>OV049924.1:354644780-355244780 GCA_920104205.1 Eupeodes latifasciatus | reverse complement strand
GACATTTTCACTTTTTTTTAAAGTGCTATGGTAAAGGATCCCCTTTCTGCATTTTTCTGCATTATTGTCTGTATAATAACATTTATTTGAAGTCGATATCTCAACTGGTTCTTGAGCTATGGACGACGAAAAAAAAGTCGCGAACGTATGTACACACGCACGCACTCTCTCTCTCTAAAAATCTCTTATTTCGACTCTAGGGACCTTGAAACGTCGAGATATGTCAAACTTTTCAATTCGACAAATCAGACCTACATATGTGAAGTTAAAAATAAATAAAAAGTCTTAACACCTTTAGTATTATTACATTTAGAGATATAAAAATTATTCGATATAAAAGTAAAACAAATTGTAAGGCAAGAAAAAGATTCTTGTTTCGAAAACAAATTCAAAAAAGGTAAATTTTGTTGTAGAGTTTGATTTGAATGCCCTTAAACTTTGAAAAAATTTTAATGATGAGTATAATTTAAATTTCGTTTTTGAATACGAAAATATTCTTCCAAACTTTTCCCAAAAAATAATTCAAAAACAAGCATATAATTTTACATTTTTATAAATATTTTCACTCAATTTGAATTGAATATAAGTAAGTAAGTAAGTAACAAATTCATTTTTATTAGAATATAATGTATACAGAGTTAATAATTATTTATATGAATATTAAAGCTATGGCTAAGCCGTCAGAATTGAATATGTTTATTAGCGTTAATTTATCTTTTTTTTTACAAAATGGCAATTGCACAATTTACATAGATATGGTTTCGATACCAGTGATGGATTTACGCCTAGGCCCGAGAGGCCCAGGCCTAGGGCGGCATAATTTGAAGGGCGGCAAAATTTATGAAATGCTTAACACTTGAAAGCGTTTCTACACTTAAACATACCTTAATGAAAGGCACAAATATATCTTCGTTCTAAAGTTTCGGAACGCATCCAAAATCATAAATTCTTAAATTTGCCAATTTAAAAATTCAATCTAGAAAATCTACGTTAAATTTGAAATTGCGAAAACAAACAAAACAGAACTGTAAGATAGAAAAATCTCACCTCATCTCTTTGTTTTTGTATCTGCAGGGATCAGTAATACTGATGTTGCAGACTTTAAAAATTCTAGAAATATTTATAGTGATAAAACAAGGTATTTTTTCAAAATTTTATTTCAACGTACGCAAAAATGGAGAAATTCAACGCCGTAAGTGGTAGATTTATTTAGAAACTAAAGGCTCTGTATTTTGTATTCCATGCTTATTATTTGGTTGAAGTGGTGAAATGAATGCTTTTACTGACGAAGGATTCCGTGACTGGAAAAAATCAAAAGCACGCATCGAAGAACATGAAAATTCTGACTTTCACAAAACTAAAGTTAGTCATTTTAAAGCTTGAGTAGTAGTTCACGAGCGTGTTGATCAAAATCTAATAAAACAACTCGATGAAGATATAATGGAAACAAATTTTTTACCGAGCAATTGCAATTATTAAATCACTAGCAATAAGAGGCCTGCCATTTCGAGGAAATTCAGAACGAATAGGAGATCTTCATAATGGGAATTTTTTAGGAACAGTATGACTCCTTGCTAAATTTGTTCCATTTTTATCTGAACATTTAAAATTGTATGCACAACCTGGTGTTTATCGTGTTTATCTAAAACAATCTATGAAGAAATTATACTGTTAATTCAAAATAAAGTACTACAACAAATTATACGAAATGAAAATGAAATTGTTAAAAGGTTTCTAGAATTTCTACCAAATATCGACCATAAAGCTAAAGATATTAAGGATGTATTGTTAAAATCTCTAGAAATACTTTACAAAAACTATACAATTTCTTTACTATATCTGCTTATCGTTGGGAAATATTGATGCAGCGTACAAATTTAAGAATTAAGAGTCTTTCTCAAACTCGTTGGTCTGCTCGACATGATGCATGTTACCCATTAGAAAAAGGGTGGTCTGCAATAATTGATGCACTGGAATTTATTGCCGAAAGCAGAGATGAGAAACCGACTACGCGATCTGAAGCTACGAGAATGCAGCGAAAATTACAACATTTAGAAAGAGCAATCCTAGTCGTTGTCTGGAATGTAATTTTAGGTCGTTTTAATGCTGCTAGTAAGAAGCTTCAAGAATCTCAAGCTGATTTATCATCCGTTGTGCGGATCTATAGACATGAGAGACAGACAATTTTCTGAATATGAAGAAAAAGCTAAAGCACTGTCTGGAGTTCAGGATTATTATCGTTATGATACTCGTCGCAACCAGAAAAATACAGCCAGATGACTCATGGGTAAATGAAAGACCACCTTTTTCTGGACCAGAAAATGTTCGCACAAATGTTTATTACTCTATTTTAGACACTCTTAGTCTACAATTAGCCGGGCGTAAAAGTGCATATGAAACACTTTACCAATACTTCAATTCTTTCGACAATTAAAGTGAAATAGATACAAACGAGTTGAAAAATCTTGCCAATAAATTAGTCAATAAGTATCCTGACTATTTGGAAGAGACGTTAGACAATGAATGTATTAATTTCCATTATCAATTCAAAGATTCCTTAGCAAAAATAGAAGATGCCATGTATTGCATTCCCGGAGTCTTCTAGATGTTTATCCAAATTTGAAAATTTTTGAATTGATTAATATAAAAAAAAAAATATTTATTATTTGTCTATCTAAGGATTATAACTTATTAATCCTTCATGTTGACTAATTATATTTATAAATTATATTTCAATAAAATAAAGTTATTTTAAAAAAAAAAATATTGGATACAAATTTATGAAATAAAATTTAACAATAAGGGCGGCGCATCGAACGGGGCCTAGGGCGGAATCAAGCCTAAATCTGTCACTGTTCGATACCTTACCGATGTCAATAATGTTTTTGAAAAAAAAAAAATTAAAGAACGTGATCAAATATAATTGGAAGGAAAAGCTAATAGTAAAAACCTTCATCAATGATTACATAGTAAATATGCTTAAGTTAAGGTGGGAACGAGAGTAGAGATGGTAGTTTATCTAAACAAATTATTTGCAAGATGCATTTATTTTACAGTTTGTGTAACAAATTAAATAACAAAATAAATAAATTAAATAAATAGAAATAATGCTAACAATCGTATATACATAAATATCACAGTACAATAATATTTGTAATAATAGTTAAATCAGTCTTTTCATTTTTATAGAAGTAAATAAATAAATTAATAAATAAATAAATAAATAAATAAATAAATTAATTAATTAATAAATAAACAAATAAATAAATAAATACATTTATATATAAATAAATAAAAAAATAAATAAGTAAAAAATAAATAAATAATTTAATTTTTTCAAACATACCTGATACTCCTTGTCTTTGATTTTTATAAAAAAGGGTTTTTTTTTGCATGAGCTAAAAAATTTTTCAAACAAATGTATAGTTTTTGAGTTTTTGACTGCACTTTAGTCCCTATTAGTTTTTCATTTCACTCAAGATTTAGTGTTTGTTTTTTTTTGAAAGTGGTAAAGAGGTTTAACTTCAATAACATTTGATTCCGTTTTAAATACAGACAATTAGCAGACACAGACAGTGTTTTCAGTACAAAAATAAAATAAAAAATATAGGTTATAACTTTTAAAAAGTATACAAAGTATGAAATTTAAAGTTTTTCTATTTCCAAACAATTTAGCGTTAAAATTTTGCATGGGAGCTCATCGGAATTTCGCTTTTCGAAAAAAACGAAAACAACTTTTGAACCAATAATGTCGGCTAAAATACTACTCTATTATAATCACAATTTTTAGAGATGTGACATTTTACACCAATCCGTTTTTCTGACATAACATTCTTATTAAAATAAAAAAAACAATAGACGTTAATTATATTCACTTGTTATCTATTTTCAAAGAGAAACGAACCCGACCCTATATATAATTTTGGAATGGTTTAAAGTTAACTTAACATATTAAATACTTTAAAATATGTATTTCTTATAGTATTCTTCTCTTATACTAAAATCCATTCAAATAATTCGTTTATTGCATAATTCATTAATTTTCTTATTGATCCGCTCTAGCAATCAAAACTATTTGTTTAACATATAATATTGGATTTAAAGAATCAGAATTGTAAAAAGCGGAATATCAAATAAAATTCATCCTACATACAAATGATAGACACAACTAAATTAAGTGCAATGAAAGCTATACAAAATGTTTTTCAGTAATTTAAAAAAATTTCAACAAATTTCCTAATAACATACAAAAACGAAACTTTTTTTGAAAACTAAAGAAAAACAAAAACAAGTATCTCGTAATTTTCTATGAAAAATTATTTAAGGCTTTACTACATTTATTTTATTATTTACTTTTAATAATTAATTTAAACTTCGACAGCAAATTCCTTTTCAAAATAATCCTTTTTAAAAATAATGGCCCACAAATCCCAAACACGACTTGCATACAATATAAGTGACAGGTAAGCCAATGTTTATATTCCGTATATGTACATAAGAACTGCTACCGCCCCCAAAAACATCAATTTAAAATATTTTGTTGTTTTCCTACAACAGATTTTCAGCCTATAATTCTTTAATTCAATTATTTTTGATTGAAAATATTTTGTACAATAAATTAAATTTGACACGATACGATACACGATATACCTCCAAACCTAAGACCTAACACACAAAGTACATATGCCAACAACGTTAACCTTCCAGGCAAACTCCCTTCTCAACAAATATGGCACATGGAAATTCATACGAAAACGTCTATTTTTAAAAATTGGTCCAAAAAGGCAGATGACTGTAGAATCAGAATGAATATGGGGTATGAATATAATGTAAGTAAAATGAAAATCTAGGGAAAATGTGTGAAATTATCCTAACGAAATTATATTTACAGGAATTCTTTTAAAAATTATGAAGGTACCTAATACATAAATATTTACGAGTAAGTATAAATATGTGTGTGTGTGTGGTCTCACTTACCTTGAAGCAAACTGTAGATGAGTAGAATGATGCGTGTATCGAAGGATAAATTCATTTTAAGGGCATAATCCTTTTGTACTGCCAATTGAAAAATTGCGTCTACCCACAAAATACACACATTTACAAAACACAAACAAAAATTTAAACAACACCCAACAAAAAGAAAAACGAAGCAAGGAGCGCACAGGACTCCCGATTCCCGACCGAATCCTTTATATTCTCGTTTGATGTTCGTTCGTTGTCGTAGTCGGTGCAAAAGGAAATCTGTGTACGAAAAATTACGACTTCCTTCCGCCGATTTTACATTATTATGGATGTTCCTTAGATGATGATGTTAATGTTGTTGTTGCTGTTGTTGTTGCTGTTGTTGTTGCTGTTACTGGGTTTCTGGTTGCTGGCTGCTAGCTGCTGTGGTGTGTTAAAAATATCCTTTTGACGGGATAATTTCCTCGACAGACAAATTTCAGCAACAAATAATAAGAAAAAAGTACAAATAGGTACGTCGCGTACGCACGAATCACTCATCCACGTGCACTTAGACACATCTTAATTTTTTCTTCACTCATATTATTTTTCTTTTACTTCACCATGACGCTTGAGGGTTGAGGTTCAGTGTTCAGTCTGAGTCTCTGAGCCCCAAGGAGAATGAGGACGAACAAAAAAAAAATAACACACACCTCCTAAAGATGTATATTTTATCCTTAACACTTTTTGTAAATCAGAAACGTGCCACGCAGCTTATACGAGAATCTATGAATGTTCTATTCTGCTCGGTGTATGTTTTTATGTTGTTTTTTTTTTTACTCGAGAAGCATAAAGAACGAATTCGATGCTTCGTTTAACTTGAAATCCTGAATGTCCTTATGAGCTGCTGTAATCCACTTTATAAGGCAGGCAATGTTTTCACCAGATTGTTGCGACTGTGAGCTTTATTTTGTGGCTCTGTGGCATACCTGATGCATTTGAATTCTTGAAAGGATATTTCTGTATTTATGAATTTGGAAAAAGAACCACTTTCCGGTGTTGATAACGTGTACAGCGCTTTAACGGTTTTTCTTTTAGATAGGTAGGTACCAACAACGTATGAATAAAAAAGGAATATAGTTTTTGCTGCAACTTCTATATGAACTCGGTATATCTAAGTGTGATGACAAAATTTAGCTCTGAATCTGCCTGCGGGGTTCTGATATGTCTCTTGATTTTTTTTTTACTATTTTTCTAGACAGACACACTCGAACGGGAGGACCTGTCTTCCTGAATGCGCAAAGATCGTTCATTCATACGTGGAGCTGCAGATATATCTGAAACTGAAGCTGAAGCTAGCGACGAGGCACGATGAAAATAATGATGTCCTAGGAAAAAAGGGTCGACAATTTTCAAACGTCGACATTTTAGATGACGTTGACGCCGCGTCGTACTCGTCGTCGTCGTCGTCGTTGTGGTTGCGCTGTGGTGGGTGTGGTTTTGCCTCGTCCTTCTTTTTTATTTTAAATATTTCTCGTTTCGTTTTTTGAATAAAAAGTGTTCAAGTGCAGGACCAACAAAAAAGACACGAAAACGAAAACGGAATGAGCACACACAGTGTCAAAGTTATTGTGCACTTTTGATTAAATAATGAAGATATGAAAGCTCTCTGCCTTACTTGTCGCTGGAAGACATTTTTTGAACCAGTTTCATGTGTCACTTTGAAATTATTCGTCTTCCTTTTATTCTGTGTAGATTTTGGAAAATTCTGTAAAGAGATAAAGAGAAAAAAATTAAAAATAAGAGAAATTGCGAAATTAAAAACGTTTTTAATTGTAAGAATCTAGAGTAGAATGAAAAGTGCTAAACTTTTGCCTTTGTTTTTTAACTATAATATAGAACTAGGTATAAAGTTATAGGTATACAATATACATGTACCTAATTATACAAAAATTGGGTCTATTAACATTTTAGTTTATAAGTTGCATAATAATATCCTTTGAGGAAAAATGCTTTCAACTCAATATACAGAGGCAGAGACAGAGCAAGGAAATAAGGGAAGGAACCTTTTTCATATACTTTTGGCATAATTTGAGTAACTTTGGGTCTATTCGGAGTTTGTTGTGTTTTTTTGTTTCTATGTATATTAAATTATTATGCATGAGTTTGAGAACAGAAATTCCAAAAAACAATCACGCCATTTTCCACAACCACTGACAAAGTATGCCTACCGCTTCAACAACAGCAAAAACTGATGATTTATTATCAGAATGTAAACGGACTACGAACTAAAACTAATAAGTTCTATATAAATGTAAACAACTTACCTCACGATGTAATTGTGTTAACTGAAACCTGGCTATGTAACTCAATTGCTGACACAGAACTCTTTGACAAGAACTTTCAAGTTTTTCGGCGTGATCGATATTCAATTGACGAATCTACAAGAGTTGGAGGAGGATTATTAATAGATGCTAAAAACTCTTTTATAAGTTCGTTGGTAAATGATTTCCAACAATTTGACTTCGAAATGATGAGCATAAAAATAAAAATGGATTTCGGTAGCCTATATATAGTTGCTGTCTATATACCACCAAGTTCCAACTACAATATATACAAACAAATCTATGACAATTTGGAAAATTTATTTGAAAATATAAATGCTGAAGATGAAATCTGCGTAGTAGGTGACTTCAATTTACCTAATCTTGATTGGTCCAAGAATGACAATAACGAAGAATATTTTCCAACCAACCCATCTACTGATATCGAATTTTGCACAGTCGACACAATGGCCTCTCTAGGACTCATTCAGCTGAACTCAATCAAAAACCACAATAACAAAATACTGGACCTTATTTATATTTCTGACATCGTAAATGCTGACACTGCTGTTATTCAAAGCGACATAAAACTTTTAAGAGAAGACCGGCATCATCCTGCGTTGACAATATCCTTAAATTTAAATATTTGTAATCTTGATACCTCTTGTGATAGCAAATTGAATTTGACTTCAAAAAATGTGATTTCAATCAACTTTTTACCGACTTAAATCATTTGGACTGGGATTCAATATTTATAAATTTGAACTTAGATGATATGGTATTGAAATTCTATAAAATATTATTTAATTGCTTTCTAGAGAGCGTACCTCTTCGTAAAATTAAAGCCAAAGATAATAATCCGCCATGGTTTGATCGGCATCTTAAATGCTTAAAAAATAAAAGGAATAAGGCGTGGATAAAATATAACGAATCACATACTGATGTTGATTATGGTATCTACCAAGAAATCAGAAATGATTTTGTAAACTATTCAAATTGTCTTTATAACGAGTTTGTTGCAAATACTGAACGGGAACTTAAGACGAATTCACGAAATTTTTGGAAATATGTTGACTGTAAGCGAAAATTTGACGGGTACCCTCCAAACATGACATATAGAGACAAAACAAGCCATGATCCTCTAGAACTTTCGAATATGTTTGCAAATTTTTTTAAAAGTGCGTATGAAGATTCTTTTTCTACAAATCACAGCTCAATAGATTTAACAAATACTTCTCAGTTTCCTCACTTGGCTCAGATAAATCTAACAATCTCGGAATCTACTATACAAGACAAAATTCTAAAACTTGACGAAAGTCTTAGTCCAGGCCCTGACGGACTGCCTTCATTTATGCTAAGAAAGTGCGTTAAATATCTTTCGCACCCATTGTGTATTCTGTTTAACCAATCATTTAATTGTTCCCATTTTCCACTCTTATGGAAATATGCATTTCTAAAACCAACGTATAAGAAGGGTCCCAAGCATCTTATATGCAACTATCGTCCTATAGCTAAGCTGTCTGTTATACCAAAATTGTTTGAAGCCATTGTTTGTGATATTCTTTCCTTTAACTGTTCTTCTGTTTTTTGTGACAATCAACATGGTTTTGTGAAAAAAAAATCGACCGTTACAAATCTACTCGAATTTACAACATATTGTATTGACACTTTCGAAATTAAACAACAAGTTGACTGTGTATTTACAGACTTTAGCAAAGCATTTGACAAACTTAGCCATAAAGTACTTTTAGGGAAATTAGAAAAAATTGGACTAAATGATAAACTAATAGCATGGATATCTTCTTACCTAACAAACAGATATTATGGTGTTGTGTTCAAAAACGACTATTCCAATCCGTTTATTGTCAATTCTGGTGTACCTCAGGGTAGCCACCTTGGTCCATTGTTATTTGTTCTGTTTATAAATGATCTCCCATCTATCTTAAGAAATTCTATGACGCTAATATACGCTGATGACGTGAAAATATTTCGAAAAATTAATTCCTTAACGGACTGCGAACTATTACAAGATGACCTACTTCGTCTATGGAAATGGTGCAATACAAATCGTTTATTGTTAAACATTGATAAATGTAAAACGATGAGTTTTACACGTAAACACAGTATTTTTGACTATAACTATAGGTTAAATTCTTCAAACCTCGAAAAATTGACTCACTTCTCAGACTTAGGTATCATTTTGGACACAAAACTGTCTTTTACTGACCATTTCAACCACATTGTGAAAAAAGCTAATAAGACACTAGGCTTTATAAAAAGATTTGGCAGGGAATTCCGAGATCCTTATGTCCTTAAAACTCTGTATGTATCGTTTGTCAGATCAGTCCTTGAATACGGTTGTATAGTTTGGGCCCCTTATTACTCGAATCATATCCATAGACTTGAAGGTGTTCAAAGAAGATTCCTAAGATTTATTTTACGATTTCTCCCACAGACACATGAATTAGCTTTGCCTTCCTATTCCGTTAGGCAACAACTTATAGGTCTTCCATCGCTTACTAGTCACCGTAAGTATTTGCAACTCTGCTTTATTGTTGGAATTCTGAATGGATCCATTTCATCTCCATCAGTTCTGTGTCGATTCCACTTTAATGTAAGCCGAAATTACTTTAGAAATCGAGTGCCAATTCGAGCAAATCTTAGCCGATCAAACTATGGTTCTAACAGTCCAATTAACCAATTAATAAACATATATAATGAAAATAATTTTCTTTTAAATTCTATTAATCAAAATATCAAATCAGATAGCTTCAAAATACATTTTTTCTCTCACTATTTAAATAATTCTTAGCTTTATGTGTCATATTATTATTAGTAATGTTTAAAGTATATTTTAATGTATAGAACATATTTATATATATAATTTTTTTTTTTTTAGATATAAGTTTTCTTGTAAACCTAGCGTTAGTATTTAACGTAATTGAATAAATAAATAAATGTTGTTTTAAGTAAATATGATAAGTGGGAAAATGCACTGATAACTCTATGAAAAGTGTTTTAAAACATATATTTTTGTTGAATTAGTTAGAATTAGTTATGTATTCAAAGAAAAAGCAAACACTTTTCGGAAGTCAAAACTTTTTGATGATTAAATCCATTAACAGAAAATGCTAATTTCACCAAGTCATTAAATTTGGTTTGGTGTTATGTAATTCTTAAAAAAAAAATTAAATAAATATGAGTGTGTCAGTTTTGAGGTGTATAAGTGAAAAACATAAACCTTTTTAGGACAATTTTCAAAAAATAAAACTTCTATCAAAAACTTATGACTCAAACATACAAAATTGTTTAATGTAGATACATACATATATCAATTAATTTCAAGAACTACTTAATTCAAAAAGCCAAAGTCTTAAATATCATAAACAAAGTTAGAAAACAGAAAATTTACAAAAACACAGGTTTCAAAATACATACCTATCTTTTTTATTTCCAATTTCATTATGGACTATAAAGGAGCAGGAGTAGAAAATATATGTATTATGTAAATGTGTTTTTATACAGGATCTTAAATCTACAGAGTTTTATATTGAATACTTAATTTTAAAAAAATATTCGAATATGAAGTAGGAACATTAATTTTGAGGTTTTATTTTTTTCGCAACCCTGACTCCCAAGCAGTTTTGTAACTGGTCAACAAGGTTTTGTTCCTGGTAATCAAATTACACTTTTCCAATTGGTTTTGATGGCCTTAATTCAAATCCAATTATAAAATCACTATTATTACGTAAGGCTTTTGAGGTATTACTTTTTGAAACTTAAAACAACTCATGTATTGGGTTTTTTGAGGCTATCTAAATTGATGAAGTAGTGAATTTAATTTTTTCAAGTTTTGGTGTTACTTAGATTGAAGTAGAAAATCCTATTATACGAGTAGTTTTGTTATAATATACAACCAAATACGCAATGCATTAAGCTGCCATCAGACAATTTCTGCCCTATTCTTCAATTAAAGATTCACATATACACCTATTATTCGGTACACGTTTGGTCATCAAAAACATCACCCGAAATATTTTCGAAGCAACTAGAGAGTTTGAAAGAAAAGTGGTACTGTTACCACTTAACACGTATTCCAATGATAACCAAAAACATTGTGCACCGATTAGTGCTAAACTAAATTGTAAAAAAGAGGCTGGGATGCGACCCACACTGATAACTTCCCATCTCGTCTGTCGATTTGTCTTGCTTAAAAGGTTTGTAGGTTTTTGTGGTTTGTTAAAAAAGTTGTCAGTTGGATTATTCTTACAAATTTAAAAATTAAAAAGAATATTTTGCATATATAATGAAATAGTTTGATTTCAAAATCTATTTTTTTAACGAGAATTTGAGTCGAAAATTGATTAGCATTTCTTAAAAATTTGAATTTCTTATATAAACAAATAAATTGGATGAATGAATTAATTTGAAGTCAATATCTCCTTTTGTTCAATTTTACCAAATTTTCGTTCTACTTTTTGTAGATTTTATTTTTATATGAAAACAATATTTTCTGTGAGATAAAATAAATTTGAAGCCAATGTTTTTCAAAAAAAAAAATATTTTTTTTTTTCGGAAGTAAATTTTTACCAAGTATTAGTATTTTTTTATTAGGTTTTTATTTTTTATAAGAAAATTGTCAATTCCATTTTTCTCAAAATTTTACCGAATATTGAATACAATATTTCTTATAAGACAAAATTAGTTTGAAGCCATAATCTTAAATTTTTTAAAAGATATTTGAGCCAAAAATCAATTTTTACAAACTTTTACTAATTTTTTTTTAGTTTTATAATTTTTATAAAAAAAAACTGTCAATTCGATTTTTCTCAAAATTTTATCAGATGTTAAAAACATTATTTTTCAGTGCACAAAATTGTTTTGGAGATAATATCATTTTTTGTTCGTAAAAATTTCGAGGTGACAATTTGTTTTTTTCAGTTTTTTTGATTTATAAATAAACCGTTAATTGAAATTTTTTCCAAAAATATTTTAGTTTGGTATCACGTTACAATATATTATATAAAATTTAATTCAAGTCTCTAACGTTTTTGGTTCGTGAGATATTTTGGGTTAACCAAAATGTTCACATTTTTTTTAAATTGCTATTGTAAAAAAAACACCTACTCAATTTTTTTAGAGAGACCTTAGGTTAGGGTTAGGTTATAGTGGCTGTCCAAGATGGAAACGGACACACTTAGGCCAGTTTAATGGCCCATTGTGATACCACATGAATCTTGAGGCTTCATCCAAGGCTCAATGGAACCAGTTTGAGTCCCTTACGAAACGTGAGAGGCTGATTATGCTAATATGATTTAGATCGTTTAGATCGTTATAGAAGAATTCTCCTAGGTAATTCTTGCGTTTTTGAGCTAGAGCAGGGCATGTGCAGAGAAGGTGAAGAACTATTTCCTCCTCTTCCTATTCCATACAGCTTCTGCAAAAGTCATTTGAGAATACGCCTAGTCGCGTGGCGTGCTTTCTTATTAGACAGTGTCCGGTTATGACACCTATTATCGAGCTTATATGCGATCTGCTTAGAGATAGCAAGCACCTTGAACGTTTTAAATCCAGTGTTGGCCAGATGTTTTTTGTGACCTGACACGTGGTGATGTTGTTCCACCTGGTGCCTGCCCTCCTCACAGCGTCTTGCATTAGCAACAGTTTAGGATGGGCTGCACTGTACCGTTCCTGGCGAGTTCATCTGCCTTACAGTTACCGTACACACGCAAGCACAGACATCTATCTAAAAATCTTTTATTTCGACTCTAGGGATCTTGAAATGTTGAGAAATGTCAAATTATCAATTCGACAAATCGGACCGATTACAATATCTTCGTAAGGGAAATTTATAAAAGTACTTACAATTCAAAATCATAAAAATTCTTGTTATAAGATTTTAAACTATCTGCCCTACCTACCTACTCTAAAAAGTAATAGATTTAAAATTTAATTCTTTTGTATTGATTTTTGCTTTACATCAACTGTACTGGTAGTTGAAAATCATTCATGAAGGTTTATATGTTTCCAACCTCAAATATTTAGAAACACAAAACAACTTTGCGCATCAAAGAATAACGTTTTAGACATCTGGTAAAATAATACAAGCCTTAAAAAATACTACTAAATGTTGGTAAGAATTGATATACTCTTCAAGCTAATTTTATATTCTAAAAACCATTATTTTGAGCATTTGGTTAAAATTGTAGAAAACCACAATTGGCAGTTTTTTTAATAAAAATACAAATCTACAAAAAATACTGTACAAAATTGGTAAAACAAATTTTTGACTTGAATATCATAAGAATAAATAAATATATTGACTTCAGAATTATTTCAATAGATATATGAAATTTTTTTTTAACATACAAAAAATTTTCTTAAAAAAATTAAATTGACATTGTTTTTATAAAATAAAAACTTTCAAAAAAGCTACTTAAAATTGTTAAAAATTGGTTTTCGACTAAATATATACGCAAATATGCAAAGTTTTGCTAACTAAAATAAAAAAAATTGTTTGTAGTCAAGTATATTAAGAACAAAATGTTGTTATTTATGTTTCCTAAAACTATCGACAAACTGTCACGAATGGGAAATTATCAGAGTGGGTCGTATCCCACCCCCTTTTTATTATTATAATTGTTTTTTCTCAAGATGTTACAGTCAAAAAGTATGTACATACATATGTAAGTATTTTTGTAAGTTTATATTTTTATAAAAAAAAGTGTCAGTTGAAGTTTTCTTAAAATATTAAATACATATGTAAACATGGATATTTCATGTCCAATAAAATATGTTTAAAAAAAGGTATGTATGTACATAATGTTCCTTTAAGTTCGTACGTTGAAAAATGTAACTCGACAAATCAAACGGATTTCAATAAATTCCAGTGGAAATTCAAAAACGCTTTTTCCACTTTTGTTCATTTCAAACATATGTATGTTAATACATAAAGTATGAAATATAAACATCCTTATAGTAGGATCTCATCGCACATTATGTTTAAATTTACGATACTATGCCTATACCAACAACGAAACATAATCTTTTGCATTAAAAATATGTACTTACAATATCATAAAATCCCTCAGCTATATACCAAGAAAAAGCTGAAAGTTTAGGAACGCACTACTTTAATTTTTTCTGAAGACTGTAAAAATGTGATGAGTATTTATTTTTATTTTTATTTTTATTTTGTACTCCTTACGATCATAAAGTTTATGAGCGGCTTTGTCATTATCCTTTTGTTATTATAATAACTTGTAGGTATGTTTTATATTTTTAAAGTCTTTAATTTTCCAAGCACAGGATAGGTATTTACTTAATTTGTTTTGTTGATATGACAAAAAAGGCACAGTTTATTATATCTCATAACATAAGACTACAAAAAGCTGAATTTAGAAGTAATTTATGTTAAATGTATCACCAATTTGGAAATTTAAAGTCAGTAAAAACTAACAAAACAGTATATAAGATTATAATCATGTCCTTAAAGCTTTGAGGATTCTCAAAAAATTGGAAAAAGGTCTGTGTGAATGGAATCGTATATACGAGTACTTTAAAAAAAAATAAATCATAAGTTTTTTTTTTTTACATACATATACTCAAAGAGGACACAAATAATTCTACCTTTACAGAGGCATCCCAGAAAAACTAATTGCTACGAGTATTATTAAAGCAGCATATGATGGATCCAAGTCTCACGTTCTGCACGATGATGGTAGGTTGTCAGATAACTTTGAAATCCGAAGCGGAGTCAGACAGGGCTGTATTCTGTCGGAAATATTGTTTTTGTTGGTGATAAGCGATGTACTGCGCTCAGCGGAGGGAGGGATCCAATGGACTTTGACATCCTATTTAAAGCACTTGGATTACGCGGACGATGTTTGCTTACTTTCTCATAGGATCATGGATCTCCATCAAATGACAACAAGTGTGGAGAGAGAAGCAGAAGTTTTGGGGCTGAAAATTAATTCCGGCAAAACAAAAATGATCAGCCTCGGAATCAATATTTTCTCGCAACCGGTGGAAAAAGTGGAGAGCTTTCAATACCTTGGAAGCATTGTTTCCGTCGAAGGCGGAACCGAACAAGACGTCATCTTCCGCATCGGCAAAGCAAAAGCGGCGTTCGGTATGCTGTCAAACATTTGGAGGAATAACTCTATCAGCTTAAGATCAAAGCTACGACTGTTTCGCACAAATGTCGAATCTGTGCTTCTTTATGGGCACAGCACTTGGAAGGTTACTTCAGCCATAACAAGAAAGCTGCAAACCTTCGTAAATAGATGTCTTCGTAACATCCTAAGGATTTTCTGACCAAACCGTATTTCAAATGAGGTCCTTCATAGAATGACAGGTCAGGAACCTATAGAATCTATAATACGAAGACGTAAGTGGCAATGGATTGGACATACGCTTCGAAAAGGTAACGACTGCATTGCAGGCCAAGCAATGCAGTGGAATCCACTCACACAAGAAGGAAGAAGAGCTGGACGACCAAGAAGCACATGGCGCAGGACAGTCGAGGCGGAATCAGCGTCACTAGGCAAGAGTTGGAGGGAGCTGAAACACATCTCCGGAAACCGTCAACGATGGCGCGTAGGCGTAGTAGAGGCCCTATTTCCCTTATGGGGTGCCCAACGGACTTAACAGGTCTGAGGACCTCAGTAAATAAGTAAGTTCACATGAATTCAATGCAAAAAAAAATAAAGTTTTTGACTTGAGTGAAATTTTTTGAAAAAACAAATTGACAGTAGTTTTTCTTACAAGAAATAAAACTACAAAAATACGACTTAAAATTGATTTTCGACTGGAATATTATGAGAACAAAAAAGGGTATTGAGTTAACTTCCTCTTAACTTTCCGTAAACATTCCAATTTATTAACAGTAATATTGCGCTAGTTGAATTTAACATCCCTAATGTCTTCACTTAATCTTAATCTACAATTCTATACTTTTGGAAGTTGCTAACAGAATTTTTTTTAGTAATTTTTTAATTTACATTTTGGTTAAAACAAATAGAAACAAAAATAGTTTTTAACTAAAGATAATTACTTTCTTGATATTTAATTTGTATGACAGGGTAATTGTACTCGTAATTGTATGTACCTTCCCGTAAGAATGTACCTATTAAGCGACATTTTTAAAATTGTTCAGGAAACAAAAAAAAACGTCTCATTTAGTTATTTTTTTGTGTTTTGTAATGGAAGGAACAGATTTGGAGAGGGATTTTCAGAATACAAAACTTGACGCCATCCATTGCAAAACCGAAATTTTAATCCGATAAGAAGTTTTTGTCGCTTAGTACATTTTCGTGGTCAAGACAATGGCGTTTATGACACTGTAATGGTCACAAAAAATAAAGGTTTGAAATAAATTGTGTCGTATAATTCATTTTTAATTTGTTTTCATTAAAATAAATAAAAATCTACAGTTACTCTCAAAATTGAGCGTCCACCAGCAAAAAAAAAAACTGTTTTGCTGTTTTAAATTATTCAAATGTTATGTTTTTGGTATTTTGTTTTCAATTTTCTTTTTTTCAATATTTTTTGTAAAATAAACAAGAGGACAAACAACAAAAACAATTAACAAAAAATAATAAAAATTAAAAAAACTAAAAAAATCATCAAATGCATGGCACAAAATTAAGCGTACAAAGCATACAAAAATGTTAATTAGTGGTCAAATTTAAATTTTAATATTTTGTAGGGCCACCTTTTAGCCGTAATCACATCTTATATTCGCCGCGGCATTGATTCAACAATTTTTTAGTAAAAGACGGGAGTATATTTTCCCAAAATTCTTTGATCTTCGCTTTCAATTGACGTTTGTTGGTTGGGTTGGAATTCTGCAACCTTCGCTTTATTTTTTCCCACAAATGCTCGATGGGATTGAGGTCTGAGTGACTGAGGTGGGGTCTTGTGCTGTTTTCTGGCATTATACAATTCAATTCCCATTTGCCGCCATTGACCCCCATAACACAACATTACCTCCCCTTGCTTAAGAGTGGCACCCAAATTCTTTGTCTTGAACTGAGTATTGGGCTTTCCAAACAATTTGCTTTCCGTCAGACCCAAATAAGTTAATTTTGGTCTCGTCCGAGAACAAAACATCGTTAAGAAAACTTTGGGGTTTGTTTGCTTTTTAGCGAACTCAAGACGTTTGCGCTTATTTATTTTGGAAATAAGAGGTTTTTTCCGAGCAACTCTGCCGTTAAAATCATTCTTCCGAAGAACGCGATGAACAGTTTCTGTGAAACTGGTCTTTCAATAAGTGTCGCCATTTCGGCCGCCAAGTTTGGTACACTCGATTTTGGGTTTACTTTGAATTTTCTTAAAATTACTCGTTCGTCTTGCTGAGAAAAGATTTGTTTTCATACTTTTTCAGGTTTGTTTAAATGTTAAAATTAATTGTCGGTTTCTTTCCTTTTCTCTGCCATTTCCCCAAAAAATGAGGAAATGAATTTTGAAACGAAAATTATTTCTGTGACGAACATTGGATTCAAATTCAATTTAAAAAACAAGTAAATATAGCAGTACATTTTTTGAATACTTGATTTAAGAAGCCAAAAATACAAAGTGTACGCTTAATTTTGTTCGATGAAATGTTGAGATAATGAAGTTTTTTTTAAATATTACCTTTTGTTTATTGTTTAAGTAATGTTTTTTTTATGTATTCGTAAGAAAAAAAATAATAAGAAATAGAAATTAAAAAGAATTTTCCAAAAATATTGCATCTTAAATAGGAAAAGTAACAAATAACTAATTCTCAATTAAGTGTACGCTCAATTTTGGTAGCAACTGTATATAAAAAGTAACATAACATTGATTTCAAAACAAAAATTCAAAAAGGACACTTTAGGATTACTGATCAAAAATATAATACATACAAATCTATATAAAAAGAAACATAAATTAGTTTTAGGGATAAAAACGGAAATTTTAAGATTTATGATTATAATTTTGATTTTGATTTTCAGAAATCATCTTCTTCGTCTGTCTCTGCTTATTCGTCTTGTTTCTCATCGACTGTTTTTATTATATCCTCGTATTCTTATATGTATTGTTCAAGAATAAACTTTCTTTTGAGCAGACTCTCTAAATCCTTTCGTTTCGGGCCTGATATTGACAGTTTGGAAGAATATAGAATGTCAGGTTTATTGAATTCTTCAAGGCATTTCAGTAGCCTACTTCATAGAAAAATATTCAAAATCAAAGAAAACCATATCTGGGAGTGTTATAAGTTATAACCGACAAAAATGGAGCATGTTCTGTTTGGAAGAGTGTGCTAAGCGACAATTTCGGTTAAACTATGCGACATCTAACAACATTTTTTGTGGACGTTTGGTTGCTTAAGACAATACGTTTTTTAAAAATGTCGCTTAGCATAATTTCACTGGTGGATAATAGAAATTTCAGGGAGCAACATTATTCCAGTGAGAAAACTTGGCGGCTGCTACAATTTTATTTCCTCTTTAGTTTCTTTTGTATACATGATAGGGCAGCAAAACCCAGGCCGAAATGTGGCGCTTAACTTCTACTATAGTTCCACATTAAAAAGTCATTTTCGAAAAAAGTGTCGCTTAATACATTCTTACGGGAAGGTATCGTCTATTAAAGTTTTAGCCAATTTTTTTTAACAAACTTAACACCTTGTTAAATTTAAGATAAAAACAAATAGAACAATTATTGAGTTATATGTTTCTGTTTTCATTTTAATCGCAGCTTAGGGGTGTTTTTTTTAAGAGGGATAAAACTTTTAGTTGGCAACACTATTTTAACTGGCGGCTATTTTATTCTGAAAATCATGATTTCATTCGAAATACGTATCGCTCGAATTTAGCTCAGCGATGAAGATCACTTTTGGTTAAATGGATAAGTCAATAAAAAAAATTGACAAATGTATGCTAAAACACACTTACATCCAACAAATAAAATGCACGACTGGGTGCACGAACTTGCTCATGTATCCCAAAAAGGAACGAGTCGAAATGCTGTATTTTAAAATACTGTATTTTCAAAATTCTTTTATTATGCTACATGATACTGTATGGTTAATATTCTTTGTTTCAAAATACTGTATATTTAAAATACTATTGTCAAAGTACTGTATTTCATAATACATACAATATTTTGACTCCATTCCATCCAAGACTCTGTTTAAAAATATTTAATGTATTTTAAGATTTAAAAATGTATCTGCAAAATAAGTTTTGCTTTAAAAATTTAAATGCCATTTAATTAATCACAAAAATGTATTACATTTTTTTCGAAAATTGTTATAGTGGATTTGTTCTTTAAATTTTGTATTAAAAATATTTTTTGTATATAATTATTAAGTGCTTATAAATGTTCATTTAACAAATTTCGTTAAAAAATATTGACCCCTTTTTGAGATATCGAATTTTGAAAAAAATGTCTAAATATTTTTTTTTCAAAATAAAAAGAAACAAAAATTAAATGTTTGATCATCGAATATTATTTAGGCTATGTAAGAGCTTGTGCAAAAAAACATGTATTAAAATCGTTTCATCAGTTCTTGAGGAAACTTAAAAATAAAATAACGGTTTTATTTTGGGGTACCCTTGAGGAGCGATACAAAAATATGTTTTTTTTTTCAGCTTTAAACCTTAATTTCCATGTTTGAAAAAAATTCTAAATAAAGGTTTGGGTTGTAGGGTAGGGGAGAGGATAGATAGTCAGACCAATGGAATCTGGCGACACATTTTTTTCTACTTCTCTACCATCGTAATTACATGTTTGATAAAAATCTTGGGTTTGAAATATTTTACGAATGCAATACTCGCAATATACATATAGTATTTTATACTTCCGGACTTAATAACTTCCCGTAGGAAGTGATCGCTCCGATTTGTCGAATTGAAAATTTTGACATTTCTCGAAGTTTCAAGGTCCCTAGAGTCTAAATAAAAGATTTTTTAGAGAGATGTGTGCGCGTGCGTGTACGTTGGCGAAGTTTTTTCCGTCGTCCAAAGCTCAAGAATCAAAAATGCAGAAAGGACTCTCAAAGCGACTCTCTCTAGCGACTTGAATTAAATTTTATATTATATATTATAGCGTGATACCAAACAACTTTATTTTTGAAAAAAAAAAAATCCAATTAAACGATTTTTTTTTATCAAAAAAAAACTGAAAAAAAAAATAAGTTTCACCTGGAATATTTTACGAACAAAAATTTATTTTATCTCGAAAATAATTTTGTGCGACAAAAATAACGTTTTTGGCATCTGGTAAAATTTTGAAAAAAATCGAATTGACAGTTTTCTTACAAAAAATAAAAACCTAAAAAAAAAAACATTACTAAAAGGTGGTAAAAATTGATTTTCGATCTAAATATATTTTCAAAAATTTTGACTTATTTAATCTTATAAGAAATATTATTTTCAACAATTGGATAAATTTTGAGAAAAAAATCAAATCCACAGTTTTTTTACAGCACATAAAAAAACCCAAAAAAAAAAAAAACAATGCATGTCAAATAAAAAAAAAACCTTTCTTTTATTTTGTTTCAAAGTTTTGTACCTCTAAAAAAATACTAACCCACTTCCAACATTTTCCTATACTTGTATCAATTTTACAATAAAGTTAATCTTAACAATTTTAAGCTAGCTACTTGAGCAATCATTATTTAGTAATCTTCATCCGCCTTTGAAATAAATTAATACTAAAGTTATTACAGCAACTTCATTAATGAGTACCTGGGTAATATTTTCTAAAAAGGCTTTAAGTTATTTGTTTTAATTAGTTTTAATTATTTTGTGATAAAATAAACAAAAATTCAAGAACTTGTAAACGTTCGTTGACTTGAGGGTGATGGTGGATAAATTTTGTATACTTCATTTTTATAGATTAAGTAAATCATTCTTCTGCCACCATATTTTTGGATTTGAAATTTGCCTATTCTGCCCTCAACCTTGTTGCTTCTGCCTACACAAACCATCAAATTATAAAGGTATTTAGGTACTTCCTGTAAGAATCATACTATAATAGAAAGTTTCACATTAATAAATAATTAAAATGCTAATTGTTTTGAATGATTTCACAGTTATTATATTAATTTAAAATCACAAATTCTCTCCGACCTCCTTTTTGTAATAATTATTATTATTATTACTGCAGAGGCAAATATATTAACATTTCTTGGAATCATTAAATTTCAAGAGTGAATTTTTAAAATTGTCTTCTCGTCCATTCTACCGTTGGAAAATATTTTTAAGAATTTACTTATTCCGTAATTAAATATTCAAACAACAAATTGAACCCAATTAAATTTGTGTAAAATATTGAGTAAAATGAAGAAGTGAAGGTTACCAAAATTATGTATCTACAAAATATTGTGGATAAAACTTGAGCAACATTTTATTTTATTTTATTTTTTTTTTACTTTAAATATTTTTAATCATTTGTGTGAATTTTCAAAAAACTGTAACGACTTCAATTAAATTGTGTAAAATACATTGTGACGTGATACACAATTTTTATGAACTTGAAAAATAAATAAGTAACGTTTTTCTTATAAACAAAAAAACTGTCAAAAAGTTTTATCAATTTGAATACTTTGCAAAGAAAAATTGACTTTACCTCGAAAATAATTGTATGCAACAAAGAATTACGTTTTTGTTGTTAATTTATAAAAAAAAATGAAGTGGCAGCATTAAATACTATGAAATTGGTCCAGATAGGTTTTATATTGGACAAAAAAAAGATATTGAAGTCAAACACACACTTCGTGTCACATGGATAGGGCCAACATCTAAATTTACTTTTTTAGCATGTTTGTAATCAGATAAAAGGATTCTCTGATTGTTTGGAATCAAGAAATGTGGATAGAGGTAAGGAGCTAACCAAAGAGGAAATATGCCAAATTCGATCGTACCGGGATCTCGTCAAAACCATCCTTTTTTTTTCCAAAAAACCTAAGGGTTTAAAAAATATCGGCAAATAAAAAACGAAAAAAGATTGTCCCTATCTATGTGACCGAAGTGTATTTTACTATTTGCACAACCTTTAGTAAAATCGAATTAAGAACAATTTTACAAAAAAAAAACGAAAAACTACAACCTCTTTTTTGTAAAGACTGGCTGCACTATGTATGTACATATGTTTGAAGTATTTAGTTATTTATTAAACATTCAAAAAACGTAGCCATTGAAAAATAGATTATTAACTTCCCATAGGAAGTTATTGTAATGAGTCCGATTTGTCAAATTGAAAATTTTGACATTTCTTGACGTTTCAAGGTCCCTAGAGTCGAAATAAAAGATTTTTAGAAAGATGTCTGTGCGTGCGTGTGTACGTACGTCCGCACGTCCGTACGTTCGCGACGTTTTTTCGTCGTCCATAGCTCAAGAACCAGAAGAGATATCGACTTCAAATACATTTTGCGTGGGTGGTTTTTTTACCATAGCAATTTAAAAAACAGGTGAACATTTTGGTTAACCCTAAATATCTCATGAACCAATGACGCTAGAGACTTAAATTAAATTTTATATTATATATTGTAACGTGATACAAAACAATTATATTTTTGGAAAAAAAACCAATTAACGTTTTTTTATAAATCAAAAAAACTGAAAAAAAAATTTGTCACTTCGAAAATTTTACGACTAAAATATGATTGCATCTCCAAAACAATTTTATGCAACGAAGAATAATGTTTTTGACATCTGATAAAATTTTGAGAAAAATCGCATTGACACTTTTTTTACTAAAAATAAAAACCTAAAAAAAATTAATAAAAGTTGGTAAAAATTGGTTTTCGACTCAAATATCTTTTCAAAAATTTGAGTTTATGGCTTCCAACTAATTTTAACGGGTTGGGTTCGATATCCCGGTTTTTATATTCCCGTTTATTAAAATCCCGATTTTAAAATCCCGTCTTTAATAATCCTGCTTTTTATAATCCCGATTTTTATAATCCCGCTTTTTGTAATCCCGTTTTTTATAATCCCGTTTTTTACTATCCCAATTTTGCAATAAAAACTAGTTGTTTAATTTTTAAAAAATCGCGCGGTGTAGCATTTTGAAAAAAAAAATTCAATATTTTTTTTTGTTAAGGCAATATATGAGCTTGTTCAAAAAAAATTATTGAAATCAGTTCATAAGTTGCTGAGAAAATTAAAAAAACAAAATAACGAATCTATGAGCGGTACCTTTCCTGAGCAATACAAAAATATGTTTTTCTTATTAAAAGAAGCCAAGTTAAAAAATAAAA
Source organism: Eupeodes latifasciatus (assembly GCA_920104205.1). Taxonomy (NCBI): domain Eukaryota; kingdom Metazoa; phylum Arthropoda; class Insecta; order Diptera; family Syrphidae; genus Eupeodes; species Eupeodes latifasciatus. The sequence continues at coordinate 355,221,281 of OV049924.1, read as the reverse complement.
TTTTAGAAAAAAATTTAAAAAAGATCTATCGGTTTGTTTTTGAGAAAATTCGAATTTTCGTTTTTTGACCAAAAAATGTATGAGTACCACTGTTAGTTTTAATCTTCAAAAAAAAAAATGAAAAAAACGCCTAATGCGAATCTGCTCAAAACCTTAACTTCCAAGTTTTAACTCAATCGACCCAATGGTTTAGGCTGTAGGAGCGTGGACAGACAGGCAAAACAGACCGGACGGAATCGACCTCTCTACCATCGTAATATCATGTTTGATTAAAATCTCGAGTTCGAAATTTTGCACGAATGCAAAACTTGCCATATAGTTCCTATATGTCGCAAGTAAAAACAATCATCCATGGCCACAGTGCTGAAACGGTGTAAAGTTATCGTGTGGGAGGAATGCACTATGGCACACAAACATTCGCTTGAGGCGTTGAACAGGACATTGAAAGATATAAAAAGGCAACGACAGATTATTTGGCGGCACTCTGTTATTCCTTTCAGGTGATTCCAGACAAAGACTTCCCGTTATTCCGGGTTCAACGTACGCTGATGAGATCAAAGCGTGTTTGAAATCATCGCCACTGCGGCGTAATGTTGAAAAAGTACACTGAAAGTAAATATGCGTGTTCAAATGCTTCAAGATCCATCCGCTATAAAAAATTCTCAAAACAACTACTCGTATTAGATATAGGCGACGGAAAAGTTACTACAAATGAAACTGGATGCATATAATTACCGGTGGATTTCTGCACGATTATTGATTTACAAGATGCTCTCATTGATTAGATATTTCCCGATGTTCACAGCCAATATACAAATCATGAATGGCTGGCAGAAAGAACAATTTTAGCAGTAAAAAATGTGGATGTCAACTAATTAAATCTCAAGAAACAACATTTGTTACCAGGGGACTTGGTGTCATACAAATCTATAGATACAGTTTGTGATGCTACCGAAGCTGTAAAGTATCCAACTGAGTTTTTGAACTCATTGGATTTTCCAGGCATGCCACCGCATAATCACAAAAAATATTGTACACTCTGTTGCATTAAGGGATTGATATTGTTTTTTTTTTTTTGTAGTATTGTCATAATTAGCGATATGTTTATAATTTTAAAGAATTAATTTTAATAAATTTGTTTGGTGATTTGTTATTTTAATATTTTGTTACCGTTTACAGTGCTCTATATCTCTCCCACTTATATACCACATCCTTACAACTTACAATAAGTTATTTATTTCTAGCAAAATATTCTCTAGAATTTATTTATATGACAAAACAACGTGTGTCGGGTCAGCTAGTACATCCATACAAAAAACATCTTTTAAAAAATAACGAACACAATCCCATATCTGACATTTACATGATGTGGTGCAGTTGAGTAGCTTTTTTCTTTATGTTGCGCCTTAAAAAGAACAAAGCAAAGAGAAGAAAAACTCGCCTTCAAAGTAAAAGTAAAATCCTGACGCAGTTTAAAATTGAATGATGACCTTTTTTATGTGAAACATCAATCACTTTAAATGCACAGAGGAGCGCTATTTACAAAGTTCATAATTTATTTTTCCCTTACACTTAAGGATGTCTCTCTTTACATTCTCTTCTTGATTTTCCAATTATTAAAAGATACCGCTTTACTGATGGTGGGGCGTGAAAGGAAGTGAAGTTAAGCAAGAGGTTAAGGCATTTTCCAACAACAAAACATAAAGAAGACGCTTTTTAGCTAAATAAAAATCTAAAAAAAAAAAAACAAAAAAGTACAGCACAAACTTTCTGCAAGTGTTGCCAGGACAATCAATCAAATTCAATCGATAAAAGCACTTTCAGCAAACAATAAGGTTGTATTAGAGAGATATGCTTCTTTTTTATCCAACTTTTCTTTTTTCTTTTTTTTTTTCTTTAGTCCTTCGTCCTTTCTGTTCATGTTATAGGCTATAAGATACTTTTTTATGCTACTTTGTGAGTTTTCTCTTTCATTCCTTTGCGCGCAGGAAGTTTTTTGTTTATATACGCTGTACGCGCGGTTTTATTCTATCATCGTAATTGTATCTTTATGTTTGACTTCTGATGAATATTTTATTATGCACCGTTTGTGGATTTAGATTTTAATCTTGTTTGCCTCATGTCAGTGTAGAGTTGTGAACACTGTCAAGTTGCTGTTGTTGTTTTTGTTGTTGTTGGTAAGGATAATGTTGGGTCCTTGATTTATTAAATTTTTTTCAAAAGCAATATATTTCTTTTTCTTCTTCGTCTTCTTCTGGCCGCCGCTGCCGCCCGTACCTCATGTCACTGCTTACACCGCAAAGATATATACCCGCAAGTTGATGTTTATGCTACTAACTCTTATAGCGAGTTGTTCCTTCAATGATTTCGTCAAACACAACACATCATTCATTGAGCTACGTGCAAGGATTAAGCTTTTCACTCAGGGTACGTGACAGAGAGAGGTACCGCACCAGAAAAACCAAAGAGCAATATCAAAAAAAAATAAAGAAAAACACATGAAAAATGGTATTGGCACGTGAAAAATACATTTATTTATTTAAGAGGCGCGGCAGCTTTCCCAGGACGAACGAAGCGAACTTACTGCTCTAAAGTCTGAACTGAACAATCATAGCTCAAAGATTTGAAGTGTCTTAAGGTTTTGTAAACAACCAATATTGAAAGAAAAAATGAATAACGAAAAAAAGCAGCAAAAGAAATAAAATACAATGCTTGACTTGACTTGGTTGTTCGCGTTCGAAGCGTAGTTTATATATTTTTATTATTATTATGGTTCAAGGATATAAATCTATAAGGCATTAAGGATATAAAATATATTAATATAATATTGGCTGTGCAGGAAAAATGAAATGGAAAATATATAAGAAGTACTTTTAGTAAGAACATTTTTAAAAGGAATATGGTGGAGCATTTGCATTTCTTCGTTATTTATTTTTTAATTCCAGAATCATATTATTATAAGGGCCCGATTATTGAAAGCAACTTTTTGTTTATAGTTATTTATTGTGCTCAATATTTTTCGATAACAAGATCCTCCTGTATTTTATTGGAAAAAAAAAACAATAAAATATTCCAATTAGCTTTCGCTATTTTTTGAAATGTTACTGCAACAAGCTGAAATCTTTCGATTGTTCCAAGGCCGCCAATTCCTTGGTCTTAACTAAATTAAACCTCAATATTTATACTACACATTCATACTTTTTCAGAAATAAAACATAAAAGATACTTATTCAAGATTCAGATCAGATTTCTTCCTTATTACAACGAATCAAAGGAATCTTGGAGCTGCTGCAGTAGGCTTCTAAGAAATTTTTGTGGACATTTCGATTCAAGTGTATTAGCATCACGAAAAATTACCGTATTACGAAGAATTACGTAGAAACGTTTTCCCAGATAATTTTGGACGTTTTTGAATTTTACATTTAAATTTTAACTAAATTACACACATTTTAAGTACCGAGGTGATAAACTTTTCCAGGAAAACAGTCAAACCTGGAATAACATTTTAAAGAAACCCTTAACCTAAATAACGAGAAGCGTGTGTTTTGTGTTAGGGTTCTTTCATAGGAAAATTTAGCTAAATTAATATTTGATATTGGTAAACGCAAATTAAATATGTATTTAAGATAAACATACAAAAGCTATACATTTATGTAGATTTTAGATTTTACATACAAAACCTTTTATCTGAATTTTGGTTTAAAAGGTCATAGAAAAGATAAAATTAAACTTAACGTACTTATTTATGTACCTATCTAAATTAGGATGGCTCTTAGTTTGAATGTTAAAGGTTCGTTTTTCTTGTTAGTGAAAATTTCAAATTTGAAAATTTAAAGAAAAAAAGTAAGCAACTAAATAACTACTATTTCGCAAAATTAAGTTGCTCTGAGTGAATTGATGTGAAGGCCCTTTTATTTAAATACAAAATTAGCCTTGTTCTGACATCAGCTTATATCTAATATTTTTAAAATATGAAAATATCGAATTGTTTTGTATTTTTTAAATCTTTATTTACGTACCAATTATTTAGTGTTAAGCAAAGTGTAATAAAGTATTTTTCACCAAATATTTGTCTCTTAATTTCATTTTATTTTAATAATACATATGCCAAGTAAAAGTTTCGTTGAATTTAAACGTTTTTTAACTTCCCATAGGAAGTTATTGTAATCGGTACGAATTGTCGAATTGAAAACTTGGACATTTCTCGACGTTTCAGGGTCCCTAGAGTCGAAATAAAAGATTTTCAGAGGGATGTCTGAGTGTGCGTGTGTACGTACGTTCGTACGTCTGTACGTTCGGGAATTTTTTCATCGTCCATATCTCAAGAACCACTAAAGATATCGACTTGAGATTTTGACATACAGAAAATAATGAATGAAGACGCAGAAAGGACTCTCAAAAACATTGAGTGGGTGGTTTTTTTACCATAGCAATTTTAAAACCCAATAACGCTGGCGACTTGAATTGAATTTTATATTATATATTTTAACAACCAAGTATATTTTAAAAAAAATCCAACTAACGGTTTTTTTATAAATCAAAAAACTGAAAAAAAAATGTACCTACACCTTGAATATTTTACGGACAAGAAATGATTTTATCTCCAAAAAAATTGTATGAAACGAAAAATAAAGTTTTTGACATTTGGTACAATTTTAAGAAAAATCGAATTGACAGTTTAAAAAAAATAAAATCCTAAAAAAACATTACTAAAAGTTGGTAAAAATTGATTTTCGACCCAAATATCTTTTCAAAAATTTGAGATTATGGCTTCAAACTAATTTTCTCTTATAAGAAATATTGGTTTAAATTTAAAAAAAAATGGAGAAAAATTGGATTAAAAGTTTATTTACAAAAAAAAAAATTAAAAAATGGTAAAAATTTACTTTCGACACAAACATTTTTTTTTTCAAAATTTAAAAGTATTGGTTTCAAACTAATTTTATCTCACAGAAAAAATTTGTATGACATTCAGTTATTTCTGCAAAAAATTAGGATGCAAATATTACTAAAAATTGGTAAAAATTGGTTTTCGACGAAAAATCTCGTTAGCAAAAATAGATTTTGAATTCAAACTATTTCATCATATGCAAAGTATTGTTGGTCATTTTTATTTTTTTAGAATAATTCAAATGACAACTTTTTAGCAAAACACGAAAATCTACAAACCTTTTAAGCAAGACTAATCGTCGGACATGATGGGAAGTTATTAGTATGGCTTACATCCCAGCAATTTGGGAAAAATATTTTACGATATAAGTAGTTTTAGCACGGAAACCAAAGTTACAATTTTAGAAATTTTCATCCTGAAATTGGACTATCTAAAAGGTGTCCCAAAATTAACGCAAGATTTGAATTAAATAGAAAACGCCGTTTTTAGTCTTTTGATAGTTATATTTTTATTGACTCGTAAAGTACATAGGATAGGGTTTTGTATGGAATAACACATCGGACAAATAGCCTCCACGGCTTTGCATGCACATGCGCACTCTTTTGTTGAAATTTTCCATGACCATTCTGCATAAATGTGGCTGAATTTCGTTGATGCAGCGTTGAATCTCCTCCTTTAATGCACGGGTGGTTGTGGGCTTGTTGACATAGACTTGTGATTTCAAATAACCCCATAAAAAGAAGTCTAATGGTGTTAAATCACACGATCTAGGAGGCCAATTTTGATCACCGAAACGAGAGAGTACACGACCTGGAAATGTCTCATGCAGTAATTGAATTGTTTCACGGGCTGTATGACATGTGGCACCGTCTTGTTGAAACCACATATTGGACACATCAATATCATCCAATTTTGGCAGAAAGAACTGTGTAATCATGTCGCGATATCGAGCACCAGTAACAGTCACTGCTTGACCAGCATAATTTTCAAAAAAATATGGCCCAATTATGCCTCCTTTTTCGACAATCACATTTGCGGCAATTTTGGCGATTGACAAAGCCATCAAGATGAAAATGTTCTTCATCGCTTAGGATGATTTTGCTCGAAAAATCAGTGTCCATTTGTTGATGTTCAATAATCCATTCAACAACGAACTCTCTTCTCTGTCCATGGTCATTAGGCTTCAATTGTTGTGTTAATTGAATTTTGTAAGCATGAAGACACAGATCTTTGGTGAGTATACGCTGTAGAGAGGTTCTTGAAATTTGCAATTCTTGTCCACGACGTCGAATTGAGGTTCCTGGATTGTCAGCAACACTCTCACGCACTGCTTCGACATTCACATTTGAACGGCTTGTTTTTGGACGATCAGTGTGTTTCGCGTCTCCAACGGATCCAGTCTCCATGAATTTTTCAATTAATCTCTTCACAGTTGACGAAGTTAAAACACTATTCCGACCATATTTTGTATGAAATTTTCGAACTGCAGCCGCCAAGCTTTCACTATTTTTGAAATATTCTTTAATAATGAAGACACGTTGTTCTCTCGTGTAACGCTCCATTTTTAATAACCCTATACTGTTAGCTGTCAAATTGCTTTTTTTTCAGGGTTGCCAACACTTCACTGCACAAATGGCGGCAAATTCAAATCTTGCGTTAATTCTGGGACACCCTTTACTTATTTCAAAAAAAGGATGCGTTCATTGTTGTAACAAAAATTCAATGACCAAAATTTTTAACTTCGAATTAATCTTATCAGTTTTTGAGTGTTTTTAGTGCTAACTCGGGGCGTTGTTTTGTTACGCGCTTTACTTGAAGAAAAGTTTTAGGAGACAGCTTAAAAATGATTTGATGGCTTAAATAAGACTGACAACTGAGGTTTTGAATGCATTTCATGCAGAAATGCTAGAAATTGTGTTGAAACGTAGATTTTTTTCCTAAAATAATACGAGTACATTCTGTTCTTGATGCAGAAAACCAAAAAATGAGAAAGTTTCCCAAAAAAATGTTCTCTTTCTTCCTAGAAAAATAAAACAGAATTTAATATGAAGGATTGTGTTGGCATTTTTGTGCGTATTTTCTTCTGAGCTTAATTCCGGAATTTATATTATTAGTGTCATTTTCAGTCTGCTTACTTGTAGATTGGAGCTGATGCTAGAAGACAAAATCCAAATTTACAGTATTTTCCGTGAACCTTTTGCAAAACTCAAAAACTGAATAAAAAAAAAATGTTCGTTTCTTGAATTTATGAAAATATTTCTCTAGCAATTTTAAATAAAAACAAACTAAGGTAAAAATATATATGTATGGAAGAAACTACATTTACACGAGGCAGAATCGCTTTTTACATCAGTGCTCGAGATATTTAGGCTTTTATATAAATACTAGCGGCCCGTCCCGGCTTTGCACGGGTAAGACATAAATAGGTACAGATATTTAAGTTATAAGCATGCTAATTAAAACGACCATGAATCACTAAATTAGAAAAAAAATTGTATGCTTATCTTAAAGCCTCAGTGTACACTTCGTTGGCTGTGGTATTTGTAGGTGGCAACGAAACGTATTGATTTTCAGGATATCCTACTCGAGAAAGTGCCACATACAATTGCCCGTGGGAAAAGGACTCTTTCCTAAAGTCGATACCAACTATGGAAAAAGTTTGTCCCTGGGATTTATTTATTGTTAGGACAAAGGATATTTTTAAAGGGAACTGTAACCTTTTAAAAGATATGGGCAAATCAGTTGGTATAATCGGGATCCGCGAAACATGTGCGAGCTGACCGGCCGCGGGACCCCTAATAAAAGTTTGCTACAATCACATTATCTCTTAATTCTTTGATCAATAGTCTTATATTCTATAATATTGAAGAACATTTTTTTGTCCTATCATTAATAATCTTCGCAGCGTATGCGATGAAAGACATTTTATGGCTAATTTTTGTACACCTTCGGTTGGTTTTAATAGGAATTTCTAATGATTTCTTTAGTAATCTAGAACTAAATATAGCCTATGTTACTCAGTGATAATGTAGCTTTCTAATGAAAAAAGAATTATTAAAATCGGTCCAGTACTTTTTGAGTTTATTCGTTACATACAAAAATACAAATCTTTCCTCTTTATAACGTGGCGCCATCTATGAAAAGTTCACGGTAGATGGTCCGACAGTTTTCTGTAAAAAATCTGATTTAAGGCGCCATCTGTTCGAGACTTATGAAACTTACGATTAATACCAAACATCAACATTGACATTCAGTTTATTGTTAATTATAAATATTATCTTTGTATATGAAAACTATAGTACTCTCATGATGGAAGTCGAATAGGGCGGCATCTACATATTTTTTGTGGAACGTCTAGTCAAGACATTCATGGAGAAATCGATTTGCAGTAATTTTCATATAGATACAAAGAACTATGGAGTCTGGTCAAAACATAATAAGTAAATTTTTTTCGAAAATGAGTTAAGTATGCAGAAGTATTTAAAAAAAAATCTATTTTCGTTTGGTCTTAACAACATATGTAACTCTATGTAAATTAGTTATAAAGATATTTACTGATCCTAACAACACTTAACTGCTTTTTCTAAAATAATGTTTGGTCATAATGGCATAACTCGACTTGTGCTGTTTTGACCAATCAAAAATATTTAATATTTCAAATAAGTGTTTGGTCAAAACAGCACAACTCAAGAAACTTAATGCTTTTTTGAAATTAATCGTAGTAGGCAGGTACTTTTGCTTCGAATTCTTAGTATAAAGATAAACCACATGTTGTAACATTCTTTTGTTAAATTAACGTGTAACGTCTTGTTGTGCAGTAGTCGATTAAAAGTGAATCATTTTTTAAAGTTACGTTTGTTGTGAAGTGATAATTTGTAAAACAATAATAATGCATAGCAGAGCGAGAATGCTAGTAAAACTAGCTCAATCAGGTTATAATCAAAAATGTGATTTGTGTGTTAGTAAATTACTAAACAAACTTTTTTTATTGTTCCTTTTTTACTCAAACAATAGCATCATCAAACAAAAATAACAATCCAAGAAAAGATGAAAATGAAAACAAAGATATGTCTTTTACAGGTAAGACAAGAAGATTGAAAAAAAAAGGTAAACACAATGTTTTTTTTTTAAAGATTCATCCTCCGCGCCAGATATAGAACCACAATTACTGGAGTTACTTAATTTTTCTGATGACAGCCAGGCAGATCCAAGTTTTCTTCCCTAATCGGACCCAGTGGTGGACCCCTCCGAGGAACAAATGCAACAGAATTTACTGAGGCAGAATCTACTGCGGCAGAATCTAAGCCCTGGAAACGATCTCTTCGTCGACAAAGGAAACAAAGTCGTAATGCAGGTAAATCGTACAAAACTGCCAAGAATGTAGTTAAGCGTTGTCGAGCATCAAAAAACTTGACAAGCTGTCGCAACGGTTGTTTTAAAATTTTGAAACCCGATGTACAAAAAAATATCTTTGATGCTTATTAGTCACTTGGCTCTCGGGATGCAAGGGCAAGTTTTGTTGGAAACTTAATATGCCGCGAAGATCCAAAATATCACCGGCCAACATTTTCCTCTAACCCAAAAAACAGAATCGTGTCGTGTTACTACTTTTTCGAAATAAATGGAACACGACAAAGGTTTGTAAAAAATGCTTTAAGGACACTCTGGATGAGACAGATTCTTTCATAAGAACAGTGTTGCAAAAGAAACTTTCATCCTTAAATGGAATTTCGCCTACAGATCAACGTGGCTGTCACACTTCTAGCAATAAGACGTCTGATTTTGTAATTCAATCAGTTAAACAGCACATTCAATCTTTTCCATCTTATGAGAGCCATTATACGAGAAGGACAAACGACCATCGTATTTTGCCGGCAAACTTATCATTGGCAAAAATGTTTGAATTATACCAAGCCACGGAACAAGAAAAGCATGTTTCAAGAACATTTATGAAAGAGAATTTCATAAAATGAAGTTAACGTTTAAAAGACCAAAACAGGACACGTGCAACACTTGTGATTCTTTACAGATGAAGATAAAGATTGCAACCGAAGAAAAAAGTGATAATTTGGAGCAACTTAAAATAATATTGGACAAACATCATGAGGAGGAAGACATGGCATACAATGCAAAAAAAAAGACAAGCTTGAAGCCCAAGAAGATAGCGCCAAAGCTTGTTTTGTTTTCGATCTCCAGCAATGTCTGCCGACGCCAAGCTTGTCCACATCAGTTGCATTTTACAAGAGGCAACTTTGGACATTTAATTTGACTATGATGATTTATCGGATGGGTATTCAAAAAATTATATGTGGCATGAAGGAATAGCTGGAAGAGGGGCAAATGAAATCGCTTCATGCATTTTTCTGAACTTGAAAACCCTTCTAAGTTCTATCAAATCGGTGAAGTTTTATTCCGATACCTGTGGCGGCCAAAACAAAAACACGATTGTTGTGGCCATGCTTTTGCTATCAAAGCAAATACCCGAAATCGGCATAGAGACAGTGGAACATAAATTTTTAATTCCTGGCCATACACATATGGAGTGTGATATCGACCATTCTGTAATAGAAAAGAAGAAGAAATATTCAAATTCTGAAATCTACCACCCCCATGACTGGTACCAACTTGCTTAATCATGTGGGAAAAAACAAAAATTTGTGGTACATGAATTAAAGCCACAGGAAGTTTGGAATTTTAAAGAAAGAAAGATGAAGATGGGAACATGTTTGGTTTTCAAACCATCAAATGGTTGCGTTATTTGAAATCAGATCCCGGAAAAGCCTTTTTCAAAACAACACTGCATGAAGAAACAGTTTTTCGATGTGTAAGTTTCAAACGAAGGGGTAAAAACTCAACAAAATTTGATTTGGAAAACGTGATACCACCACCGATATCGGAAGAAAAAAAAATGACATAATATCTCTACTGCCATTAATTCCAACAATTTTCCACGATTTTTATAAAGCCTTGAAATCAGAAAAGGGAAAACAGGATGTAGAACCGGATTTATCCGATTCATACGATGTACTAGATTAATATTAAAACAAAAATCAATAAAAACTTTTAATTTCTTACTCGTTCCTTTTTTAATAATGATTTTTTATAATGTTTTTATTTAGTTTTTACTTATTGTATTTTGTTCAAGTGAAATAAATTTGTTTTCTAAAAAAAAACGTCGTTTAAATCTTATTTTAATATTGGTATTAAAGACACAACTCAAAATAATCTTTTTCTTGAACACAACCCAGTTTGGGCAAAACAACATATCTCACTATAAATATATAAACAAGCTTAAATATTAATTTTTTTTATTTTATACGTGTAAATATTATTATTTGAAACAAAATTGCATCCAAAAAAATATTTATTTAATAAAACTGGATTTGGAGGAATTTTTTTAACTTTGAAACGCATTTATCTCAAAACGAAGATTTTTGACTTATGTTGTTTTGACCAAACTCCATAGTATTAAGACCATTAATCGAAATAAAGGGTATCCCAAAATTAACGCAAGATTTGAATTAAATAGAAAACGCCGTTTTTAGTCTTTTGATAGTTATATTTCTATTGATTCGTAAAGTACATAGGATAGGGTTATGTATGGAATAACACATCGGACAAATGGCCTCCACGGCTTTGCATGCACATGCGCACTCTTTTGTTGAAATTTTCCATGACCATTCTGCATAAATGTGGCTGAATTTCGTTGATGCAGCGTTGAATCTCCTCCTTTAATGCACGGGTGGTTGTGGGCTTGTTGACATAGACTTGTTGTTTCAAATAACCCCATAAAAAGAAGTCTAATGGTGTTAAATCACACGATCTAGGAGGCCAATTTTGATCACCGAAACGAGAGAGTACACGACCTGGAAATGTCTCATGCAGTAATTGAATTGTTTCACGGGCTGTATAACATGTGGCACCGTCTTGTTGAAACCACATATTGGACACATCAATATCATCCAATTTTGGCAGAAAGAACTGTGTAATCATGTCGCGATATCGAGCACCAGTAACAGTCACTGCTTGACCAGCATCATTTTCAAAAAAATATGGCCCAATTATGCCTCCAGCCCAAAATCCACACCATACAGTCACGCGTTGTGGATGCATTTGTTTTTCGACAATCACATGTGGGTTCTCCGAACCCCAAATGCGGCAATTTTGGCGGTTGACAAAGCCATCAAGATGAAAATGTGCTTCATCGCTTAGGATGATTTTGCTCGAAAAATCAGGGTCCATTTGTTGATGTTCAATAATCCATTCAACGAACTCTCTTCTCTGTCCATGGTCATTAGGCTTCAATTGTTGTGTTAATTGAATTTTGTAAGCATGAAGACACAGATCTTTGGTGAGTATACGCTGTAGAGAGGTTCTTGAAATTTGCAATTCTTGTCCACGACGTCGAATTGAGGTTCCTGGATTGTCAGCAACACTCTCACGCACTGCTTCGACATTCACATTTGAACGGGTTGTTTTTGGACGACCAGTTTGGCGTCTCCAACGGATCCAGTCTCCATGAATTTTTCAATTAATCTCTTTACAGTTGACGAAGTTAAAACACTATTCCGACCATATTTTGCATATATATTTTTGAAATATTCTTTTATAATGAAGACACGTTGTTCTATCGTGTAACGCTCCATTTTTAATAACCCTATACTGTTAGCTGCCAAATTGCTTTTTTTCAGGGTTGCCAACACTTCACTGCACAAATGGCGGCAAATTTAAATCTTGCGTTAATTTTGGGACACCCTTTAATACTTTCTTAATTTAATTTCAAATAATATGTACATATTCCATAATAAAATTTAAAGCAGAAATTTCGGAGCCCTATTTGAATGAAGCGTAACTCGTTTTGGAGAGCCAGTATTTTCTTTTAAAGCTGAAACACGTTGAAAAATTATTTGAAATGTTTTGCAGTGTTTATAGCAGGCTGTGCATTTTCTAGTACCCCATAACGTTATCTGTAATGCTTAATGTATCCGGTTATCACGCTGGGGATTTACCCATCTCATAAAAATATTTATTTCAAATTCGAAATGAATTTTCAAAGAAGATTTCATCGCAATACGCTATCGCAATTCCCAGATTTTATTAACAACAAAAAATATGTATATATTTTTGGTAAACTATTGACAATTTAAAAAAAAAATCTAAACATTTTTATTGTTTTCCGGTTGCTAATTCTGATATCACAAACAATATTTATCACTAAATAAAAAAAAAGATACGAAACGAAACAAACAAAAATTCTTCGGAAACACATATTTTTGCAGACCCTTTTTAAACCCCAATAAATAAAGTCCTTTATTTGATCCTTTGAGTTGAAATCATAAACATCGATTGTGCAAAAACAAAACATGAACAAAATAAAACTTTTTATGTCTATATTCCAGCTCGGAAACATTTAAAATAAAATAACAAAACAAAAAAGCTCAGAAAACAGCAAAACACAAAACAGAACTGAGCTGAACAAAAGGCCATCGAATAATTCCCGTCGTGAAGTTAAAGTTATGTTGCAATTGCTTTGAGCCGACAGGCGGGCCGGGCCGGGTGTCCTGCCTGCTCCCGATATTGCGTTCGTCGCTCAGTAGGTAGGTAGGTATGTACTTTGAGGATATTTTCCCAGTGATAGATACTATTTGGGGGGAGTTTGGCCTATTTCCGCAAAGGCGCGAAAATTTATTGTGTCGCGCACACTGTGCAGGAAATCCGAATGGCAAAAAAAAAAAACACAAACAGAAGACAAGCTATTATAAGCGAAGAGGGCGGACTGTGGGAAGATACTCGTACTAGACCGCCGCCACTGCCATCGCCTTCGCCATCGTTCCTTTGGCCATTCTAGGACGGATGGAGGAAAATTAAATTAAATTCTTTGTTGGATGAAATTAGAGGCAAGTGGCTATTAAATTTTCATTTCATTCTTTTCTTCAACCCCCTTTTTAACACCCTCCTCAACCTCCTCTTGAAAAAAAGAAAAATAAAAGAAATGGAAATACAGGTGAAGCAGTGGGGTTTCAGATCTGGTGATGGGTTGCCCTGGTCGCGGTATATTTATAGTGTTGAACTTAATGGCTAATGACTAACTCGCGTCAAATAAAAATTAAATAATGGGAGAAATATTTTCTCTTCCGGGGAAAAATTTTTATTAATAACTGAGAAATTTATTGCAAATAATTTTTTCGTTGTCTCCTTTTCTTATTTTTTAAACGCAAAAAGTCTACTCTTCGAAGATATACCAACTTACCTTCCTAAAAAAGAAATAAAAGGGAAAAAAAGTAATTATGCGGTCTTGAAGGGTGTTTAAATGCAAGAAAAAATAACTTTTGAGATATTACCGTGAACTATACGGCTATATGTATTATATACAAACATATATCTTACCCTCGGTTTTTTGGGAGAAAAATTTAATTAAAGGCCTGGAATTTAGTAATTAAGAATAAAATGTTGTTGGATGATAATTGATGATTCTAATTTTGACATTATGCCAGAAAAAGTTATGTTAACTGCAAAAATTTAATATAACATGCCATTAATAAGGGTATTTTTAATATTGTTTAAATAAGATTCCTGCGTTAGTTTATTGAGGTTGCCTTGTTTCGTCGTGTATTCAATTTTAATCACTTGACCATAAAGGTGTCCAATGTGGATTCTAAAAGATGATATTCAATCATATGACAATTATTCAATAAATTTCGTTTCTCTTTTATGATTTTTAAGGACTATATGTAGTTTAAAAGAGAAATTGAAAAGAAAAATCCCAATTAGTCTTTATATTTTTATCTTTCCAATAAATTTCAAGTGATCGTACTTCCGAAATACAAAATAAGTCGCTTTATGCTTGAACAACATTGAAAAATATTGAAATTTTATTTGAAAAGGTAGTTTTGGGCAAAATAGAGCGTGTAATGCGTTTCCTGTACGAATGTTTGTTAGGCTTGTGGTCTTCATCATATATTTGCTGCACTCTAGAGTGTGAGACTCAATTTTCAGTAGCTCAACATTTCACGCACTTGCCTAGGCAAATTCTGCAAAAACTTACTTGCATAAGGTTTCTGCACACAGAACGTATTTTAACGCAGTGTCTTAATACATATGCAAGCTTAGGTTAAGTTAGGTTGATGGGCTGACAGTTGGTCTTTTTACCATTACACTTAGATCAACGTAGATCCATTGTGATAACATAGATGAAAACCTATAAGAGTCCCATGACAGAGCTTGCCAAAGGAGTGGGTGTAGTTTCTGCGAGCTGTAGCCCGAGATTGTTTGTAGATGGCAATCGACATATTCACTAGAGTAAGGAGGGGTTAACACACCAGTTACCTGGGAATGTTCCCCTAGTTTACCCGCACAAGGTAAACCATTCTTCCCAGACCCGTAGGATCAATAGCACCATGTAGCGTCTAGTGGTAACAGGGGCGCCAACGACTGGTGTATGGGCAAGGTGCTAATACTCTTTAAGCTGTCACCACCGCAGCATACACATATGTATAAAACCAGCCATTTTGTCCGTACTATCCATTTTTTAATTAACGGGCTCTAAAGTTTAAACAGAGTGCAAGCTTTAGCAAAATACTGAAGGATTAAAAGGAGATACCGATGCACATTGGTCTTAAAGTTTTGAATATCAAAATGCTAGGGATAAACAGAGTTAGGTAAAGCATTCCACATTCTCGATGTGCTGTAATAAAAGGAATCTCTATACGTGATGTCAACGTCCGAACTTGAGCTCAATGTTAAACTGATGTGTATTCTTAGAAGTACGAGTATTACGGCTGAATTGTTTAAAGCGGGGGATTGCAAAACGATAATTCGACAGAATACTGTTTATACAAATATCGGTAGACAACGAAAGGCATGTAACATTGCGGCGGTGTTCGAGAGACGTAATTGTTTCTGTTACAGTTCTATCGGCTATCATTTTCAAAGATCTTTTTTGGATGCTTTCCAAAATACTTGTTTTAGGGGCACCTGCATAAATATGCTAGTTATATTCAAGTTTTGGACGAATGAAGACTTTGTAAATTTACAGCCAGATCAGAAGGCGTGAAAAATTTCATGCACCGTTGGAGAAATCCTAAGCACCTAGCAGCATTTTTGGCAATATCGAATATATGATCCTGATCATTCTTTCGAGAAGAGATTTGTTGATCAGTTGAATGGTATCCTCGGTCATTGTGGTTGTAGAACAGGTTTCAAGTAAGTTCCATCTCTTGTGAGTTAGGTCAAGAATTGTACCCCAAATTACGTGTTTTAGATTACACGGTTGAACACCAGTGTCACCAGGATTATATTATAACAGAGCTTTAAGTTGTGCTGTGTATCAAGAACAGTTCATATCAGCTTCTGGTATTGAAATTGAAATGTGTCTTGCAGCTTTCGTCACTGCCAAGACCTAAACTTGGAAGACACTGCTCATAATAGGAAGTCTGGATGAGTTGGCTAGTCCAAGTATTTCTAAATAGAAACCCGCATCACACCATTATTCATCTTTGAGCCGTCGGTGTATACTGCTACCATCGGTTCACAGGTTAAAAGTTTGTTAATTTGCCAATCCTCTCTATTGGGAAAGGAGGTTGTAAATAGATTGCTCAAGTCTAAGTATAGTTGGTGTATACTTTTGCTTTTAATTACTCGTGTATTTCTGTAGAATCACCCGTGACGAATGGCGCTGGATAACCAGCAATCAGTAGGGCACTATTAGCCGCAGATTTTTGTACAAACATATCCAAAGGTTTAAAATCGAGCATTGCCTCTATACCGCAGTGGATGGAGTCCTCATGGTATGGTGCCATTTCTTGTACCTTGTTCTTGGTTCTTAAGTTGGTGTCGTTATCAAATGCATTACATCAGACCACGCTTCCATATGTTAGCACTCGCCTAACTATGGCTGTAAACATCCATTTGATAATTTTGGGATTTGGTCCCCAGGAGTAGAATGCAAACATTACCTTGTTTATTCTATCTTTAATGTTAAGATTACATTTCCAACTCCAAAATAAGGTTGTAATTAATACATAGAATTGATTTAATTCAGTCACATAAAACGCTTTTTAAAGCTGCTTACACGCGGTGTTGAAACAAAATACAATTCCAGTACCGACACAGGGCGTTTTAAGGAAATTGATTTTATCCTTTCAAAATACAGCTGCTGCAAGAATTGAAGCCGAACGACCTACTGCCATGTAAAATTTTTGGTGAATGGGCTCTTGGAAAGTTGGCCGAAGATCCAATTTTTTTACCGAAAAATTGTGTTCGGCGACGAAGCTCATTTTTGTCTCAATGGTTACGTAAATAAGCAGAATTGTCGATTTTGGAGTGAATATCAGCCAGAAGCATTGCAAGAGCTACCAATGCATCCACAAAAAGTCACAGTTTGGTGCGGTTTTTGGGCTGGTGGCATCATTGGACCGTACTTCTTCAAAGATGATACGAATCGTAACGTAACTGTGAATGGTGAGCGCTACCGTGAGATGAAATCCAACTTTTTTTGCCCAAAATGGAAGAGCTTGCCTTGCATGGAATGTGGTTTCAACAAGACGGTGCCACATGCAACACAGCACGCGCAACAATGGACTTATTGAGAGGCGAATTCGGTGAACATTTTATTTCACGTTCGTGACCGGTCAATTGGCCACCTAGATCGTGCGATTTAACGCCTTTAGACTATTTTTTGTGAGTCTATGTTAAAGCTCATGTCTATACAGACAATCCCGCTTCAATTGACGCATTGGAAGAGAACATTGAAGCATTTATTCGTGAGATACCGGCCGAAATCTTGGAAATAGTATATGCCAAAATTGGACTAAGCTGATGGACCATTTGAGGCGCAGTCAAGTCAACATTTGCATGAGATAATCTTCAAACATTAAATTACATAAACCGTACTATCGATTCAAATAAAGATTTCATGCATTTTTCTGAATTGTAGGTATGTGTTTTTTTTTTGAAAAACTTTCCTATAGCTTTAAAAAAATCACCGTTTAGATTGCAAATAGTTCATGATTGTAGCATCTCCGGAATTGTCCTTCATCACATAAGTGGCGAACAATTCTCTTCAAGACCTTCCTCTCGAACGTGCCTAAGAGATGGGAGTGCCTTTTACTAGTCACACAGGTCTTGGATCCATAAATGTGATTACTGGCGGTGCCATATCGTCCTGCATATCAGCTATGGTAGGTAATGTTTCTGGATTTAAACGGCTTTGACAGGCGATCACCCATTAGCTGAATAGGTGAAATAATATGTAGCATACAACCCTAAAGGTTTGTCTTATATGTCAGGTTATTTTTTCAGGTTGGCGACCTCTCCTGTTAAAAGATCTCAATACGAGAAAAGCAACAATCCTCGGAAACTGATCTCACGAAGGCATCCTGTCAATGTACAATATCAACATAACAGCGTTAAAAGAGATAAGATTGACAAGGAGTGGTCTTTTAGAGAAGAAAGAATATGACGAATACTACGGCTCTCATACAAAATACAATGTGCTGGAAGTAGGTTTTCTATCCATTCCAAACAGCCCATGGAAAAAAGGAGCAATGTCGCTTCAATAATTCTGAAATGATTAAAGTCTTATGTCATCAAAGCTATCCTTGAGCTACAGTCCAAAACCATCAAAAAGGTCTTGAAAAATTATAGCGACTAATGCAAAGCCAGCCATAATAATAGGAAACATTTTTTTTTTCACTTTAACACATTTAAAGATTTAAATTACTTACCACGCAAACATACTTTCATCAAAAAGTGGCTCACATTAGTAAAATTTAAAAATAGTAATTTGTACTGCGGCATATACTTACTTATTATAAGTTTCTTTCTAAGATGAAACACTATCTATTCTTTTTTAATATTTCCGACAATGAACTAATGCTCGAACTATTTCAAAATGCTACAAAGTAAAGCTCCGATTAAAACTTTAATTCTTATGTGCCTGCTCGATATTGTGTCTTAAAGTTTTCTAATATTGTGAAATTTTTTTGAAGATCATCACCAATTTCATTCTAAACCAATATCGATACGTAATCTGTCCGAAAGACTTCTATATGTAATAAAGGTATATAATTTATGATTATATACCATTTAAAACAACTCCACTTCATTGTACTTATACTAAGTTTGTTAAACCCTCTTCAATATTCTCCTTAGGTTTTCCATCTAACTGAGAAAAGGTTCGTGTTAATGGTAGAATTAGAATTGTAAATCAAAATAAAGAAAAAAAGACTTTTAAGTAAATTCATATGCTTAAACTTACAAAAGATGTATTGTATATATTTAGGCCAACTGTTGGTGAAGTAATGGGACTTTTACCCTTGTCTATTTTATATTTATGAAGGTATCACAATTTAACAACTTTGCTTGTTTTTTTATTAGTAAAAATAATAAGAACAAAAACAACTAGGTACTATATCATTTTTCATTGTCCTCCTTTTGATTGTTCCCAAAACTGTACTTATAATAATTTTGTATGAACCTACTGTAGATATATTCAGTGCCATTCTCATTATAGTAATTTGACATCATTGCCAAAGACATCAACTACTAACTTGCCACGGGTACTACCATTCAAAACATAACCCCGCATAAATAGTTCCTGAAGGAAAATTAACTTTCTTTCGTTCAAACAATCGCTCGAATCTATATTGTATCCTCGTACTCTACGGAAACACATTGCTTATCAACAATGTCGTACACAAATATTGACAAGCCTCCCATGAATACATAATTATATTTAATATATTTTCGACGCCACTACCGCCACCGCTTGTCACAACCGCCGCGCCACCGCCGCTGCCTCAAGCAGCCGTCCAAATTTGTGTTCCCCTATGTTGATATAATGAAGAGTAGATTGCCTCAAGCCCTCAAGTTATCTACCAACAAATTTTACTCATTGAAACATACAATGTACATACAGTTATGGGTACGTACATACATATATATATAAGACCTCATATCGCATATTGACCCTCCATACAGGATACTCGAAAGTAGATTTCGAACTCGAGTGCTACTTGTTAATAAAAGGGGCGGCATAATATTAATAAAGAAAATTGGAAAACAATGCTTCATACGAATTCGAACGTCGCTATCGACATCATATGATGATGAACGGACAATGGAGGGTGGTCAATCAGTTCCATCAATATTCATACATATACAAGAGACTATGTTATGCAAGGTTAGCACATTTCTGTCGATATGTATGTTTGTACGTATGAATTTTGTGGTGTACTGCCGCAGCAGGTCAATCAAAATTACATTTAAATTGATTTCTTCACAGAACGAACTGACAACTAGTGAGTCAACAATTTGCCTATAGGCAGTGTGTTGTCTACTTTGCTTTTGACAATTGATACAATTATTCAAACTAAAATACAGGGTGAATCTTTTGTTTTTCAATTGTTTTATTTTCTTTTGTTAAGTGGGTTTATGGTATAAACGCACGACAAAAGAAATATGAATAAGAAACAAATTATCAGAAAGGGGAAAATGTCAAAGCTTTTAAAAATTGTTTTTAAATTAAACAGGAATAATATTGGGTTGTTGTCAAAATACTGTATGGGTAATAATACTTTATTTAAAGCACTGTATGATCAAAATACTGCATCTCAAAATTCTGTATTTTAAAATTCTGTATATTAAAATTGTGTATTTCAAAATGATTCTTTATTTTTAAGCCTAAATAACAGCATTTTGAAATACACAATTTTGAAAACAGAATACTTTTTTCAAGAAAACATGATAGTAATTTTTCACTAGCATAATACTTTCCTTGAACAATAATATATGTACCTATGATAATTCATATGTCTTTGAAATAATAAAAACAAAATGAATGGTATCTTCTTCCTAAGTTCTCTTTATCATTTTCTTCTTCTTAGTTATTTGTATTTCTCTCACATTTTTACGTGAATTGTTGCTATCATAATCAACAATTGCACCAAACTAATTGATCTGTCAAAACTTCCAGTATTATACAGTATTATGAGTTACAGTATTTTGACAATACAGCATTTTAAGACACAGTATTTTAAATTTACAGTATTTTGAATAACAGAATATTAACCATACAGTATTATGACCATACAGAATTTTGAGCATACAGTATTTTAAAATACAGCATTTCGACTCGTTCCATAATATTTTAACTGTGTTATATTAAATAGTTCTTAAATAAAACCAACTAAAAACTGATACAAATTTTGTATCTTACTTCAAATGTTATTATATAAATATTTTTTAACATTTATTTTGTATATTTTTGGTAGCTAACGCAACTGGCATTTTAAAAGGCCTGTGACTCTTAGTTTCATGATATATGTTGTAATTAATTGTATTTAAACTACATTGTATGATGGATTTATAATTATTAGTTTTAACAAGAAATAATTCCTTAACTCAAAATCGTAAAATTGCACGTTTTTGACATAAGGTACAAAAATTATAGTGATTTTTTTCAACTTTTTTAAGGAATGAACGAACGGAATCAGTATTGTCATTAGAATATTAAAAACAAGTGATTTTAAATTGTGTAAGTGTATTGTTTACCCATGAAGACCATTACTGATTCTATGAAGACATTATTCCCTTTTTTATAAGACTATACATTTTTGAATGTTTCAGTTAGTTTTTTTTTAATTAGTGAACAAAAATAACACATTTTTATAAGAAAATAGTACCTATCTATTTTGTGTTTTTTAATTACAATTCACCTTGCATATTGCACTAAAAGTTTTAACTAAACTTTTATTCTTTTTTAATAAAACATTTTAATATTTCTTTTAGATATAAGCCACTACTATGAATAGAGATTTCTTTTTCTTTTACTAAAAATAATTACAAATGATGGGAAATTTAAAAAAAATACAATTTAAGGTGAAAAATGGATTAGGTCCACTAAAAGCGGACTAAATTAAGATTATAGTCTTTTAATTTATTCAGTATTTCAGTGTATCCGTGGCGTGATGGTTAATGCATTGGTCTGGCATATAAATGCTGCTCTGACCAGGGCCAGAGGAGCCTTCGCTCTAACGAAACTGCTGTTTTACAGCAGTCGGCTTGACCCCAGAGTGAAAGTAATTTGCTACATGACCCTCATACGGCCGATGATCGTTTATGGTTGTCCTGTGTGGTTCAACGTTGCCCCTTCCCAAATGGAGAAGTTTCGGGTGTTCGAGCGGCAGTGTTTACGACGCTGAAACGCCTATTATCGAACAGCCGAATCTTCTTACGTGCATTACTATTCCAACGAGGTCCTATACAACGGGGCTCGAATCAACAGAATTGACAATTTCGTGGTAAAAATTGTTCGAAATCGCATTGCAAGAGCTACCTATGTCCTCGACCAACAATTCAATTTTCGGGGCGTTCTATCCGAACGACGAATATTTTGAAAGTGCACGCTTGAGCGGCTTCATTCCACCAGAAGCATTTCTCTTCTTAGATAAATGCGGGCTGATACAGGATACATTGGCAGTTCCGCTAATCTACCACGTCAGACGACGTACCGTGGATAGGCGACTCCTGTACAATCGGGACGTAATGGCACAAGACGGAGCAGATCTACTTCGGTTCAGTATAGGGCTGTGTCCGAACGGGACCGAACTGATAGGGTGAAGCAGGAGTACCAGTTTTGCTGGCTTTAATCGGCACTTGAAAGTGGGTAGTCTGGATGGGGTTTTAAGCCTTGGGCTGGGCAGCTAACATTTTTGTTTTATAGTTGTTAGAGATTCACATCTGAGCAAAATCTATAGTCACTGAGCGACAAACATAGGAGCCAGCGGCCAGCCTAACATCCAACGGGACACCCGAACATCATCACCAAGTGCAAGTTCTATTTGCACATTAACCATGAGCAGAGCAACGGCGGTGCCGACAAGAAAGTATTCTTCGTCCGGTAGATTTTTGGGAACGAGCACAACAACAACCACATTAACGCTGCGCATCCTCATCATCGAAGACGTTGGAGATCGAATCGAAATCAGACCATCAACATGCAAGTGCGCAGGCCACACCCTTTTTCATAGTGTCGTGATAAGCGGTACTTGCGACCGAAAACCACTTCATCGAGGGAAAACAAATATCAACGGGCAACTGCAACGGGCCAGCTGCAGCAGCAGTAACAAAAACAACAACAATCAACATTGATGACTGGAAGTGGTGCGATATTGCGAAATACTCGTATGATCCTGTGTGCTTTATATTTTATATTATTCAATATTCTGTATTATATTCTAAGTATGATTCTAACCCCTTGAACACAATGGCAATTCGCTAGTCGCGGTAAAAATCGCTGTAGCACAAGCTGTCACTAAAATCGCTCACTATGTAGCAAAGGTCGCCCACAATGGTGTAGCGCAGGAAGAACGTCAGCTGTCATTTTTTTTTTGACATTTATACATTTGTGTTTAGTTTTGTAAGACTATTCATATTTTTGGGCAACTTAATTTTCAATTTTTAAATTAAAAAATGGACCAACGCGATGAAATTGTATTTATTGCAATGATAATGCAAATGTGCTACTGCGGAATGAAGCTTTTAAAGCTTTACTGCCCAGCAGAATAGAGTCGCTGTAGCGCTTTTAAAGCTTTAAAATGTAGCGTGACTAATAGCGGAAAGTAGAAAATTATTCAACAATGGCGACAGCGATCGCTGCAGCAACAGCTTCCCATTGTGACGATGTGTACTATTTTCGTATGTTTCAACTTTGACAGCGCGACAAGCGGCCACTACAGCGACTCCATTCTGCTGGGGCAGTAATGTGAGAGCTTGAGCCGTGCAATAAACAATAGTTTTGATGTTTAGTTTTAATTAGAATAGGCATGGTAGCACAAAAAAATTAATTTAAAAAAAAATATATACTCGTATACATAAAAAAAAAAAAAAAAAAAAAAAAAAACATGAAATAAGAAAAAAAACAAGGAAAACAAAAAATGTTAGATACATACATAGTTAGATTTGCTGCTGTGGTTGTTCTAGTTTTAGTTTATAGGTAGAATAGGTAGTTTAAGTTAGCTTTAAGTTTTATATTAAGGACCTTATTTTACATAAGTAGTTTTTAAGTAAAAATAAAAAAGGATATTGATATTGTTTTTTTTTTAATAAATACAAATAAAACTTAATTGAAGTAAAATAGATCTTAGGGCCGAAAGGCATTAGTATTAAGTGTTATAGTTTAACTTAGAGTTTCCGTATGGGACCAGTAAGTTAGTTGTAAGTTAAAAATTCATAAAACCAGCCTA
The DNA here is from genome assembly GCA_920104205.1 of Eupeodes latifasciatus. Lineage (NCBI taxonomy): Eukaryota > Metazoa > Arthropoda > Insecta > Diptera > Syrphidae > Eupeodes > Eupeodes latifasciatus. Next base: position 355,197,146 of record OV049924.1, on the reverse strand, counting down.
TTTTATGAATTTTTGTCTAGCTTTAAGATATTTGTAAGAATGAATTAATAAAATTGAATTAAAAAAAAAAATGCATTGGTCTGTCATGCGTGAGGTCTTGGGTTTGATGCCCACCTGTGCCACCTAAAAGTTTTTTTTTGATGGTACTGCCTTTTGTGAGGAATCGAGAAATCCTTATTGTTATCATAAAAAACGCTTTCTCAAATTAGCCCTTCGGTATCGGCTTAAAACTGAAGGTTCCCCCAATCCCTGAAAACATTACTCACAAATTGTTGAGAGTTTTAAGTTACTGGGCCCTAATTCTCAACGGACTGTGGCGCCATCTTATTTATTTATTAAATTTAATTTATTCCTTGCTAGACCTAGCGAACTATTTAATTTGTATTTTATAAATGACAACTTTAGTTATCAAATTATTTTAGAACACTGTTGTCCCACAAGGTATGGTCTAACTATTTAATTTGGATGACTCCCTACATATGAAAGCATTACTAGGTTCCAAAAGTTTTCTAAATATGCCATATTTAAGAGCTAAAACACAATAGTTTAGAGGGCTTTTGCTGCATTTCACGCAGAAATGTAAGAAATTGTTTTGAAACGTAGCTTTTTTCCAAAAATAAAATATACTTTTCTTGTATCCATTTCTATTTCTGCTAAGAACGCTCAAAAATTCAAAAATCCAAAAAATGCGAGAGGATCTGATATGAAGAAATGTCGGGCTTTTTTTTGACGAAGTTTTTTGGAACTCAATTTTCCTGAGTCTGTTATTACTATCGCTATCAGTCTGCTTACTCGTATTTTGATCTTAAAGGAGTCAAAAAAACTTAATAATTTTAGAGAGAAAAATGTTTGATTCTTGAACTTAAGGACATACATACACATACATACATAGGTGCATTTGTACATAATTTCTCTAAAAAATTAAATTAAAATAAATTAAGTTAAACAAATAAGTTGGGAAGAAACGTTTGAGTGGCACACACAAATTACACGTTTCAGAATCTCTTTTCACTTCAAATCTCAAGAGATTCAAAGCTTGTATGTATGTATAACAATAGATGTGACCCGTTTATTATGTTTTTCAATTAGACATTAGTTTAACAAAAGTGTCACTTTTGCTGTTTTTGGGACATTTATATTATTGAAATTTGTGTTTAAATATTAGTTCTAGAGCATCCAAAGCAAATTCACTTCAAAAGTACCTAGATTCATTTAATTTTTTGAGATCTTTTAAGATCTTTTGTATTAAACAGAAAACCAATTTTGAAATAAATAAAATGCACGACTGGGTCGCTAGAACTTGCTAATTTCTTCCAAAACTTCTGTTTAAAAATATTTCCTATATTTTAAGATTTAAAAATATACATAACTGCAAAATAAGTTTTTTTCAAAAATTTAAATGCCATTTTATTTGTCAAAAAATCTAGATTAACTTATTTTTTTTTCGAAAATCATTTTAAATTTGAAATTTTGTTTTAAAAATATTTTTAGTAAGCCCTAAATATAGAGCTTATAAATATATGTATGTACATTTTATATTTAAATTTCGTCAACAAATGTTGACCCCTGTCATCGATATCGATATCGGGCCTTACCAATAATCAAAATTAAAGCTCACTTAAATATTTAACTCGGTTTTAAATATTTTGCCATACCAATAAACATTTTAATAGTAAGGTTAAGGGCTAACGCCCAGTTAAATTTTATTGTTGGGAAACTCAACTATCTAAACAGACAGTTAAATTAAACTCCATGTTTTGCACTGTCATTTTGACAGCAAACGCAACAAATACTTTTCAGGTCACGAGATTTGAGATTTGTTGTGATTGTTGTCTGCTGATTGTTCGTGGCAATATTTTATAAAAAAGTAAGTCGAATAATACTTGTTTTAATATATAATTGTGATTATGTTCTATCAAATATCCATCATTTTAGAAATGGCTGAAAAACAAAATTTAAAACGGAGCAGATCGTCAAATTGGACGATGGCAATGAAGGAGCTACTAGTCGAAGCAGCTAGATCACTTGCGCAAGCCAAAACTATAGCCTGGAAAAATATTGCTGCAACGTTTCAGGCAAGTGAATTGACGCCGAAACAAATAAAAGACCAATCTAGCCTCTACAAGCAGGAGGCGCGGACCAATTTAAGTCAATTTAATCGATCTCAGAGGGAGACCGATGGTGGAAAACCTCCTAAGGAACCTCCTGAGATCGATTATGAAATTGCATAAATGTCCGCTCTGGACATTTGTTGAAGATACCGCAGAATCTGATTGCGATGCAACATGTCTAGATGATTATGATGACAAGTAGAACATTTTATCGATATTATTTGCAATTGTTTTTAAAATATTTTTTTATTCCAGAGAAAACATACCATCCCCATCAAATCCACCAGAACCTGAATTTTACGGATAATTTATCTGCCAATGGACGAGAATTGTGGTTTTAAATAAATTTAGCTTCATTTCCTTCACTGGAAGTTGGTTGTTAGATAGATTGTATCATTTTAAGTAGAATAAGTATTTCATTTAGTTTTAAAACATGAACCAACGTACATATTATGTACCTTTTTTAAAAAGTCATTAGTAAATAATTGCTACTCAAAAATTTGTTTTGTTCTTATTTTTTCTCTCAAAAATTCGAACCATTTATTATTTCGAACTCTCAATAATTTTAGTTTAAATATTGCATAATTTAATTTTAATCTAATATTTTTGTTTTGTTTATGTTTGCAAATTTTACTAATGTCAATTCAATGCTGTCTTTTTGACAGAGAATGTGGTAGATATTGTAATAGAAGAGTAATTAGTAAAAGACGTGTTTATTTTGGTTATTTATTGGTAAGGCCCGTCGAGTTTTGTAAACAAAATTAATATTTTTTTAAAATTAAAAAAAACATAAAAAATCATAATCAATTTGATCATCAAAAAGAGCTTGCACATAAAGAGAAGATTATTGAAATCGGTCCATTAGTTCTTGAGAAAACTTAAAAACAAAATAAAGGTTTTTGAGGGTTACCCTTGTAGAAAGAAGCCAAATTAAGAACACAAAATTTAGAGAAAGTTTTAGAAAAATCACATGTTTTAACCAAGAAATTTGTATGGGGACTGCTGTTATTTTTCGTATTAATAAAATGAAAAAAAAACACCTTAATTTCAATCAACACAATTGTTTGGACTGTAGGAGCCAGGAAAAACAGACACGGACGGAATCGGGGTACCCACTTTTTTCGACTTCTCTACCGTTGCGTCGTCGTAATGTCATATTTAATTAAAAGCTCTAGTTCAAAATTGTTTACTAAAGCAAAACATATAGTTCCTATATGTCGCCAGTAAAAATCACTTTAATGTTCACTATTTATGTGTGTTAAAAAATTTAATAATAAAATTGAAGGAATTTAAAGGCAACTTAATATAAAATTGATGATCTCTTATTCAAGGTTTCTTCTTCAGAACCTAAATATTTGCTCTTTTTTCTTAGAAAAAAGTTTTATGAAAATAATTAAAAGCATTACTAAAGTTTTTTTAAATTCTAAATTGAGTGAAAACAAAAATTTTAGTTGTTTGTGCAGAATTTGTGCTGCGTTTGGAAAAGGCTGAATTTCCGATTCATATTATGGTCCAGTCGTCAGCTAAAATTAGTACTTTTGACAACAAAGTTCAAGGAAGTAAAATACAAATGTTGTTTTCATATAATAATATAAAATGGTGCACTGGGCATAGACGTACTATTTTTATTTTATTTTATTTTTTTTTAAATTGGTTGGTTAAAATTATAAATCAATGAATTGACTTATACAGATTACTAATCTAAAACCAAAGAACGAAAAAAGAATTTAATGTAATCATTCCAAATTAATGAAAATGGCACCTTCTCAAGGTAGGATATTCGTGATATCTTTTTATATTTTGTACGGTATTTAAAATAACAAACATTTTTTTTTTATTTCAAAGACATAAAATAATGCATGAATAGTTTCATTAGGAAGTCTTTTTTTTTAATGTTGATTTATTAATTTTAAAATATGTTAATTTTTACCACAGGCAGTGACGGATTTAGGCTTGCTGCCGCCCTAGGCCCCGTTCGATGCGCCGCCCTTATTGTTAAATTTTATTTCATAAATTTGTATCCAATATTTTTTTTTTTTAAATAACTTTATTTTATTGAAGTATAATTTATAAATATAATTAATTAACATGAAAGATTAATAAGTTATAATCCTTAGATAGACAAATATTAAATATTTTTTTTTTATATTATATAACATCTAGAAGACTCCGGGAATGCAATACATGGCATCTTCTTATTGCTAAGGAATCTTTGAATTGATAATGGAAATGAATACATTCATTTTCTAACGTCTCTTCCAAATAGTCAGGATACTTATTGACTAATTTATTGGCAAGATTTTTCAACTCGTTTGTATCTATTTCACTTTAATTGTCGAAAGAATTGAAGTATTGGTAAAGTGTTTCATATGCACTTTTACGCCCGGCTAATTGTAGACTAAGAGTGTCTAAAATAGAGTAATAAACATTTGTGCTAACATTTTCTGGTCCAGAAAAAGGTGGTCTTTCATTTACCCGCAAGTCATCTGGCTGCATTTTTCTGGTGGCGACGAGTATCATAACGACAATAATCCTGAACTCCAGACAGTGCTTTAGCTTTTTCTTCATATTCAGAAAATTGTATGTCTCTCATGTCTATAGATCTGCACAACGGATGATAAATCAGCTTGAGATTCTTGAAGCTTCTTACTAGCAGCATTTGAACGACCTAAAATTACATTCCAGACAACGACTAGGATTGCCCTTTCTAAATGTTGTAATTTTCGCTGCAATCTCGTAGCTTCAGATCGCGTAGTTGGTTTCTCATCTCTGCTTTCGGCAATAAATTCCAGTGCATCAATTATTGCAGACCCCTCTTTTTCTAATGCGTAACATGCATCATGTCGAGCAGGCCAACGAGTTTGAGAAAGACTCTTAATTCTTAAATTTGTACGCTGCACCAATATTTCCCAACGATAAGCAGATATAGTAAAGAAATTGTATAGTTCTTGTAAAGTATTTCTAGAGATTTTAACAATACATCCTTAATATCTTTAACTTTATGGCCGATATTTGGTAGAAATTCTAGAAACCTTTTAACAATTTCACCGTTATCACGTACATGCATATCGTATAATTATAGTAAGCTGATCGACATGTGCTAAATCAGGCGTAGAATCTACAATTATACCAAAATACTTAGCAGATTGCACTTCACTAGAAATTTGTTGTAGTACTTTATTTTGAATCAACAGTATAATTTCTTCATAGATTGTTTTAGATAAAAACGATGTATTCCCACTACCAGGGTGTGCATACAATTTTAAATGTTCAGATAAAAATGGAACAAATTTAGCAAGGAGTCATACTGTTCCTAAAAAATTCCCATTATGAGGATCTCCTATTCGTTCTGAATTTCCTCGAAATGGCAGGCCTCTTATTGCTAGTGATTTAATAATTGCAATTGCTCGGTAAAAAATTTGTTTCCATTATATCTTCATCGGGTTGTTTTATTAGATTTTGATCAACACGCCCGTGAACTACTGCTCAAGCTTTAAAATGACTAACTTTAGTTTTGTGAAAGTCAGAATTTTCATGTTCTTCGATGCGTGCTTTTGATTTTTTCCAGTCACGGAATCCTACGTCAGTAAAAGCATTCATTTCACCACTTCTACCAAATAATAAGCATGGAATACAAAATACAGAGCCTTCAGTTTCTAAATAAATCTACCACTCACGGCGTTGAATCTCTCCATTTTTGCGTACGTAGAAATAAACTTCTGAAACAATACCTTGTTTTATCACTATAAACATTTATAGAATTTTTAAAGTCTGCATCATCAGTATTACTGATCCCTGCAAATACAAAAACAAAGAGATGAGGTGAGATTTTTCTATCTTACAGTTCTGTTTTGTTTGTTTTCGCAATTTCAAATTTAACGTAGATATTCTAGATTGAATTTTTAAATTGGCAAACAGAAGTTATGATTTTGGATGCGTTCCGAAACTTAGGACCGAAGATATATTTGTGCCTTTCATTAAGGTATGTTTAAATGTAGAAACGCTTTCAAGTGTTAAGCATTTCATAAATTTTGCAGCCCTTCAAATTATGCCACCCTAGGCCTGTTCCTCACGGGCCTAGGCGTAAATCCATTACTGACCACAGGCGTTTCGCATAACACTTTTTGAACTTTAACAAAAACCGTGCCTATTTTGTGTGGAAATTGTACGTTTAACCAACAAGAATAAATTAATATTTCAAAAGTTTAAATCTTTTACATTTCAAAAAAATAAAAAGTTAAAGATCTAAAAAAGATATAAATAATAAGTAAGAAAAAGAACTTCAACATTATACTAAAAATTCATATTCACCTTTAATAAAAATAAAAGAATAAACTAAACATTCTAAAAAATACAAATAAAAAATCTTTCAAAACTCAAATAACCTTTGCTTCCTTTACCGGGTTTATACTAACACACTATTTTTTTAAAGAGGAAAACATTTTTAATTGGATATATAAATCCTGCAATATAGTTAAGTACTTACGAAAAAAAATATCTAAGAGACAAAATTTAAGCATAAACATTTAACTTTTGAATTGGCCCCAACTTGTCGCATTAAGATAATTTACTTTACATTAGCTTATAATATTGGTGAGTAATCAATTATGTGAGTTGAAAACAAACCATTAGCTTAGAATATTTTATCCAAGCCGCCGAGATGTGTGTATCTGTATAGTTTATTAAATTGAACTAATTTTCTTCGGTTGATTAAACCCTTATGGGAAAAAAGTTCCAAAAATTACTTATTGCATTTTAGTTAATTATAAAATTGCTTTACTCTGTGCTATGTGCAAGTGCAAGTATATTATTTTCATGCGTTATCAGATTTTTCAAATTTTAATAAAACATAAAACTTGACCAACCAAAATTAATCAGTGATGTAGACATAGACGTTAAACTAAACATAAGCGCCTAACTTTAGTTTATTTACTATGGAAAATTAAGTGATTGGACCAACAAGTATTTTGCATATTTCAAGTTGAATATCCTTTGCAGATGGACGAATTTTTATGTGTGTATTAAAAAGTTGTTCCATTTTTGAATTTATTGGATCTGAAGTGATTAATATTAACTTTTTTTGAATTATATTAAATTTCAAGAGTTTAAAGGTTTTTGGTTAGAAATTTTGTTTTCAAAAATCATTATTGATATTCCGTTAGTGCGAATTTTTAAAATCAATTTCATTTTTTATTATTAAAATTTGTGTCGTAAACACAGAAAAGGTTGGTGCCCTTATTTTTTCCAAAAATATAATATCATGGTTCTAAAATAGTAAAATTCTCAAAACTTTGGTTTGCTTAACAGAATATTCATTTAAGAGTACATAATTTATGAAAGTAATAAACTTAAAATAAAATTCATATCAATTTCGATCCGAGTTATTTTCTACCATTGAATCTTATGACGAATTTCCGAAATCACCTTCAAACTGTTACAAAACAAGAATATTAAAAAAATTTCTCTAACCTGTTGTAGCTGTTATGAAGCCATTTTATGTTGAATCTAGCTTACGGAACGGAAACCATATTCAATATAAAGGTAAATATTAAAATGAAATTTTCCCAACACAGAATTATGCTTTTGCAAACAAAATGTTTATGAAGATTGAACCTACCTACATGGAAAATAAGTTCTATAGATTGAAAGACACCTCAAAAATATATGGGACACTCTGTATTTTGTCATTGAGACTCAGATGTCCTGTCCTGGGCCTGTATTAGGATATCTCCTCTTTAGGCAGACAAAAATGTGTATATAAAGAGTATGAGAGAGATAGAGGTAGACCTAATGGAAATTTAATGGCTAAATATTGATTTTGGAAAAAGGAAGAGGGAATACAAAATACAATTTATACCGATTGCCATGGCCAAGCCAATGCATGCTTTCCTTTTTGTCGTCATAGTCATCGTCCTGCATAACATTTGTATAGGCATTGAAAAATGTATATCAATCATCAACAGGAAGAGGAATTTATACGAATAAGCAATAAAGGACTAGCAAAGGAGTTGAGAGTGCACAGCAGGCGCAAAAATATTGTAACTATGTCAAAAAGGAGTTCTTTCAAAAGCTCTACTCAAATATTTAGTTATGTTCGTTTATAGCTTATGGAGAGATGTAAGTTAGGCTAAATAAGAGATCGAATGACTCCTACAACAATAACAAATTGTCGTATAAAGAAATTAATTAAACTTTCTGATTACAATATTGTGGTATATGATTGCAGGTATAAATAATTATGGAGGCCTTGATATACTCGTACATACATCATTATTCTACTCATATAGACGTTATAGAGATATAAGATCTAATTAAGTTGTAATAATTACCGTTTTGTGGAGAAAATTACATACAATGAAAAATAATTATGCTGGCAGGTGTCAATTTATTACTTATTTTTCAATTCAAAATAAAATACTATCAAAAGAAAAAAGATGATAACATCTAATTTAGGGCTAGACGGACAAAATTGCGTGTAGGTAAATGAATTTAATTGAATAATGCTTAGGAAAAGTTTTAGAATAAGTTTATATGTTATGAAGATAGGAGGTTAATATTTTAACTTTAATGGAATATCGATTTTTTGATGTTTGATATTATTTAAATATTTGATTTATAGTAATTAGGTAAAGCACTGGAGAAGAGGAAGATTAAATAGTCCAAATGTCTGATATCATTGACTTTTTCAAAGTTAGCTATCAAGTCTGTTCATTTTAAATGACTCTGTAGGTGTAAGTCAACGTAAATTATATAAGGCTGTAAATCCATTTTAGTAGAAGTTCTGAAGAAATTAAAAACTTTTTCATTTTTGAGGAAATTATTGGTTATTATTTTCATTTCTGAAAACAAGCCATTGGACTCTTTGATGATTTCAAACTTAAAAGATGAAGAGAAATTGTGCAGGCTTAGTTCATAAATGTTCGTTGATTTGATTAACAAATTTAGAAGCTTTTTTTCAGTTTTTATTCTTAGAATTCTGTGTACAAAAATAATATTTCTTATTCCTAGTATTATCAATGTTTGTCTGATTTCTAGCTAATGATGGGCCTATGCAAAGAATGTGCCTTCTCTTGCTATCTCTTGTTTTGAAAACGGATCCTAAACAAAGGAAAATTGCTTTTTTCAGATAAAGGGAAACTATGTTGTTTTAAAGTGAAACAGACAAAATAAGAAAACTTCCGATGTGATATACAGCATTTGATCAAATGTTTCAATCGTTTAATGCCTGCAAAAATTTCACAACTAACTTTCTCATAAGAACTCGGTCCTAAGGACTTACAACTCTTAACCATTCCTGTGTGCTAGTACTGTTTTCAGGAATGGAGGGGATCTACAACCGAATCCGAACGGCTAATTTGAGAAAACACATGAAAAATGTTAACAATTTCTCTTGGAGGATTTGTCAGTTCCTCGAAAGTGGAAGTACCCGTGAAAAAAACTCAAAAAACTATCATTAAAGTCTAAAGCAACATACCAATGACATAAATGTAAAATAAATAGGAGGACGAAGGTGTTTCATTTTATTGCCTTAGTTTCTATTGTAAATTCTGCATCACAAACAGTGCAAATGGCGCCTTTAAACAAATGGAAAAAGACATACTTGAGACGTTAAATAAACTAAATAGGACTGTCAATAAGGTTAGTTTTATAAAGTTTTACAAACAAATTATGCGAATCGAAAACAAAATTTTACCAATTTTCGCTAACATAACTTGTAAAAAAGACTATATAAAGTGGATTTTTAAACATATTAAGCAAATATCAAAAGTGCCATTCTTAGTATTATAAAATGTCTGGTAAAGTACGTACAAAATGAATGAGAACTTAGCTATTTAAAAAAAAGAGACATAGATGGGACCCAAACTGTTAACTTCCTATTTGCTTACGCCTATCAAAAGTTTTTAGTTTTTATTTCTTTGTTCTCAAGATACTTGAGTCAAAAACCACTTTTATGAGTAGTTTAGTTGTTTTTGTCAATTAAATGTTTTATGATATGTCGCATATGATAAAATAGATTTTATTCTAATAACTGTTTTCTCCCCAGAGCTTTAAGTCGAAAAATAATTTTTGATATTTTTAAATGCATTTTGTGAAAGTTTTTATTTCTCATAAATAAAATCCTGTTTTTTTTTTTTTTTTTGTAAAATAAATGTACATAATATGCTAACAACGATCTGTTGTAAGAATGAAATAGTTTAAAAGTTAATACCTTAAAAAGAGGCTGGGATGCGACCCACTCTGGTAACTTCCCATCCCGTCTGCCGATTCGTCTTGCTTAAAAGTTTGTAGGTTTTCGTGTTGAGTTAAGAAAGTTGTCAGTTAAATTATTCTTAAAATTTTTTAAATTACCAACAATATTTTTCATATAAATAAATAGTTGAGTTTGAAAATCTAGTTTTGTTAAATAGATTTTTAGTCAAAAACAAATTTTTACCAATTTTAGTAGCATTTCTCATTTTTTTACAAATTGGATGAATGAAAATAATTTGAGAGATATCAAGAACCGATCATCAATTTTTACCAAATTTGCGACCTATTTCTTGTAGATTTTATTTTTTAATGAAAAAAACGGTCTGTTGGATTTTTATAAAAAAACTACTGAATATCGATAACAATATTTTCTATGAAATAAAAAAAATTTGAAAACAATATTTTTAATTTTTGATTCGAAAGTAAATTTTTACCAAGTTTTAGTATTGTTTTTTTTAGGTTTTTATTTTTTGCAAAAAAACTGTCAATTAGATGTTTCTCAAAATTGTACTAAATGTTGACAACAATATTTTTTAAAAGATAAAAGTAGTTTAAAGCCAATATCTTAAAGTTTTGAAAAGATATTTGAGTCCAAATTCAATTTTTACCAACTTTTATTATTTTTTTTTAGGTTTTTATTTGTTTGTATGAAAAACTTTCAATTCGATTTTTCTCAAAATTTTTTAGAATGTTGAAAACAATATTTCTTATATGTTAAAATTAGTTGCAAGCCATAATCTTAAAATTTTGAAAAGATATTTGAGTCGAAATTCAATTTTTACCAACTTTTGTTAAATTTTCTTAAAATTTTTTAATTTTTGTAAAAAAACTGTTAATTCGATTTTTCTCAAAATTTTACTGAATGCTGACAACAATATTTTTTGAAAGATAAAAGTAATTTAAAGCCAATATCTCAGTTTTGAAAACATATTTGAGTCGAAAATCAATTTTTACCAACTTTTATGAATTTTTTTTTAGGTTTTTATTTTTTGTAAAAAAAACCTTCAATTCAATTTTTCTCAAAATTTGTCAGAATGTTGAAAACAATTTTTCTTTTAAGATAAAATAAGTTTGAAGCCTTAATCTCAAGTTTTTGAAAATATATTTGAATCGAAATTCAATTTTTACCAAATTTGAGTAATGTTTTTTTTTAGGTTTTTATTTCTTATAAAAAAAGTGTCAATTAGATTTTCCTAAAAATTTTATCAGATGACAAAACATTATTCTTCGTTGCACAAAATTGTTTTGGAGATGAAATCATATTTTAGTCGTAAGATTTTCGAGGTAACAAATTTTTTGTTCAGTTTATTTGATTTATAAAAAAAACGTTAATTGAATTTTTATCCAAAAATGTACTTCTTTGGTATCACGTTAGAATATCTACACTAATATTATAAAGAGGGAAGATTTGTATTTTTGTATGTAATGAATAAACTCAAAAAGTACTGGACCGATTTTAATAATTCTTTTTTCATTAGAAAGCTACATTATCACTGAGTAACATAGGCTATATTTTGTTCTAGATTACTATAGATATCGTAAGAAATTCCTATTAAAACCAACCGAAGGTGTACAAAAATTAGCCATAAAATGTCTTTCATCGCATACGCTGCGAAGAGTATTAATAATAGGACAAAAAAATGTTTTCTAATTTAGTGATTCATGATCGTTTTATTTATCATGCTTTTAACTTAAATATCTGTAACTATTTATGTCTACCAGTGCGAAGCCGGGACGGGCCGCTAGTATTATATAAAATATAATTCAAGTCTCTAGCATCATTGGTTTATGAGATATTTGTGGTTAACCAAAATTTTCAGGTTTTCTTTAAAATGCTATGGTAAAAAAACCACCCACGCAATTTTCTTGCGAGCCCTTTCTACATCTTTTTGCCTTATTATCTGTATAACAAAATTTATTTGAAGTCGATGTCTCTTCTGGTTCTTGAGCTATGGACAACGAAAAAAACGTCGCAAACGTACGGACGTACGAACGTATGTACGTACACACGCACGCACAGACATCTTTCTAAAAATCTTTTATTTCGACTCTAGGGACCTTGAAACGTCGATAAATGTCAAAATTTTCAATTTGACAAATCGGACACATTACAATATTTTCCTATGGGAAGTTAAAAATATTGGCTTCAGTCTTATTTTATCTCACAGAAAATATAGTTTTCGACATTCAGTCATTTTTTTATAAGAATCCAACAGTCCGTTTTTACATATTAAAATAAAATCTACAAAAAATAGTATGCAAATTTGGAAAAAAATTATGTTCGGTTCTCGATATCTCGTGAACAATGGGAGATATTGACTTCAAATTAATTTTTAATACAAACTTTTAATTAACGCTACTAAAATTAGTAAAAGTTGATTTTCTATTAAAAATTTCGTTAACAAAAATAGATTTTGAAATTAAAATATTTCATTAAATGCAAAATATTGTTCGTAATTTTAAAATTTTTAAGAATAATTCAACTGACAACTTTTTTAACAAAACGCGAAACTTTTCAAGCTTTAAGGCAAGACAAATCGACAGACGGAATGGGAAGTTATCAGTGTGGGTCGCATTTCAGCCTCTTTTTTAAAGTTTTCATGTACTCGAAAATTGAAAAAAATTATTAGAAACTATGTGATGGATCTTTATTATTTTCGATTACAAGATCTTTTTTAAAACTTGTAAAAATGAAAGGACTTTTAAAGCAAAGGCGAAATTGGTTAATTTTATTTCGCAATCTGAATTAAACTCTTTAATTTTTCACATGTTATTCAAATGTTTTTGTTCTCTTATGTATTTTTCTAAGTTTTCACTTTAAAATCCTTGGCGATTTTTTTCAATAATTACACAAGCTTTCACGTGTGTCACGAATATGCCTTAGTTGCTTAGTTTGTAAAATCTTTTTACAACTGAAATGATGATACTACTACTACTGTTTAAAAATCGGCTGTTTTAAAAATTGAAAATTCAAAAATATCATTTTCAAAAATATCTTAAATATAATGTTCTTATTTTTTGTTGTATTTCCAGAAATCTCACAAAAGGAAATCACTTTCTATTAATTTTGAAGTATTTAACACAAGTATAAGTGAGAAGCTTTAAGTCCCATAATGCATTGGATTAACTGAATTACTAGTACTAGAAAAGGCAATCTAATATTTGCTTGTTTGTTTTATTGTTCAAATTAAATACGAACATCAAACAAAATATTAACTATTTTAAAAATTCTTGAATTATTTTCAATCCACAAATTGGATTTAATTCAATTTTCCAGAAAACCAACCCATTAAGTCAATAATAAAAATTCCAGCCAGTATATTGTTTGGTTTGTCATACCTCCCTCTGATCCTGATGGTCAACCTACAGAACCACTTGTTTTGAATATGTTCAGTCCTTTTTCTGACACTCATACGCCACCGACCCGACTTATTATAGTATATACAGACGTAAACTATTTCAATAATATTAACAAGTCCAACATGTAAATCATAAAATACATAAAGTATTAAACATTATTATATTAACAATTCGGAAAATAGAAAACCATCTACCTACTCGTACTTCACGTAGACAAACACAAATGTATACAAATACTCCTATATGTATGTATAGAAACCACATTGACAATTCGATTTGTGCAATCCACACACCTTCGTCGCCATCAATTGACAGGTAAAATAATAATAATCAGTTGTTGGTACTAACCAGCCACAAGGACTCTAGGCAAAAATACATATTTATTGGGGATTTATTGGATCAACACATATGTGAAATGAATTTTATGGATGAATTTAAATTTATTGCTATTTCAAAAGTGGCCCAGTATCATTCTGTCTGCATATATACAGACACCCACCCGCCAGGACACACCACCCACCCACCATCACACACTCCGCTAGCCACTTTATTCAGTTGAGGATGTCGAGGACCCGATTCTGATTCTGGTGTTCCTTTTTTTTCATTTTTCATTTTTTCATTTTTCGTTTTTCGTTTTATTTTTACTCTATGCACACTTTCTATGTACGATTTAAGAGCAGATCTCTTTTTTAAGGTTTTTCCTTTTTTCCAAATACAGGATTCTTTTTTATCTCTTGTGTGTCACACGAAAAACATAGTCCTCCTCGTAACTCGTACCGACTCCAAACAAAAAAAAAAAATGTCCTGAATAATGAAGGCACAGACACTTGGGAGTGGAAAAAGGGAGGTTTGTAGAGATTTACAAACTGAAAATCAATCGAAGGACGTGAATTTGAAAATATTACCCAAATGGAGAGTGGAAGTGCTGGATAAAAAGGACATCATCCGGGACAAGGAAGAGCGGCGCGATATACAAATAGTGGCTGCAGTATGAGTGTGCTAGCTATGTGGAATTTTTAATTTTACAATTTCACTGTCAAAGGCTTTTAATTAAAAAACAACAAGAACAAAAAGACGACATTCATACAGCAGTGGGAGAGGGTGTTGAAATACACTCATATATATATATATATATATATATATATATATATTTTATTTGTTTTTATTTATTTTTTGTATATTTTACAGATTAAATTATAGAAGAAATAAAAATGTTAGGTATGCAATAAACGTGCCTTGCCTACGAAAATGTGTGATTTATGTATAGAATTGCGTTATGCACCTTAGGGTGGGTCAAATAAAATCAAAGATTTGTTCGTTTCTTTTTGGAAATGGTTATAAATATATTCAAAGGGCAAACTGTCTGGAGATTAAACTTCATTAATCACCCACATTAATTATTTAGAAAATTTTAGAATATTCTAACATTTGCTTTTGATAAAATACATATAACCTTTTAAATGGTAAATAATTTTCTTATCCACCCTTGTGAGCTTACATGAATGCAGTAGAGGTACTATCTAGAATCTACATTGTTTGTTGAGGATTACAAGCATGTTTATTTTAACTATTTTTGTTTTTTTTTGCAAATGTTATTTAATCTCTCTTAGATATAGTTTTTCCATGTTTATTGAAAGTTTTTATAGCCCGTTTTACCTGTCACGAAGTATTCCTGGAATTTATTTTATTAATTTTATTGAGTTCATGTTTTGTGTGAACATACAAATTTATATATGTATCTATCTATCTGAAGCGTATTGTTTGTTTTTCTTTTATTTGGAATCTATCAATGCTTGCAAGGATTTGTTTGTATGTTTGTATTTTTGTTTTATTTGGAATGAAGTTCGATTTAAAAGTTGTATTTTATTTTGTATTCATGTAAGTTCATTGATTTTACGAGGAATAGAAAACAAAAATTAAAATAAATACTCGAACGAAGTTTTGTACAACAAATTAATAATTTATTTAAATTAATAACATAAAAAAAGAACAGTTTTTATTAAACTATTATTATTATGAAGCAGGCTGAAATGTAAAATTATGGGTGACGTGAAATAGTGCCAAATGAAATAACACCAAATTTCAAATTTGGCCTTATTTCGTTGTTCAAAACGAAATAAAACCAATTTGGCTTTATTTCGATTTATAAAAAGAAATAAGGCCAAAAAGCAATGGAAACAACGCCGAATATTTTAAAATTCAAAAGTTAATAAAAATTTTTTAAAGTTCACTTTTTTACATACAAAACACGCAAAAATGGTTGATTTATTGTCTAAAATAGCTACTTTTGCTAAAAAGTTTTTTGAATTGATAGCACGGCGTACTAACAGCTAGATATGTAAGAATTTAGAATTAGAATTAGAAATACATTTTATTTATTCATTTTACAACTAGTTAATACAAAAATTTACAATAAATAAAGAATAAATAATAGTTATCATCCTTTAGCTTCAAGCTAGTGTTGATTGATACAAAGCGAATTTAAATTTACATAAATTAAAAACTGATGTGGGGTGACAATCAGAGCTGCAATGATACTTAATTGTTTAAGGCAGGTGATCAAATAAGTTATTATTATTATTTTTTTTTTTTTTTATTTCAAATATTAAATACAAAATAGGAAAGAATTAGAATTCAAACATATTCATATAAATTAAGAGAAAAAGAAATATAATAAAAAATAGATACTCAGTTTTTAAACATCAATGTTTCTTTAACAATAATTATCTATACAATTTAAGTCAATTGTGAAATGCCAGTCTTTTACTTTTTTCAGAAAAGAGTTTAAATTTTGAGAAGTTCTGATAGATGTTGGTAAGTTATTAAATGTCTTGGGTGCTGCGACAGTATAAAAGTTAGAGAAATGAGTTTTATGAGCAGTGGGTATATTGACAAGATGCATATTATGAAAGGGGGGGCATGATGCCCCCTGCAACCCCCCTGCTTGGGATCACTATAGGATTTGGGGTGGGTGCGAGTTTGGGTATATGCAAAGAACTTTTGCATTTAAGCACTAAAATCAAAGAAATTCCCAAATTTAAAAAGGTAGTATGGCTCACAGTTATGAAAGAATCACTACGCATTCGTGTTCTTTGCATATACCCAAACTCGCACCCGCCCCAAATCATATAGTGATCCCAAGCAGGGGGGTTGCAGGGGGGCAGCATGCCCCTCTTAGATACCTAGCTGTTAGTACGCCGCGCCGCGCCGCGCCGTGCTATCAATTCAAAAAATCTTGTTTTAGGCTCCAATTTCAAAAATTTCAATCGAGCAACAAGTATCTGTCATTTTTCAACTTTTTTATTTAATAACAAAAAAAATTGTTGCAAAATTACACTTCCCCCGATTTTTTATTAAAGTTTACGAAAAAATACACCGATTTGGTTATTTTCCGAATTTTTTTTTTTTATGTTTTTAGCAAAAGTAGCTATTCTAGACAATTACCGAATTTTATAATTCCCAAAATTGAATAAAGAATTTAATTTAGCATAGAGAGAAAACAAAAGATAATTTTACTTTATGTTTTTTTCTAATTCTGCAAAGTTTTAAATCGAAACAATGCCAAATTGCTATTATTTCGTTTTCTAAAGCGAAATAACCCCAAATTGAAAATTTGGCCTTATTTCGTTTTCAAAAACGAAATAATGCCAAATTTTTTGAATTTGGCTTTATTTCATTTGGCGTTATTTCACGTCACCAAAATTAAGTGTATCAATATTTATTCAAAAACAAAACATCTCTAGACATGAGTTACAGAAAGTTGGTGTAATTATTTTTTTTTACATCATACTCCTACACAGAAAAACTCGACAAACAGAACAATAAAACCTTTTTCATTAAAAAAGAAAATTGATTTTAAAAATTAAAATTTTAACTAACAAAGAGTTTATCTTTAACTAGCTGACCTTGCCACGCGTTGCTGTGGCTATCGTTTTTTTGTCAAATTACATTGTTGTTTACTATTTAAAAGAGACGTCAGGATAACATTACATTAGTCATGGGCATTGGGCACCACTATCCTTTTTAACATATGTAGATGCCATTTTTAAAAAACATGGCGACCTTCATGACTTATTTTCTACTACCTTTAATCCTTATTACAATGAAATTATTATTTACGGACGAAGACGAAAACGTTAAAGCTGATATACAAATTTACTTGTTTGGGATTTGAAGTGGAAGGACTTTGAACACAATTGATCGAAATTTCCGTACAGTTGATGAAACGCAAAAATCAATGCAAAAGAATTAAATTTGAAAATGTATTATTATTTTTATTCAAGTTTGTAACAAATAAATTAAAAAGTTAAACTTATAAATGAGGTAGGTAGAGTGGATAGTTTAAAATCTTCGAACAATAATATTTATTATTTTCAATTATAAATACTTTTAATTTCAATATAATTTAGCACTAATCGGTGCACCATATTTTCGGTTAATCTATCTTTCGCTAACACAAATAGGTTCGATGGTTTTTCTACACTCGAACATGCAACATATAGCTTCCCATTAGAAAAACATGAATTTTCCAAATATTAACCACAAATGGGCATTGTTGGGCCTTGAGACTTATGTATTTATAGACATGGCAAAAGCTAAACGAATTGGATAGGGTTTGGTAGAATCTGAATCTGGAATAAGTGGCAACAGGACCACTTTTCTTACTCATCTTTTCGATGACCAAAAGTGTACCGTTGCATAATTAAGGTGGATTCAAATAACGCAGGAGAATAATAGGTGAACCAATATTTAATCGAAGAACAGTGCAGAAATTGTCGGGCAGTTTAATGCATTGCGTATTTGGTTGTATTATATATGTATATAACTATAAAAGGAATTTAATTTATACTTCAGTCTAAGTAACACGTGGCCGGCTATGCTAAAACCAAAAATTGAAATAGAGACTGGGATGCGACCCACCCTAATAACTTCCCATTTCGTCTGTCGATTTGTCTTGCTTAAAAGTTTGCAGGTTTTCGTGTTTTGCTAAAAAAGTTGTCAGTTAAATTATTCTTAAAAATTTTAAAACTACCAACAATATTTTGCATATAACGAAATTGTTTGATTTCGAAATCTATTTTTGTTAACGAGGATTTTAGTCGAAAACCAATTATTACCAATTTTAGTAGCATTGCTTAAAGAATTGTATTTATTTTATAAACAAATACTGAATGAAATGAAATTAATTTGAATCAATATCTTTATTGTTCACGTGATATCGAGAACTTAACATCAATTCTTACCAGATTTTATTTTTTTATGAAAAACGGACTGTTGGATTTTTATTAGAAATTTACTGAATATCGAAATAAAATAAGTTTAAACCATTATTTTTAATTTTTGAAAAGATATTTGAGTCGAAAGTAAATTTTTACCAAGTTCTAGTATTTTTTTTTGTCTGGTTTTTATTTTTTATAAGAAAACTCGATTTTTCTCAAAATTTTCCAGAATGTTAAAAATTATATTTGTTTTATAAAATAAAATTAATTTGAAACCAATATCTCAAATTTTTGAAATGATATTTAACCCTTTCGGTACGAGAGTGGGACAGAACAAAGAATATTATTATATGAAACGTACCACTCCCGTCCCGAAAGGATTAAGTGGAAAATCAATTTCTACGAACTTTTAATAAATTTTGTTTACGTTTTTATTTTTTGTTAAAAAACTGTGAATTCGATTTTTCTCAAAATTTAACCGAATGTTGAAAACAATATTTCTTATAAGATAAAATTAGTTTGTAGCCATAATGTCAAATTTTTGAAAAGATATTTGAGTCGAAAATCAATTTTTACCAACTTTTACTAATGTTTTTTTTTATGTTTTTATTTTTTATAAAAAAGCTGTCAGTTCAATTTTTCTAAAAAATTGTACCAGATGTCAAAAACGTTATTTTTGATTGTAAATTATTTTGGAGGTCAAATCATTTTTTGTTCGTAAAATATTCGTGGTGACAATTTTTTTTTGTGTATTTTTTTATTTATAAAAAACCGTTATTTGGATTTTTTTTTCAGAACCTTAAGTTTAATTCAACGCGCTAGAGTTATTGTTTTGAGAGATATTTTAGGTAAACCAAAATTTTCACCTTTTTTTTAAATTACTATGGTAAAAAAACCAACCACGCAATGTGCTTGAGGGTCCGTCCTGCATCTTTCTGCATTATTATCTTCATAACAAAATTTATTTGAAGTCGATATCTCTACTGGTTCTTGAGCTATGGACGACGCAAAAAACTTCGCGAACGTACATACATACAGACGCACGCACCACAGACATCTCTCTCTAAAAACTTTTTATTTCTACTACACGTAATTTACTCGTATTTATATTAAGATGTAATGACTATTGGAACAATTCAAAGAATTCAATTTACAAACATTTCTTGTTTTGGAAACCCATAAATGTATTGAAATGTTGATTTTTTTATTAAATGATTGACAGTTTATATTAAAGTTTATAAAACTGTAAGCCATTTGAATGTTTTGAAATGCATAGGTTTCAAAATATGCCCACAAAATTCAAGTCACTGGAGTCTAAAAACTTTGATAAATTTGTTAATGTTTTTCTTCTATTTTTGATGGAGGTTGTTTAGCTGTTCGTAAAGTAGACAGACGAATTTGTCTTAAATATTAAGTTTTACTTTTTCTGTTCCTTTTTATCTCAGGGGGTTTTTGATAAGAAGGACCTATCTGTACGAGTATGTTTAGGGTAAAACGGGTGATATGTATTTCAAAATTTGTTTTTGTTCAAATGCCATTTTGATGATATTACAGCTTTTTTAATATAAATATTTTTTGGATATTTGTACAAGAGGGAACTATTTTTTCAATTTAAGTTAATGACCAGATTTTTGGTTTCCGAACTAACCAAGTCATAATTCCAAAATTGGAAAAAAATTTGTTTTAAGAAAAGCTTTTTACTCTTTAACTAAAGTAAGCAAGCAAATGCAACATTTAAGGTGAGTGTTGAAACTTAATAAAACAGAGAAAAATTAATAAATAAATAAAATAAATGCAAATTTTTGCTTATATAATTTTTAATTATTTAAAAAAAAGACACAAATTAAACTCAATATTAGGGCCATCGAAAAACCATAGTAATTGAACAATAATTTAAAGTTTTAGCTATACACTCGCAAAGGTAATCAAAAATTTAATGAACACAAAAATGATTAGTTAATGAATGAACAAACAAATAATCAAAAATTTAATTCAATTATTTTATTAAAGTCTATACATAGATATAGACATTTGTATCATGAACTAAAAAAACAAAGCATGTGGTGCACAAACTTAACGAGAGTCAATTTATTAAAGATTAAAAAAAAGTATGAAATTAGTGCGTATACGCCCAAGCTTACTTATATTAAAGTATCATCGGTTTTTGGAACACTACAACAATGAAATTGTTTTCATATTACAGACATGACCTATAAATATTTATGGATGTATAAAAATCAATACATATTTCGCTATAAAATTGATGAAATTCAAAATGTTACAAGAGAACAACTACCAAATGAAAAACTTGTTAGCAAAACGAATATCGATTTATTTAAAATATTTATAGGCTATGTCTGCAATATAAAATCAATTTCTATGTTGTAGTCTCTCAAAAATTATAAATAAATTAATAATCGTACTATTTGGGCGTGCACGCACTTCTTTTTACATATATTTTATTGAATTTTCAATAAATTTGTCTTTATTAAATTGGTGCACATCATGCAATGTATACATTTTACAACTAACATCAAAATGTAGTATGATTTCTGTTAGACAAACGTTTGTGTATACCTACAACCTAAGTTCATTCATTTATCATTGCTTCGTTAAAGAAATTAGCTGCAACATAACTCAAAAACATTAAAATTATAGATTTTTAATTTAATAAATGGAACTATTTCGATTTAATTTGGTTCCTTCGAAAGAATATCAACTTTCTATCAATATTGATAGATACAAAATACTAGAAACAAAAACTAATGTTGCGGTTGTAAAAAGTCAAATTTTGATGTTGTTTGAAAACTTTAGACTTGCCATAATCTGAACTTTTGACCCAAAGGCTTTCAACAATGAACTGGAGGGTCATTCCGTAAAACGATTATCGTCAGACGATATCGTTTCGACGATAGTCTCACTTCACGTAAGACGATAATCGTCAAAGTGATATCATCAAAACGATAGCGTTTGCTCAATAGCTAATTAGGTATCGTCTGCTATTAATTTCTATTGATAACTAAGCTAATTGAAGTAAAAATGTTAAGTTTTTCTTACAAAACGAAAATAAAAAATCAAAAAAATATAACTAGGACGGTAACAAAGAAAATTAATAGATGAATCAGACCCTCTATCTCATCTAACCCATATGTATTTTTTGTATATACAAAACATAAATATATAAATAAGTAATCTTTCTTCTTTCTATGTTTGACATGCAACGGTTTTTGTATCGCTCTTGCACAGAGCACTAATCCAAAATAGTTTCGGGAACTTAAGAAAAGAAAAAAGATTTTTAAAGCGCCATCATAGTCGTGAAGGAGGTGTCATGATATGAGGAGCAGTCAGTTATTATGGAACAGTTGAGCTCGAGGTTGTAACATCAAAAATGACAGCAGCTGGGTATAAAGTAATTTTGGAAAGAAATTTTCCTAAATTTTCTAACATCTTTGGACCCATAAACTGGACCTACCAACATGATAATGCACCTATTCACTCAGCGCGCATAATAAAAACATGGATAGAGGAGCAACAAGTGCAGTTGCTTCAATGCCCGCCGCCGCCGTACTCACCTGATCTAAACATCATAGAAAATGTCTGGGGATGGTTAGTACGCAAAGTTTATGAGGGTGGTCGTCAGTTCGAAGACAATGAAACCTTAATTTCTGCAATCAAATTAGCGTGGAGCGAAATTGTAGGGAAATCACTTTCGTCAAACAAAATTATATTTAAAATTAATATAAAAATAGGATAAAATATATCCTACCATAAAATAAAACTCATCTACTAACACTGTCAATATTCGAAATTTAGTAAAAGCGATGGAAAAGAAATGTTTGTATGTACAACGAATTAAATAAATGTAAGGAATAGTGATACCGCAGCGGAACGTCAGGAAATGGACTTCTGCAGTGCAGGTAAATCGTACGTTTTACACGGAATTCTAAACTCTCATAATCTTTTTAGGAAACAAGAATTAAGAAAAGTGACCAGCGCGATTAGGTTTAGTTGGCGCATAATTCGTGAACGAGAAGGACATAAGCTCAAAAAGTCCTAAAATAAGTATTTTTTTTTATATTTTATACCGTGGCTCGAGTGCAAAGATAAAATTAGGTACAGTCAAACTTTAATTTTATAGTGCTATCGTCTGATTTTTACTTAAATAATTATTAGATCTTTAACACGTTTTGTCACAAGATCAAACAAATAAATTGAGAAATATTTCTTCCACCTACGCGAAAGAATAATAAGTTGGTAAATTCAACCTATATATATAAAAATCTAAAGTCTAGTGAAAGTGTGCCTAAGCTATACGATATTATTAAAAGTTTAACTGGTGGGTTAATATTTTGATATCATCTCAATCTAAAATAAAAAACTAAATAAATTGAAGATCTAGGTGCCAGAATTAAACCGCGTGACGCTATAGTCCGGTTGACATTTAATTAAAGCTGGTGAAATTCCACTTTAGGTAAGACTCTTACGTTTTATTTTTTGGTATACGTATTTTTTTTGTATTCATCCTTCTGTACTCTCTCTAAATTGTTATCAGATAACAGCAAGAGGCGCCAGTTGAACTTATTTGGTTTGACACACGAAGCGCCAACGAGAAGAGCCACGCCGGTGGGAAGAATTATATCAAACCTAACTAACCTATGTATGAGTAACCATTTGGTTCGATCAATAGCCCCTTCACTTAAGTTCGGAACAAAACGAAACACTTGAGAATCCCATATACCACATAATTGAGAAAGCAGCAACAACATATATTAAGAGCAATTTTTAACTAAAACAAAGATCAAACACCCCAAAAACATCAATTCTCCTCTCCTGAATTCCAGTCACTTTCCAATATTATGACCCCCCTCCCCCACCAAAAATCTAAAGAGAAGAACATCTGTGAAAAGAAATAACTAAAATTCAAGCTAAGTATTATTCCAATAAATCGGAATTGAGAGTGCAAATATAAATAAATATAATTTTTAAATTTGACAGATAGATAGATTTTAATTCTACCGAATCCAGTAAAAACCGTGCACAGTTTTCACCAGGAGTCGCAGCCGTAAGTTCAATAAAGGAACAAAGAAAGAAAATATAAAACTACTTTATAAAAAAAAAACTCATATTTTATTATATTTGTAACCAGTGAAGTTTATAGAAGCAAAAGAAAAAAAAAATAACTAAGACAGAAGTTATATCTTTAAAAACATATCTCATCTCTTTAAAATTTTGTTTCCTATCCGTATCCTAATCAGTTCATGAAACCACGTCTTTCCCTTAACACATAAGAATAATTAAAAAAAAGAATTATATTGTACATATATTGTAAAAGCCTACCTTACTATAAACTTATTAAATTGAAGTTTTTGTTTATGAAATTTTCATGCAATATGAATCTTTTTTTTTATGGCAGTTTTTGGTTTCTAAATATCATACAAGTATCGATGTTCCAGGTTTAGTAAGTTTGAATATGTTTTGTCGGATAAATTTTTGGTAGAAATTATAATAATATGAAGAAGTTTTGAGTAACTAAAATAAGGATGTGAGATCAAAAGAAGGTGATTGAGACTTTCGACGGGATAATGTAAGTAAGCAAGTTTCAATTCATTTTAGGGGTTATTGTCGTATAAGGAGTCCTGGCAATAACCATAGGTACGTCTCAATACGAATTATTTTTTTTGATGACGTGAGGGGAGGGTATAAGGCTTAGGGAACACTACCATCTATGTTCTCAACTAGTATGACGATGTTTTCTTTGAGTAATCAAAATTCGGGTTCCACAACTCTTAATACAATATAATATATTTCTCGAATGACAGCTTCGAATGATAAGGCCTGAAACAAAAACGTAACACCGTCCATTTTCGGCAACAAGATCCCACCCCGTCGACGAGCTAGGACGAGCGTGTGCTAGCAGGCCTACCCGTTGCTAAAGGAAGTGGACAACCTTTTCATTACCGTTCTTGAATGGTCTGAACGACCTGTAGCGGTTGGATTCAAAAAAAGTTCAGGTGTGAAAGGGAACATATGTCAGAGTGAATCAAATCATAGATAGGTGTTGGTAGTTATTTTGTCTTTAATTTCTATTCAACAACGCGACTGGTATCCATGCAGATATGGAAAATGCGATACTTTATGAAAAGGTTCACTCGGGCGTATACTTGTTATTTTCATAGAAGGAATAGAATGGATTTTATTCTAATAGAAAACATGAAATTAAAGTACATATATAATAATTAGTTCGTTACAAAATTTCGTTAAATTACATTAAAAAGCTATACGATTCCATGCCGGATCGAATTTACGAAGTAATTAAAAATAAAGGTGGAACTAACCCACTACTAAACTTAAACAAAAACTTGTTTCATTCCATTCCAATACCAATTTTAATTTTTGTACCTATTCAGTTGACTAAAAAAAAACTTCTACTTTGCATAAGTTACACTTTGGAAGTGGTTGAAGGAAAAACTCACGGTTGTTTTTGGATAAAACTTTGAAATTCTGTTATTTATATCTTACGAACATTTTTACCATCAACAGATGGCATAACAACAAAGTTTGTGCGTATTCAGTTGACGAGGAGTGTATATGTACAAACAATTTTTGAAATTATAGTCGGCAGCAAGAAATAAAAGCACAAAAAGTAACATAAACAATTATATATCACAAAACAGTTGGAATGTTTGTTAACAAGATATTTTTCGCGAATTTTCAAAATTTCCCATAGAGTAAGACCAAGTTTAATAACATTTTCAAGTTATCGAACAAGGATTATATTTCGTTGAGTCAATTTTGATATTTCAGTCATAGTATAAGATTATTTGAAATATACTGAACGATCTTATACTGAAAACGATTGACGAGACGATAGTGATTAAGTTACGTGACGCAAATTATTGACGATATCGCTAATGATAATCGTTTTGTCGATTATCGTTTCGGAAATTACGGAATGACTCCCCTGGTATTTTTTTTTTTTGGAAAATTTTATATTATTCTCATAGCTGAATAAATGAAAACCTACATAATCAAATTATCAAATTTGTCAACCAAAGTGTTGTTATACCTATCCAATCTGGATAGGACAAGAAATACCATTTTTCAAACCTAAGGATCTGATAACTCAATAGTTTTGATTACATAAAATTATAACAACAAACATATATTAATGGCTCAAAATCACCAAGGTGCAGAATTGGCTTCGCTAGCAATTCAATGTCTGAAGTCTTGACTTAATTGAAAAAAAAAAAATGAATAAAATACTAAAAATAACCTGTGTTTTGTGTCCATCAAACAATATAATTTATTAATAAAGTGAATTTTAAATGAAATTAATATACACGCATAGAAAATCATTTCGGAAACGCGTCCTAATTTGCAATCTTCAACAACAAGTCCAAAATATAATTGAAATATTTAATGTATTTAACCCCGGTCATTACTTAATACACCGTATTTTTTATACAAAATGTAGTTTTAGAAAGGATACTAAAAGATTATTTATTTTTAACTATAAAAATACAAAAAATAGTTTGTCCCATACTGCACAAGTCATTTCAGTGAACATATTGATAATCGATCAAAAACAATATTAAGTAAATGCAGCCAAATGGTGTCAAACGTCAGTCGAGGAAGAGAACAATAACAAAGCCGGCTGTCAGAGTATTTTTCGTCAAATAAATTATATCTAAATGTTAAGTTCATTTCTATTTATTATTCGTAAAGCATACATCAATAGTCTGTCAATTCGTGAACGTATTTATTACATTTAATTATTGATGGAATTCTTTTTTACGACTCGAAATCGAAATCGAAGTAAGATCGTATTTAAGATGACCGCCGTATAATCCAGTGCTCGCTTATTTGAACGGTCGTGAACGGTCATTACGGGAACGTTCCCGGACATGATTTGACGTATTTTCCTTGTAGAAGATTTTGTATGTATTGTTTTCATTATTGCTTATTTAATATACATAGATACATAATACACCCATGTTATAAAACAAAGCTTAAATTATGTGCTTAGTTTTGTTCTTATTGATTTTATCAAACTTAGAAAAACGTTCCCGAATAGATGGTAGCGATATTTACTACTAAGCAATATTACTAAAAATGTATAGAATTCTGTGCGCTGCCCTGTCAAAGTTGATTAATATACAAATTTTGCAACAGTATAAACTAAAAGTCATCATTATAGCTTGCATTTTTTTTTTGTCACACAACCAATTTTGAAATTGGTGATTTTGAGCCTTATAAATAAACTCTTACCGAAAGTTCAAAACTTTTGAAGTACCCGTGACGTGATGTCCTACGTGCGTAGGACTGTCATGTTAAAAAATAAAAAATTAAATCGACAAATCTTCAAGAGTTATTCCTGTCATGAAAGTGTTTTCTCAAATTAACAATTTGGATTCGGCATCAAACTGCAAGTCCCTTTCATTCTTGACATGGCTCGCATATATAGTAATAGTTGAGAGTTGTAAATCACTTAGCCCAAGTTCTCAAAGGACTTTTGCGCCACCTAATACTACGCAACAAAATTTCGAACTCAGATTAAAATTACTTATCAGCACATATCTTGTAATATATTGTCTCGAAATTAATTATTTTTTGTCATTATTGATTACTTTTTCAGTATTATTAACTTCCCATAGGAAGTTATTGTAATGAGTCCGATTTGTCAAATTCAAAGTTTTGACATTTCTCGACGTTTCAAGGCCCCTAGAGTCGAAATAAAAGATTTTTAGAAAAATGTCTGTGCGTGCGTGTGTACGTACGTTCGCGACGTTTTTTTCGTCGTCCATAGCTCAAGAACCAGAAAAGATATCAACTTCAAATAAATTTTGTTAAACAGATAATAATGCAGAAAGATGCAGAAAGGGCTCTCAAAAAAATTTATGTGGGTGGTTTTTTTACCATAGCAGTTTAAAATTTTGTTTAACCCTAAAAAATCTCACGAACCAATGACGCTAGGGACTTGAATTAAATTTTTTATTATATATTGTAACGTGATACCAAACAATTAATTTTTGGAATGAAATCCAACTAACGTTTTTTTTATAAATCAAAAAAAAAACTGAAAAAAAAATTGTCACCTCGAAAATTTTACGAATAAAAAATGATTTTATCTCCAAAATAATTTTGTGCAACGAAGAATCTGATAAAAATTTGAGAAAAATCTAATTGACAGTTTTTTTTTATAAAAAATAAAAACCAAAAAAAAATTACTAAAAGTTGGTAAAAATTGAATTTCGACTTAAATATCTTTCCGAAAGGTGCAGGGAATTAACTTCACGGGAACTACCTTCACTAACTTCACCACTAGTGGGAAATAATTTAACCTTTTTTTGGTGAAGTTATTTCCCACTGAAGGTGGGAGATAATTTCACTTTTTTGTGGGAATCAATTTCACTTTCATGTGAAGTTAACATAAGTTTAAGTTGAAAAATGACAGATACTTGTTGCTCGATTGAAATTTGAGCCTAAAACAAGTTTTTTTGAATTGAGACCACGGCGTACTAACAGCTAGGTATGTAAGGGGGGCATGCTGCCCCCCTGCAACCCCCCTGCTTGGGATCACTATAGGATTTGGGGTGGGTGCGAGTTTGGGTATATGCAAAGAACACGAATGCGTTGTGATTCTTTCATAACTGTGAGCCATACTTGCTTTTTTTTTTTGTTGGGAATTTCTTTGATTTTAGTGCTCAAATGCAAAAGTTCTTTGCATATACCCAAACTCGCACCCACACCAAATCCTATAGTGATCCCAAGCAGGGGGGTTGCAGGGCGGCAGCATGCCCCCCCTTACATACCTAGCTGTTAGTACGCCGTGCTATCAATTCAAAAAAAACTTTTTAGCAAAAGTAGCTATTCTAGACAATAAATCAACCATTTTTGCGTGTTTTGTATGTAAGAAAGTGAACTTTAAAAATTCGGCGTTGTTTCCATTATTTTTTGGCCTTATTTCTTTTTATAAATCAAAATAAAGCCAAATTGGTTTTATTTCGTTTTGAACAACGAAATAAGGCCAAATTTGAAATTTGGTGTTATTTCATTTGGTACTATTTCACGTCACCAATTCAACGCTTGATATTTTTTCAGATATTTCAATCGTAGGTGGGAAGTTACTTCACACAATTTTCTGATGAAATTATTTCCCCCCTTCAGTGGGAGATAACTTCACAAAAAAAAAGTGAAATTAATTCCCACTAGTGGTGAAGTTAGTTCCCATGTGAAGGTAGTTCCCGTGAAGTTAATTCCCTGCACCTTTCCGAAAATTTGAGATTATGACTTCCAACTTATTTTATCTTATAAGAAATATTGGTGAATGTTGAAATTCGATAAAATTTTGAGAAAAATTAAACTGACTGTTTTTTTAACAAAAAAATAAATACCTTAAAAAAGCATTACTAAAAGTTCGTAAAAATTGATTTTCGACTCAAATATCTTTTTTAAAATTAAAAATATTGGCTTCAAACTAATTTTACTCACAGAAAATTAATTTTTCGACATTTAGTAAATTTTTTTATTAAGTTCAGTCAGTCAGTTTTTCCATACAAAAATAAAATCTACAAACAATAGTACGCAAATTTCTTAAAAATGATGTTCGGTTCTCAATATCTCGTGAACAATAGAAGTCATTGACTTCAAATTTATTTCATTCATCCAATGTGTATTTGTTTATATAAGAAATAGAAACTTTGAAGAAATGCTACTAAAAATTGGTTTTCGACTAAAAATCTCGTTAACAAAAACTAATTTTGAAATCAAACTATTCCATTATATGCAAAATATTGTTGATAATTTTTAAGCAAGACAAATCGACAGACGGGATGTGAAGTTATCAGTATGTTTATACATCACTGCTTTTGTATTTAACATAATTACAAACAAAATCCATTATTTTTGGAATTAAATGAAAAATCATCAATACTTAATGGGGACAAAACAGAAACAAATAAATTTGAAAAAATTAACTTATTACACTGAAATACGTCATTTTTTTGTTTAATTTTTTAAAACCTTCAATACAATAAATTAGTTAAGCTTTTGAAAAAGAAATGGAATGTGCTGACCCTTCATCAGGTTTTTTGATTGTCTGCTTTATTTTTGGTCAGGTATCTTTTAAAAAAATTTCCGATTTTTCCTCGTTTTAAGATTTTCGTTTATAACTTCTCATGGGAAATAATGTTATCCCAAACTGAAAATTTTAACATTTCTCTGCGTTTTAAGTCTCAAAATTAAAATCAATGATCTTAAGAGAACATTAACGAATAATAGCGTTTTTGATATCTCTTGTAATATTTTTCTGACCTGAATATCTTGAAAAGGTTTCGACTTTAAGCTTATATAGTTTTACAAAAAATATTTCGCTAAAATTAAAAAAAATGTATTACCCCGGCACCCTTAAATTTTTTTGTGTGAAAACTTATTGTTTTGATGCAAACACAGCACGAAAACATAGTCGAATAAAAAAAGGCGAAAACATGGGTCAACCTTGGAATGATAGATAACAAGCTAGAAGTTTGTTTAGGTATACTTTTTTTTTGGTTTTTTAAACACTGTTTAAAAAAATTCAAAAACCCTGGTGTCTGTGTCATAGGTTTTGGATCTAAGATTATCTCCGTTTCTAAAAGTTCAATGGTGTTAAAACCTTAGCAATTCGCTTAAATACTTTTCTCAATAATGTTTCATACGCTTAACTATCCCTCATTACAAATTGAAAATCTTATTGCTTATAAGCAATACCATCGGTTTCGTAATACTTTAGACTTTTATTATGAACAAGATCATAGATGTCCTTTGGACTCATAACAACGTAAAACTGGATATAAAACCAACAGGTAGATAGCAACCCCATGTTAAACATATTTCTTATGATTTAAAAAAAATCCATACATTTAAATATTTATTGAATATATGTATGTAGGTAAATGTTTTGTTTAAAATAATTAAATATTTTAAAAAAACCAAGAATTTATTGTCATTTTTCTTCAATTATTTTAACTCATTCATTTTTAATTGAAGTGGCCCATGGTTAATTTATTTAACACTTGAAACTTTAATTCTTATTCTAAACATATAATTAAAACATTTTTCAAGGAACTCTTTCTCATCAAATTATTTTTTTTTTAAGCTTGTAGCTTTGTCAAAAATTGAATCCTCGATATTACTGTGACCATCATAAAAAACCCATGTTTTTTCTAGACACGTTAACAAAGTGTCAAGTCTCCTCAATTTTACAAATATCATAAACTATTATAAAAACCTCTGAAATACCAAGTCCATTTTGTACCATCTCAGCATTAATAAGTTAGGGAATTTTAGCAAATGATATACTTTACTATTGTTTCGTTAATTCTTTTTAATTCACAGGAAAAATTTAATGAAGAAGTTTAAATACAATTCGGTTTAACTGAAATTAAATTATTTACCTTATTTTTGAACAACTTTTATACTTCAAAAAGTATACTATGCACAGAAATAATTTTGTAGGTATTAAGTTATTGGCCTGCGAAATCACTGGTATATCAATCTATGTATCTATCTTTATCAAAATTCAAAACCTTTTTTAAGGAACTATTATCTATTATAACAATTGCTTAATTGTTTGTATTACCTTCCTAGAAATTAAACAAAATATTTATATATAAAATAAATAACAAAATCAATTATGATCCTGCCAATATTTGTACCCTCCATTTCCAATGTCTTGCACGAAAATCTATAAGGCGCCAAAAACTCAGCTCCAATTTTTGGAAATTTAGTTTTCTTTTTCTTTTACTCGTAAAGTATGCATCACTTTTACAAAACACAACTGTTTTAGTTTTTTAAATGTTACTCAACATTTTAATTGTTTGCCATCGATATCTTACGTACATATTTGACTTTAATTATTAATTCGAAAAAATTTCGTAACCATATCTTCCTTAATTATTTATTTTATTATAATATTTTATTAATCATAATTCTTTCAGTAGCCAAAAGCATACATTTTATGCAGACCTACCCATTAGTCCAAGCAAAACTAAAGCATCGATATTATAAATCAGCTTTCGGCTGATTAAATACAACCTACATAAAAATAAAAGCAATAAATTTAATAACATGCGCCTAAAATAAACCATAAATATCTAATAATTTACCTCGACACACAAAATATAAAATAGCCAAAACAACAACTTATCCAGTATCCACCTATAACCTAATCAAATACCCCTCTCTGACTGTGACTTTAACTTTGGACAAAATATAAACGCAATCACACTATTAGCGCTGGAACTCAAACCCTTAAAATATATGTACAGTGAGCACGAAAAACAGTCAACCAACCCATATTATCGTTGTCGTCGTTGGTGGGTCTGTCACTGTCGGTGGTACAAACCTAAGTGAAAAATTGGCAAAATTCAAAATTGAAAGGTGGCGTGTCAATATTCAAGGATTGTGCAGATCCTTGTTACTAACCAAACTAAACCAAACCAATGTCCTAACATTCTATAGGAGCCCTAGCTACTATACAATGCGGACATTAATAAATGTAAGTATTATATTTCCGGCTGAAAGGGTTGTGAAAATAAGAGTCCTTGAATGGATTTTTTTTCAAAACATCATCCTTTAACTTTAGACATTTCCCTTACAACCGCCCACAATTTCCTGCATACCCAAACTATACAATTTTTTGTATATCTCTATGTAAATATACATACAAATATACCTAAAACATAGTTGAAAAATGAAAAATGAAAAACACAAGAACAACAAAAAGAGTCAAGGAATAATGGAGAAATGGAAAGGAGTGCCACAACACAAAATAATAATCTCAGAAGATTTCTATCCGTTCGATTAATGATTAGACTCAATAAATTATTCACACAATTCTTTTGCAGTAAAATTGTTTTGTGTGTACATACTCGTATATCCTTTACTTTTACCTTTTGCCACCTTAAATGTTTCTATTGTATATTCCTCTGGAGCAGCACACAACACGGCTTGTGTTGTATTATGCCCGGGATTAAAAAAGACAGCGTCGAGGCGTCTTGAAAGTACGATTGTTGAAGGAAACCCTTTTTATCGGAGAGAAGGTGGTGGTGTTCCTTGTGTTCCAGCAGGTGTATAAGTTTGTATCCACAAAAGGTTGCTTTCAATAGTGCCGTGGTGGCGTATTTTTATATTTTTGTATCCTTCTTCGTCGTCTTCCACTTATTTTAACCAACTCCCGAGAGAGAGTTGAAGGCCTTCGTTTTGGTTTTGGTTATCGAAACAAACCCACAACAAAACTCGAACACAATAACAACAACGAAAAAATCGAACGAACTTTTGCAACTTTTCCAATTATATTTTATGTATTTTTATTCTTGTTGTTGTTGCTGGTATCTTGTGTGCACACTTTCGATAGATGTCACTATCTCAAGTGACAAATCACTTCCTTTTTTTTATTTTATTAAATGACACTCGCACTGGGGAATTTTCCAATTTTTATTTTTATCTGACAACCCCCATCACTGAATGAAATTTTAATTACAACTTGCACACAAAATTGCGTCGGGTCGAGTTAAAATAAAAATTTCGAACGACTTTTTCAGAGACAGGACGAAAAGGACCTCCTGCTGCATTTAACAATTAACAGAAATCCAACCGACACGAACGACGACCGCATTAGCGAAGGACTTCAGAAAATATACAGTTTGGAAAGAAATAAAGCCCAGACCGAAACCAGGGATGCGAATTCGGATGCGAACTAACGCAACGAGGAAAACCTTTGGAAAATGTGCCCGAAATTCTTCGATTTGTTTTTTTTTTTTTAATTTCTTTTATTTGGTAATCCTTTGTATATATTCTTATAAGACCGTTATGAAAATAACATACGCGCAAATAATTGTACCACTACGACGTGCATTCAATGTGAGACTACTGAAATTCGAAAATTTTGTAGTATTTAAAGAGTCCTTATCGAGGGGTAGAGCTTTTTGGGCCTTTTTGGTGGTGTTTCGTGTTTGGTGTTGGGTTGTTGGGTAGCCTAAAGGAGCTTCAAAAGAGCGCCAGCCAGCGATAAGTTCCAAGGGTTTGTGAATTATGATTGTAGTAATTGTGATTGTGAATTGTAAAATGAGTGGTTCTATATTTAAGAGAGGACATCACGTTCTTCGTAACTTGGGAAGAGACTTAAACAAAGTTCAATGTCCGAAGAAAATCACTCGTTTTTGAGTGCATTCAGTGATAAAAAGCAAGAACTGAGTTACTTTGGCAAGTCTAAGAGAATAAAAAGTCTATAAAATTGAGTAAGGCTAGCGCTAGCGGTATGTTGGTGAGTGGTGACTGGTGTTTTGGTGTACAAATAATATGGAGAAGCTTTGACATTAAGTCCTTTTCTCTAAAACGGAAGTCACGGAGATTGTTATTGCATCAGGTTTTTTGTTTTTTTTTTTTTTGTTTTTTTTTTTTTTTATTGTAGTATTGTAGATACTGTAGGTGGAGGTAGGTATGTATTGTGTCAAGGTCGGATAGATTAAGTGACAACAATAGAATTAAAAGCGTTACATCACGATAAGAAATATACATACCTACATACATACATCTCAGAAGTAAGATCTTTTTGTGTGAATCGAATTCGGTTTATCATTGAATTCAAGATTTATGTAAACAATCTACATAACTAAAATCGGATTAAAATATTATTATGATGTCTTTGTAAGCAAGGTTAAGGATACTAAAGGCATAAGGTAGGTAGGTACATACTCGTATGTGTCCTGGTTATAATCAATTCAAGTTCTGGATTGTTATCAGGTTTTGAGAAATTTTGAAATTAAAGGCATGATTATTAAATTTCTTTAAAGCTTACCCTCTCTATAGGTATACGGGTAAGTATTCATCAAGACGAAGTGGAGTTCAAGTCAAAAATATTTTTTATTTGAATTCTTTCGAAGACCAGTTGGGGAATATAAGCTTTTGAAGATTTCAGTAAAAAAGGTCAACCAAGAAAGAAAACATTCAAGTTATTCTTTCATACTACCAATTAAAAGAGATTGTGGGTTTGACTTTTGATTATATTTTTTATTTTCTTTGAAAATTAACAAATTTGATTGAAAGTTTTGTGAATTCTTCTTGTTAATTTATAAGTTAAATGATATTGATAAAAGATTTAAAATACCATAAATTGTTAATTTTATTACTTTCTCTATAATAATTTAAGTAATAGAAATTTTGGTTCGTGGAAGAAATATAAGTTTTTGTTATAGAAGGAATGGCAAAATTTATTGCATCTGTTCATGGCTTTTTTAAATGAGGTTTCAATTCCGTTTCCGTTTTAAATGTCAAATTTAAAATGTTGAGTCTTATTTTCTAGTTATTAAGTTTAAGTCTCTCAATACTGGAATTCTTTCTACTGATTGGTACAGGATTCGCATTGATCTCTGAAATGTTAAAATTGTTAAATTTAAGACATAGTGATTCAAATGTAAAAATAGTGATGCATGATTATAAATCTTATTCTTTGAAATAGAGAGATTTATAAAACAACTTACTAAAACAAAAAAGCTGTAAAGAAATAACTTTGAATTGAATACCTTTCTTTAACCTGGAGATATTCGAGTAGAAATCAATTTAGTAGTAATTTGTGTTTATGTCCTCAAACAAGCATTTAGTTAAATTTTTCAAAAAACTACATACAGTAAACCCCGCTTAGTTGCACCTCGCTTAATTGATCATCCCGCTTAATTGGCGGGAAAAAATTTGCTTCGAAAATTTCCCGTATTAGTAGCAAAGCTTTTTTAACGGTTAATTGAACCCCGCTTAGTTGAATTACTCGCTTAATTGATCTTAAAAATATGCAACAGAAAAACTAAATTCATGGAAATTTTTCGGATAATTGGACGGACGAAAAAATTATTGTGATTAGAAAAACCAAAACGCCAAGGTGTTTTAAAAATAAGGTTGTACCTTTGCAATATTTCTCCAACAAAAAGGCATGGATGACCCAACATTTATGGGCCCAAATTTTATATAAATTTGACGAAGAAATGATAATGCAAAACAGACAAATAATTATTTTTGTCGACAATGCTGCCTGTCATAAGTTGGACGATTTAAAAAATATAAACGTGCAGTTTGTACCCACAAATACAACGTCCCTCATTCAGCCCCTTGACCAAGGCATTATTCATTGTTTCAAAGCTTACTATCAGCAAAATATAATAAGGTAACAAATTACTGCCATCAAACGTGGCAAGACTATCGAAGAATTTTCGAAGTCGATCACATCTTTGCAAGCAATGCACATAAGCAAACATTCTTTGTGGCTTCTAACACCTTCTCCTATAATAAATTGTTTTAGAAAGGTAATATTGGAAATATTTTACTACTAAACCTACATTTGCAAGTTCTTTTTTTAAAGGCAGGCGTCATCCAAGAAGAAGAGCAGCCGGAAAATGATCATATTATGGTGAACTAACACACGCCGAAATTAAGTTGACACTGAAATGTTTATAGAGTAAATTTCTGGGATGAATATTTTGTTTTTTAGTTGACCTACTCGTGTAATTATACGGGTTTCGCTTAATTGACATATCTGTTCGGGGTTTCGCTAATTGAACCACCCGGATAACTGACCGAAAAATCTGACAAAATGGTCAGTGCAATTAAGCGGGGAATACTGTATCTATGTCATGTGTCAATAACGTTTAAAAGGTAATATAATTTTTAACCATAATTATTATATTATATGTAATAATATTATAATTTTTAACAACAAGAATTTGAATAAAATACAATACATAACATATATAAATTTGGTCTACAATAAAAAGATTAGGTTTCAATTCGTGTATGATAACTGATTAATACCTAACTTCAAGGGTTCTTTGAAAAAGGTGTTCCTCGAATAAACAGCTTTGGGCCAATGTTTCTCTTCATATATTGGTAAGTTTCCGTCTGGGTTTGTATAAGAAAATAATGGGGTTCAAAACTAAATTTCAAAAAGATTTAGGTACTATGTTTCTTTCATAGATTAAGCTAAAATATGTTGGTTATATTTAAGACATTATGTATACCTATTAAACAACTGTTAACATGTTTAATTTACAAGGCTTCTTCACATTTTTGTGAAAAAACATATCTCAGCTCAATTTTACTAGCTGTTTTAAGTCCTTTGATTCTAAGACACAATCTGAAGCTTAAATCATAGAAAACACATTTTTCTAGAAAATTTTAATTGTAGATACCTATGTCTAAAGAAATAAGAGTCAAGACATTAGAAAAATTCTAAGAATTTATCGTTATATTTTTTCAATGCGTTTTGATGGCCCCTTGAATAGTTAAAGATTCACAAATCAACCCGACAGACAGCGCTGCAGTTGGTGTCTGGGTAACTTATTTGTACTGCAACGAAACGGCTAAATCAACTTCAATAATTTTTTGTGAATGCATTCAAAAGGGAACATTTTAAACTCTTTAATCAGCACGGTAAAGGACGTTACATTTTTATGTTCATACGAAAGGATCGTGTTTGTAATATTTATCCATACTACTCTATCTCTAAATGAAGTGAATATTGAATACAGCTGTATTTGACGTATACTGTGTTGCATAGGGACACAAAATCTATCAAATTGAATTAAAATTTCTGCAACATGGTAAATACGATAAATGATGTGACTGAAAGCATATTTCCATATTTAAAAGGTAATTACATTGACAATATGCAGGTTCTTTAACGACCTATTTTAGCCGCAAAAAATACCAATATTGACGCTATTAACTTCATTACAACATTTATTGATTGTGATATAATATTCAAATCGATCCGCACTTTTCCGATGCTGACAAAAAGATCAACTATCCCTTCGAATTTTTAAAACCGCTAGACTTACCACCATATTACTTGCGATTAAAAATATGTTTAACTATCATTTTGCGGTATAACTGTACAATATTAGTCAATCAAAAAACGATGGGCAATGTTCTTGAAGCTAGAATTTTGAACAGCAAATTTGAAGGTTAAGTTGTTCATCTGCCAATGATCCCTTCAGACTCATCCATTCCATTCAGACTACAGCAATTTAAAATACACTTCGCATTTGTCATGACTATTAATAATTCATAAATTCAAATAATGTTGATTTGTGGGTTGGATCTCGAAAGTCCGATCCAATCACACGTGGCGTGTTCTTGCTTTGGAAAACCTTCAAGATTATTTATTTACACTCCTTAGGAATGAAATTGACTACAAATATTTTTCACAAACTCGCATTAAGATAAAATTAAGCAAACATTATTGATTATAGCGAAGTGTTTTTAGATTACAATTATTATATTATATATTATACATGCTTGTAGTTCCCGTGACATGATGGTTAGTGCGTTGGACCGTCTTGCGAGAGGTCTTGGATTCGATCCCTGCCTGTTCCACTTAAAGTTTTATTCACGGGTACTGCGCCTTGTAAGGAATTGACAAATTTTTCAAGAGTAATTCTTGTCATGAAAAATAGCTTTCTCAAATTAGCCGTTTGGATTCGGCATATAAACTGTAGGTCCCCTCCATCCCTGCAATTACTCGCACACAGGAATGGTTGAGAGTTGTAAGTCACTAGGCGTTGGCTCTCTACGGACTGTTGCGCCACCTAATTTAATTTTAGTAACATAATATCCTAATCGATTGAACTATCATGCAATACAACGTCTGTAGGGTCAGCTAGTATATAAAAAAAGTAAAGTTGTTTCTTTTTTAGTACCTATCAAATGACATAACCTTAATGAAGTTCAAATTTTACGTAGAAACTAGCGCCATCCATAAATATTTTTAAAAGGCGGAAGTGGTTGGCTTTAGGAAATATTAAAGGCGTTAGAATGAGGAGGCAAGCATCTCTATTCGCTTCTCTCCACCAAGACTTAAAGGTAGATATCCTTCGAGGTTGTAATTGTAATACCAACAAGGCTATCTTCTAAGCTTTAGCTTTAGAGTTTTACATAATTTTAAAAAGTAGCTGGGATGCAACTCACACTGATTACTTTCCCTTTGTGCTCTTCTGTTGATATTTCTAAAAGTTTAACAAAATAGCAATAAAAACATTGTAAGAATTAATTTTAAATTTGAGGTCTTGAGAACAAAGAATCGGAAATCATTTCATTACAGTTTTTAGTCGATTTTATAGATTTCGTTTTTGTAAAAAAGTCGTCATATGGATCTTTCTAAAAAAATAACCAAAAGTTATCAACGATATTTTACAAAATGATGAAATTAATTTTATTTCAATGCCTCATTTGATCCCCAGATATTTTTATTAACAAAATCAATTTTTACCAATTTGTACGAATATTATTTGAAGGTTTCTTTTTCTTATAAGAAAATGTTCGATTGTATTTTTCTAAAAAATTGTTTCATGTTAACGTTAATAATATTTTGTAAGGAATTTAATAATGTTGAAGTCAGTGCCTTCATAACATCGTATTATCTCTTAACATTTTGCTAAAGTGAAAATCAAGGAATGGCTACTTTAAGACTCGTTTAAGTTTATTTGCACAAACTGCTGCTTAGCAAAATGTTATGCAATAAACAATAGATTGTTTAAAATTTTGCACCAATGTGTTTAATGAAATATAAGTTTAATTTGTGTTTAATGAAATAATTTAATTTGAAGCCAATATGTACATAATTCTTTGATGAATATATGATAAATTATGATAAATATGATGAATATGATGAATATGATGAATATGATGAATATGATGAATATGATGAATATGATGAATATGATGAATATGATGAATATGATGAATATGATGAATATGATGAATATGATGAATATGATGAATATGATGAATATGATGAATATGATGAATATGATGAATATGATGAATATGATGAATATGATGATTATGATGAATATGATGATTATGATGAATATGATGAATATGATGAATATGATGAATATGATGAATATGATGAATATGATGATTATGATGAATATGATGAATATGATGAATATGATGAATATGATGAATATGATGAATATGATGAATATGATGAATATGATGAATATGATGAATATGATGAATATGATGAATATGATGATTATGATGAATATGATGATTATGATGAATATGATGAATATGATGAATATGATGAATATGATGAATATGATGAATATGATGATTATGATGAATATGATGAATATGATGAATATGATGAATATGATGAATATGATGAATATGATGAATATGATGAATATGATGAATATGATGAATATGATGAATATGATGATTATGATGAATATGATGATTATGATGAATATGATGAATATGATGAATATGATGAATATGATGAATATGATGAATATGATGAATATGATGAATATGATGATTAGATGAATATGATGAATATGATGAATATGATGAATATGATGAATATAATGAATATGATGAATATGATGAATATGATGAATATGATGAATATGATGAATATGATGAATATGATGAATATGATGAATATGATGAATATGATGAATATATGATGAATATGATGAATAAATGATGAATATGATGAATATGATGAATATGATGAATATGATGAATATGATGAATATGATGAATATGATGAATATGATGAATATGATGAATATGTTGAATATGATGAATATGATGAATATGATTATTGATTAACCATAAACCATTCAAATTACCTTAAAATCTCGAGATATGGCCGACAAAAAAAGGTATCGTATGTAATTCACACAAAAATATCTTAAAAACCTTAGAGTTAGATTCAAGGACTTTGAACTTCCAGAAATTGG
This sequence comes from Eupeodes latifasciatus, assembly GCA_920104205.1. Taxonomy (NCBI): domain Eukaryota; kingdom Metazoa; phylum Arthropoda; class Insecta; order Diptera; family Syrphidae; genus Eupeodes; species Eupeodes latifasciatus. The sequence goes on along the minus strand of OV049924.1, from coordinate 355,156,424 downwards.
ACCGATTACAATAACTTCCAATGGAAAGTTAAGAAAATTCAAAAAATATATTATCTATGTATGTATGAACTTTTAAAATAAACTAAGTGCCAAACAAATATCTCACCGGTCCAAAATAACTCCTTGTTTATAAAAGTAAAGTGTCGATCATAATGGTGATAAATAATATTCGTCAAGATTTATTCGTACTCTCTTTATAATCAACTCAAGCTTCGTCAAAAATTTGAGTTCGATTTTTCCAAGAACTTATACGTACATAGGTACATAGGTTTTACATGTATATACCTACATTTTATTATGTACAAAATAATAACTTATATACATACATAGGTACATTAAATATTTATACAAACAAAAATAAAACACAAACAACTTTGCTTTGGCAAAAATCTCAATGTGTTCTTTTACCTGTTGAAATATTTTTTTTCGAAAAGTTCTCTTCTTAATATTTGCCAAAGGAAGAAAGAACGTTTGTGGACACATGTTTTCCTCTGAGGGTAAATTGCATGAATTAACTCTTCCGCAATTTAGCCAATATACCTACAGTGCACCTGCGGCACGCAGTTTTTGGTTGTTTCAAAAAATACCATCAAGCTCAGTTATAGAAACTTTCTCTGGGCTTCACGTTATTTTGTATAAGGAAAGGAATACAAAATATTTAAGGGAATCGAAACTTTTATGACCTACCTTTTTTGTTCTCTTCATCTCTCTGTATAGAAAAGAGAGCATTAAAAACTGAATTTATGTATCTAAGAGAATTTTTATTCATAGGAAAGCTAATTTATAGTCATGCGTCCTTTTGGCATTCTACAAACAATACAATACTGGAACGTGGATTCTATGTTTTTACAAACGAGCTTTTTGGCGGTTTATGTGAAAAAGGATCTATAGGCTAAAATATTGTTAATGGAGATTTTGTCGAAGGATGTTACTATTAATGCTGCATATTTTTCAAACCCATCTCTGAATCACATGTTATAATGTTTCGGTGCTATAAACTCATTGCTTCGATAAAAAACCTCATACTATTTCTTAGTGGGCTAATTGATTTCGTATCGAAGCTATAAAGGTAACGTATCGTGATTGTGATTATCCTATAGGCATAGGACACAATTTGTATCGAACTTGATATTATAATCAAATCTAATGTGTACACTGTGCAGCGATAGTTGATGAGACCAAAGCTATAGGGCAGGGATAAAATATGTTATCGCTAGTCTGGTATCTTGACCTAGAACCTAACCTTGGGCATTAATTTAATTTATTTAGGTAATTCAAATTTGGTATAATACCTTTGTGCATCAGGGATCCAGACAGACAATTTGATTCTTGAATTTATACGAAAGTGAGTATACAATAAGTGTGTAGGAATATAAAAACGCTAAAAATAAATCCATGTTTTTGGTGGCAATTTTTGTTTAGGGCAGTTTTATAAAAACGTCAACAAAGACGACTTTGTGTTATTTTATAATGCATTTATTTTAAGAAGGTACGTTTTGTCTAAGCTTTGAAACAGGCAAGGATAGAACCCATATATTTGACATGGAGTCCAACGCAATACCCATTACTTCAAAGATACTGTTTTGATTTTATTAATCGAAGAAACCTCTGAATTTTCGAAAGGGAAATAGAATAGTGAACAAATTATTGTTTCAATGAATAATAATTGTCTTAAATTAATTAAAAAAAAGTTTACTTTTTTTCCTTCTCTTCAGGTAAAGAATGTAATTGGAAGCTAATATATTTAACTTGAAATAGAAAATGTTGGCATAATTTTTCAAATTAATTTTTTGACATCCATAGATGATTTCAAGGGCCCTAGAATTTGGACACATGGTGTTTAGAAAGATATATTTGACTGCGTTAGTACGTTTGTATGTTAGTACTGTTATAAGTCCATAACTTCAAGACTGACACCTTTTTTCATAACTCAAGAAAACTGAAAAAACATACATGTACATACATATTTCAAAACTCAAATATTTTACGAAAAGAAAAATTGCTCACGAATAATTTAATACAATCAAAAATTACGTTTTTGACGTCTTTTAATTTTTTTAAAAATGTCGAAATGACAGTTCTTACAAGAAAAAACAAAAAATATACATATACAAAGATACTAATACAAATTTTGAAAAATAATTTAGGACTTGAATATTTAAAAAAAAATAAGATATGGAGTTTTAAATTTCTTTGTGTTGTTTAAGTTTTTGTTAATAATTTTGATTAGAAATTGAAATGTCATTTTATTCTCCAAAAAACTATGTATTATTATTTTTTCTTTTTGAAAATCCTTAGAGCGTTTTTTAAAATAAATGTTGTACCAATATTAATTTTGAAAACAAAATAAGGGTTACCCGTCTGGAGTAGTACAAACATAAAATTTCTAATTGAACTAAGTCAAGTTAGGAAAAAAGAAATTGAGAACATTTCAAAAAATCTCTTGGACCCTTTTTGAAAAAATTCGAATTTAAGTAAGTTTAAAAATATTTCCTGCATTTTAAGAAGTACCTGCGAACAAAATGTATTTTCAAAAATTTAAATGCCATTTGATTTCTTAAAAAAAATAATTTTTCAATTACTTTGGTTTGAAAACTGTTAGAGCAATTTTTTTGGTTAAATTAATTCTGCATATATACATTTTTTTAGTATTAGGTTAAAAATATTTCGGTATGCAGTTATTTAGAACTTATTAATACGCGTTTTACATTTAAATTTCGTAAAAGAATAACAACCCGTTTTTGAAATATAAAATTTGTAACAAAAAATGCACTACAGTTTTATGTGTAAATTAGGGCCTCACCAAACCAACTTCTCAATCTAGCTCTAATGCATTGTCCTGTGGGAGTTACTTCAAAGACTTTCCGGGCAGTAGCATTGGTTTCCATGTACTCTATGCATACGCAGCCGTAGATTAAAAAACGACTCTACGTTCTTTCATCCGCTTTTGTCATAGTCCAAGCCATTACATCGTTTTACAGGATTGGGATGATTAGGGTTACATTTAGTTCCTACATATATGTTGCAAGCAAAACTATTACTGCAAATTCCACACTTGATTGATTTAAGGTCCCGAATATCCTGATAAAATCAGCTTAAACTTCAATTACTATAATTACTCATAACTTAAGCGATCCCTAGACGCTCAATATTATTGTACAATATTTGATATTGCACAATATTGTTAAGCGTCTAGGGATAATATTGAAAGGTTGTGCAATATTATTGAAGAAAATCAAAACCCTTTTGATAATTACTGCACAATATAAAATATTGTATCGTCTGTGGGTATAATCGCACAATATTTGCTCATTTAATTTTGAAATTTGAAGAGTAAAGACCTCTGCAAGTGTAACTGAGGTTGAAAGAACACTTATATTAGAAGGTATCTACATGTTTGCGACTCTATCGGCTTTGTTGAATATAGGTAAAGACTAAAGATACTATAGTTGGGCATAAAAACCTGACACATTTTAAGGACCCCTAGCTCAGCCGCATCAAAACATTACGAGGTCGGGTTTGAAGCACATAAAAGTAAACAGTTGAAGGTTATTAATCTTTATTTTTTAAAAATCACATCGTTCAAATGATGACCATTTCGTTCAATACAATTTTCGAGCCGTTTTTCGAAATTTTTGAAAACTTTTTGTAAAATTGCAAGCGATATATTCCCGATTTCGGTCTCAATATTCGTTCTAAGTTGGTCCAAGGTCCGTGGATTATTGATGTAGACACGTTGCTTCAGATAACCCCACAAAAAGTAGTCACAAACGGATAAATCTGGCGAACGCGGCGGCCACTGAAACTCGGTGCTGCGAGAGATTAAACGGTCGCCGAAGTGCTTGCGTAGGAATTCCAACGTAACTCGTGAGGTATGGCAGGTGACACCATATTGTTGTAAAAACGTACGATTCAGTTTATGTCTCCGCTTCAACTGTGGTACCAAAAACGACCGTAGCATCTCAACATAGCGCTCTGTATTCACGGCCGAACGGAGAGGACTTTTCTGTAAAGCTCTCCTAACTCGATCAACGTTTTCTGGTGTACGCACCGTGACGCCCGGTTGGTTTTTTTTTTTATCAGCCCGGGCCGTTTCCCGAAAGTTTTTAACCCATAGCTTAGCCGTATTCCGCGAAGGGACCGGATCACGAGGATTTAATTCGTATTTTTTACGAAATTCACGAATAACAGCAATGTAAGAATTCGTAATGAAAAATCGCTCGCAAACGAACGCACGCTGCGGAGCAGTCCACTTCTCCATGTTGACACTGAACAACTAAAAAAAAATAAACCTTCAATCGTCTACTTTCCGTTCGCGCAACCACGAATATCTCGTGTCTCGGTAGGGCGGAGCCAGGGGTTCTTAAAATGTGTCAAGTTTTAATGCCCAACCCTTTATATATCGAATTTCGAACAAAAAAATGTAATATTTTTGTTTAAAATCAAAAATAAAAACAATGACCTTTTTTATCATCAAATATTATTGAGACAGTATAAGAGCTTGTGCAGAAAAAAGCGTTTTTAAAATCGGTTAATTGGTTTTTCAGAAAACTATGAAGTACCCTTCTGAAGCAATACAAAAATATTTGTTTATATTAAAAGAAGCAAAATAAAGAACAAAAATGTTAGTGACAATTTAAAAAGCTATCGGTTTATTTTTGAGAAGTTTCAATTTTTCAGTTTTTGACCAAAAAATTTGTATGGCGACCACTGTTATCCGTAGTCTTAAAAGAAAATAAAAAAACGTCGAACGCGAATCGTCTTAAAACCTTAATTTCCATATTTGAAGTCAATCGACCGAATGGTTTGGGCTGTAGGGGCGAGGACAGAAAGACAGACGGACGTAATAAGGGGACCTACTTTTTTCGACTTATCTACCAACGTAATGTCATGTTTGATTAAAATCTCAAGTTCGAAATACTTAGCATATACTAGTTCCCATATTATGTCGCAAGTAAAAAGTGAACAATATGAAAAATTACATTCAAAATACAGGGAAAGAGATCCCGAAGCTGATAAACAGCAAGCAATACAGAAGTTTAATTCTTTGCGCACCAATTATAGAAAATAATTTAAGCAAAATACGGATTCTGAAAAAAGTGGTGCAGTTGTAGACGACATAGTATGTTATTTTGAAGCGATGCAGTTTCTTAGAAACTTGGAGGAATCATTCACGTTGCAAAGCAGCATCCAAAAAGAAAGCAACACTCAATATGTTGTCTACACGACACAAGTATCAGCTTTCAACTAAATTATTGTATAAAATATTGAATCGTTTGAGGCGCCTAGCCAATAATATTCAGCGTCTAGGGACGGCTTTATTTTTGAACCTGAAATTTGGCACTATTATAATACAACCCACAAAAATTTTAAATTTTCATTGAAAGTTTTTCAAAAAAAAAACCCATAAAATTCAGAAAAAGCATGAAATCTTTATTTGAATCAATAGTACGGTCCATATAATCTAATGTTTGGAGATTATTTCATGCCAATGTTGACCTTGACTGCGCCTCAAATGGTCCATCCGCTTAGTCCAATTTTAGCATACTCTTTCCAACATTTCGGCCAGTATCTCACGAATAAATGCTTCAATGTTGTCTTCCAATGCGTGAATTAAAGCGGACTTGTCTGTATAGACATAGCTTTAACATAGCCTCACAAAAAACAATCTAAAGGCGTTAAATGACGATGTAGATGACCAATTGACCGGTCCCGAAAGTGAAATAAACTGCTCACCGAACTCGCCACTCAATAAGTCCTAAGTTGGATATCATCTCACGGTAGCGCTCACCATTCACAGTTACGTTACGAATCTCATCATCTTTGAAGAAATACGGTGCAATGATGCCACCAGCCCATAAACCGCACAAAACTGTGACTTTTCAGATTCTCACAACATTGCGAGGCTCACTTTTCTAGCGTTTTCTATCTTCTGATCAAATTATCGATAGAAATTTGTTTATAATCCATGATATCCTTTTACTGAATTAAAATACGCAATAAAAATACTAGAAAATACTATCGTCACGTTTTTTATAAAATTAGCAAAACTCATTTTTATTTTTGGTAAGAAATTCGTCTTTAGTACCTATGCCAACAGTTTGCATACTACGTTTTTACCAATTTTAAGCCGAATAGAGTTTTTCCACCTTATTGCAATTGCGACTTGATTTGGAGAATAAATCTTGAAAATCGACTTCACGCCATCTTATGTTGATTTATTTTTTACTGTCTTTTAATTTTTTTCTTAATATTTTACTTAATACGAAACTGATTATGTTAAAGAAGATTTCGTTCAAAACATAACGATTAAGCTTTAAGTGATATTTCAACTTTTTTCAAAAAATCTAACCTTAGTATATACATATATGTAGAATGGTCATTTAGATATAGCAGAAAGACTGTCATACAATTCTGCTTCATATAAAAACTATATATAAAAATACAAGTAGGTACACAACAATTTCCATACAAATTAAAACCTGCAAGAGGGTTTATGGTATATATTTACCTATATATACATATATACGATGACAAGCTTTCAAACTAAAGAGGATTAACGGTGTGGTTAGGTGGCAGGAGAGGAGGACTACATCAAGGCTAAAAACGCAGAGTATGATGCTGCAGAGAGTCTTTTAAATTAATAAAATGAAACAAGGTCCTGACAAATTGCAGCCAAGTGAATCATAAATTTCAGTATAGCCTTTACCAAGGATACATCACGTTTTTAAATCGGTATTGTAATGTGTGGTGGCAGAGGAGCTTTTTTTTGCCAACATTTTTTTCCTTTTTTTCTTTTATTAACATGAGTATGTGCTGTATTCGTATACAGTATATCCATACATATGTAAAATGTATTAAGGAGAGTGGTTTATAACCAAAAAACCTGATTAAAAAGGACATAACAATGTTTGGGTTGATATTTTCAGAGCTTGAGCGCATCATGGATTAAATTTATCACATAATTTAAACGAGATAACCGAATGAAACACTCATTCAAAGTGTTTATTTTGTATGTGTGTTTGTTTGTTATGTTGTGTAAGTGTGTATGTGTGTGTGTATGTATGTTCAATGTGATGACAGATTTTACAAGGCATAAAAAGGGTTTTTCCGGTCTTGATTAAATCGAACAGTTATTAAAAGTTGTTGAAAATGTAGGAGACCACATCGTAGTATTTCCTTTGCATATACCTACTTATTGTAGGGGTTTTTAATTGGGTTCATATACTCACAGTACAAGTACTCATTATCTTCTTTTGAATAAAGAAGTAAATATTTTTTATTTTAAGTGAAAAAAGGACTAAAGTTAAAATTTAAGTTTTATACGTTTTGTGTCTTATTTTCTTCCATGATTCATACAGATTAAAAGACAAATTTGTTAAGAATGAAAAAGTGTCTGCGCATAAATATAAAAGCTTCCTAAAAGGCGATTGTTAATCACCAAAATCCGTAACATAGCATAAAAGGTAATTTGCAATAAAAGGGTACGAAAAAGAAGGCATACTTTTTTCCAGAAATGAAAATCATCAAACAAATGAGAGCTTTAAATTTTACTATATAGTTATGTCTCCTGTACTTCTTTTTAATGTTTCGAATATAGGCTTCCGGCTTATTTTTAATGGTTAATAATATTTTAAATATTACCAAACAAGTTTGATTTCAATAATAATTTTTTTCATTTCCGTTAGCGAAAAGCAATAGGAACCGAATTTTAGATTTTGGTTTATAAAATCTGTTTACTTACTACATATGATAAGTATTGCTTTAATGAAAAAGAACACTTCGAGTCTTTTTATCTAACTTAAACATTGATTAATAGATAAGTCCAAGAAAGTCCTTATTATTTTTATGTCATTCCCTTGAACTTGCACCATTGCACCCATTTTTATTGAACTTCGTTTCTGTATCGCAATTCTAAAAACACTGTCTGAGGTTTTTGTCAAAGAAATCCTAAAATGAAAAGTCCGTACGTCTGTACGTTCGCGACGTTTTTTCGTCGTCCGTAGCTCAAGAACCAGAAGAGATATCGACTTCAAATAAATTTTGTTATACAGATAATAAGGCAGAAAGATGCAGAAAAGGCTCTCAAGAAAATTGCGTGGGTGGTTTTTTACCATAGCAGTTTAAAAAAAAGGTGAAAATTTTGGTTAACCCTAAATATCTCATGAACCAATGACGCTAGAGACTTGAATTAAATTTTATATTACTCGTATATATTGTAACGTGATACAAAACAAGTATATTTTTGGAAAAAAATCGAAGTAACGGTTTTTTTTATAAATCAAAAAAAAACTGAAAAAAAAAATTGTTCACCTCGAAAATTTTACGACTTAAATATGATTTCATCTCCAAAACAATTTTGTGCAACGAAGAATAATGTTTTTGACATCTAATAAAATTTTGATAAAAATCTAATTGAGAGTTTTTTTTTTATAAAAAATAAAAACCTAAAAAAAAACATTACTCAAAATTGGTAAAAATTAAATTTCGACTCAAATATCTTTTCAAAAACTTGAGATTAAGGTTTCAAACTTATTTTATCTTATAAGAAATATTGTTTTCAACATTCGATACGATTTTGAAAAAAATCGAATTGACAGTTTTTCTTACAAAAAATAAAAACCTAAAAAAAACAATACTAAAACTTGTAAAAATTAACTTTCGACTCAAATAGCTTTTCAAAAATTAAAAATGTTGGCTTCAAACTTTTTTTATTTCACAGAAAATAATGTTTTCGATTTTCAGTAATTTTTAATAAAAATCCAACAGTCCGTTTTTTCATAAGAAAATAAAATCTACAAAAAATACTACGCAAATTTGGTAAAAATTGATACATATAGACAAACTTTTAAGCAAGACAAATCGACAGACGGGATGGGAAGTTATCAGTGTGGGTCGCATCCCAGCCTATTTTTTTTATATTACCAAGAACCAATATCTTTAATTATTACCAAGGTCTTTGAGGCAAAAATCATTTTTTTCAATTTTAAGGTAACATCATTCTTTGTTCGAAAAATATTTAAGTTGAGAAATAACTCTTATCAGTTGTTTAGATTTGATTTTGCTGAAATCTTTCTCTGGTTTGTGACGAACACTAAGTTTTCACGGTAGAATTTTGTAATGAATTCCTCTCCAAGGGTTCCCTGAAACGAAATTTAATGAAATGGGAAACCCTATTTAAAATTTGTGCACTGCTAGAAATCACTAGTATGTATATTAAGTAAAAACATATTTTATAACTTCTGGATCAAGACATTATACATATTGTGGCTGCTTTTCAAGCAATATGTTATTATGACACAGCGGTTTTCCGCAGCGCGATATCTTGTAAGAAATTTACTACCAAATATCCGCGGTAAAATACATAAGTCACATTAAGCAAAAACAACATTGGAAATACAGTAATCCCCGCTTAGTTGCACCTCGCTTAATTGAACATCCCGCTTAACTGATCGAAAAAATTGGCTTCGAAAATTTACCGTATTAGTAGCAAAGCTTTTTAGACGGTTAATTGAACCCCGCTTAGTTGAATTACTTGCTTAATTGATCTTGAAAATATGCAGTAGAAAAACTAAATTTTTCGGATAATTGGTCGGACAAAAAAAAATGTGTGTGATTGGAAAAACCAAAACGCCAAGGTGTTTTAAAAATAAGTTTGTAGCTTTGCAATATTTCTCCAACAAAAAGGCATGGATGATCCAACATTTATGGACCCAAATTTTATATAAATTTGACGAAGAAACGATAAAGCACAACAGACAAATAATTCTTTTTATCGACAATGCTGCCTGTCATAAGAAGTTGGACGATTTAAAAAATATAAACGTGCAGTTTGTACCCACAAATACAACGTCCGTCATTCAGCCCCTTGACCAAGGCATTATTCATTGTTTCAAAGGAAACAAATTACAGCCATCGAACGTCGAAGAATTTTCGAAGTCGATCACATCTTTGCAAGCAATGCACATAAGCAAACATTGTTTGTGGCTTCTAACACCTTCTACTATAAGAAATTGTTTTTGAAACGTAATATTGGAAATATTTTACTACTAAACCTACATTTGCAAGTTCTTTTTTTAAAGGCAAGCTTCATCCAAGAAGAAGAACAGCCGGAAAATAGTCTCGTGGTCATAGATAACGTTCTTGAGGATAATGCAGATTCCAATGCTTATTTGGCATGTGATGACATAACATATAATGTTACGGCGAACTAACAGACGCCGAAATTAAGTTGACACTGAAATGTTTATAGAGTAAATTTTATTTTTTAGTTGACCTACTCGTGCAATTGTACGGGTTTCGCTTAATTGAACAGATATGTCAATTAAGCGGGGTTTCGCTAATTGAACCACCTGGATAATTGACCGAAAAATCTTACAAAATGGTCAGTGCAATTAAGCGGGGAATACTGTATTAAGAACTTATTTCTAATCCAAGTGTAGTTTAACCAGTTTTTTTAAAAGAAATTTTTGGCCAAAATGAAGCACCCAACGATCCTGAATTTTTTTGAGACTGGTATGCCAGTTGACAACACAATTCAAGAACATCAACTCACGATCATTTCAAATAGCTTAACATTTCTGCTCAAGGATCTGAGATCCTTTCCTCACAAAGTTGAATTGACGCTTTGTTATCGCTTTACAGTGTAGGCCTTGGAGAAATCTTGAATTAGACATAGAATTTGGGTGAGAATCACCTTTTCTGATAGGGCTCCTTTTTATCATTCATTGAGAAAAGAAGAACAGTTTGGTTTTGATTATGTGGAGTGGAGGCATCGACTTTTATTTGCAGTAATGTATCGTTATTAGACCAAAAATCTGGAAAGAATTTGAAGGATTAAAGCAATTATCATCCGAACAATACATGAGCTACAACCCAATACTATCACCAAGGTCTTGCAAAACTAGAGTAACACAATGCGCTTTTGTCAGCCTAGCGCCATTTCAATTACGTTGTTTTTCGTAATAATTTAAAATGTTTCCTCTCCTCTTACTTATAAAGCATACATTCTGAGTCAGTGTTATTCCAAGTAGCTATAGGCATATGCCCGACCCTTAACTGGTTGCAATATCTCTATAACAAGTTATTAGTGAAACAAACAAATTAAAGATTACAAAGTCCGTTTTCTATTTAGTAATACCAACCAAAGTATATGGTATAGGTCCTCTGCTGAAACATCTACACTACCTTTTGATTTTCGAAATGCCTGACTTTTTGCTTTCAAAGATACTCGTAAGACCTGTAAAATACTCAATTTTCAGTGAAACACGAAATTCTTACGTACAAGTAGTGTTTGATCAATATGCATCAAAAATATTGATTGAAAACCAAAACCTTTGAAAAATAACAAATATCAATACCTTTAACTTGTAAAAAGGCCCTTCGCATTCGTAGAAACTAGAAAGAAAAATCAGTATTGGAAGGAATCCTGTTTACGTTTCAGTTAAAGTGTAGAAATTTGCTGGTTATAAAAAGAGCCACAAGAATCTAACTACAAAGAAACCTCAACTAGTCAATTTGCTCAATACATACCCATACACACGAAAGCCAGTATAGACAAAAAGCTAAATAAGTTCAAAAACACAGAAAAATAGCACACACAGGTTTTTATCAGAGTCAGTACATTGTTACTTTTGTACATGTACAGAAATAAGAAGAAAACTCCCCGTTCGTAGAGTGTTGCTCAGGCAGGATATATCTAGGATAAAATAAAATAATGTAAACCAAGAAAGGATTTTTCTCTGGTCGTACATCCAACAAAATTGCATAGCTTTAGCTTCTGAAGCAGCAGCCTGCCATTTACCAGTTTTGCTTAATAGAAAAACCTCCAGTGCCAGTTGAAGAACTGAAGAACTGCGGACGAATTCTTTAATATGGAAATAGCTCGGTCACTGCTGCATTGCACTTCTTCGTCTATAACATTCGGAGAAATTGGTGGTGGTGTTGTTGACAGGGCAAAAGGATACTTATTCATATCACGATTAAAAAGATGATTGTGTGTTGGGTAGTGGTTTCGTGAAAATGTTTTATTAAAACCCTTTTGTATAGGGTAGATAGATGAATCACTGAGGGATGCTCGAAAATTACTCCTGGAATCTACATATTTGTGTGGTGTAAAAATTTTGCAACGAAAATTTTGGTTTGGTGTGAAACTGATTCCAATGAAGTTATTTAACAATTCAGCTTAATTTGTGGGGGGACAACTAAATTCATTAATCAGAATCAACGACCAAGTTGAGTAAGGTCACTTTCCACTTGTGCGCGCCACCTGATCCGCGTTCTTCCTCTACTGACAGCTTGTCTAAAGACTTTAATAACATCGAAAGGTTCGGTTAAGTTACTTTCAACCTTTATGGAGCACTGCGAATTCTCCATGGGCATCCTACACAAACGGACGAGTTTGGCTTAATGCTCTTTACAGTTCGTCCCTATAGATGCTGTCATATGCGGCCTTGAAATCGATGAAAAGCTGGTGGGTGTCGATGTTCTTGGGTTTTTTTTCCAGGATCTGTCCTTATTTGAATATTTGATCGACTGTGATCTAAAACCACATTGATATGGACCTATCAGGTTGTTGACGATGGGCTTTAGACGTTCACATATTAAGGCAGAGAAGATTTTGTAAGCGATATTAAGTGGACTGATGTCTCTGTAGTTGGTGCATTTATGTGGTGTAACAGACTGTAGAGAATCAGTACCTTATGACTTTTAACTGTCCACCATTCCTGTGTGCGACTTATTTCAGGGATGTACGGGACCTACAATTTGTATGAAGAATCTGAAACGCTAATTTGAGAAATAACTTTTCATGACAATTCCTCGCAGGAAGCAATACCCGTGAAAAGAAAAAAACTTTAGGTGACACAGGCAAGAATTGAATCCAACCCTCTTGAGAAGTCGGCAAATTGATTTTTTGTTTAGAATTTTGTACGTAATTTTTCAGGAATTGCTTTTCGAATACAAAAATAGAAAATTCTGACTTTGTTCTTACCAAAATTTTGCAATTTATTGCATGACTAGACGAATTGGGAAGATTTTAAGCTGTACTCGTAAGATCCGTTGTGATGTTTAGAAAATATGTGATAGTAAAAGTTTTGCTTGCACTTGGGATTAAAAAGAGATGGCTCTGTGCTGTTATCAATTCTCCAACACAATATTTGGTATTATAAGTTCACCTATGCTCTAAACAATTTGACAGGGGTTGGGATCGAAAAATAAAAATTCATTTGATCAAGTGTTGACTTTTTTCTTCAGATATTTAAAACACAGAACTGTCGAAGCAAACTTTATAAGGAAACAATATTTTGAGATGAGAAATTTGGATAAAAAGTATTATAAAATGCAGAGTTTTGTAAATACAGCATTTTGGTATAGAGTATTCTAAGTTTTGTATGATTTTAAAATACAACATTAAAATACAGAATTATGGTCAACGTCGGATGAATCTCGATTTTAAACTTCCCATAGGAAGTTATTGTAATGGGTCCGATTTGTCAAATTGAAAATTTTGACATTTCTCGACGTTTCAAGATCCCTAGAGTCGAAATAAAAGATTTTTAGAAAGATGTCTGTGCGTGCGTGTGTACGTACGTTCGTACGTCCGTACGTCTGTACGTTCGCCACGTTTTTTTCGTCCTCCATAGCTCAAGAACCAGAAGAGATACCGACTTCAAATAAATTTTGTTATACAGATAATAAGGCAGAAAGATGTAGAAAGGGCTCTCAAGAAAATTGCGTGGGTGGTTTTTTTACCATAGCAGTTTAAAAAAAGGTAAAAATTTTGGTTAAACCTAAATATCTCATGAACCAATGATGCTGGAGACTTGAATTAAATTTTATAATATATATTGTAACGTAATACAAAATAATTATATTTTTGGAAAAAATCCAATTAACGGTTTTTTTTATAAATCAAAAAAAACTAAAAAAAAATTTGTCACCTCGAAAATTTTACGACCAAAATATGATTTTATCTCCAAAACAATTTTGTGCAACGAAGAATAATGTTTTTGACATCTGATAAAATTTTGAGAGAAATCTAATTGACAGTTTTTTTTATAAAAAATAAAATCCTAAAAAAAAATGTACTCATAGTTGGTAAAAATTGAATTTCGACTCAAACATCTTTTCAAAAACTTGAGATTAAGGCTTCAAACTTTTTTTTATCTTATAAGAATTAATATTGTTTTCAACATTCTGAAAAATGTTGAGAAAAATCGAATTGACAGTTTAAAAAAAAAAAATAGAAATCTAAAAAAAATTAATAAAAGTTGGTAAAAATTGATTTTCGACTCAAATATCTTTTCAAAACTTTGAGATAATGGCTTCTAACTAATTTTAACTTATAAGAAATATTGTTTTCAACATTCGATAAAATTTTGTGAAAAATCGAATTAACAGTTTTTTTTACAAAAAATAAAAACCTAAAAAAAAACAATACTAAAACTTGGTAAAAATTTACTTTCGACTCAAATAGCTTTTCAAAAATTACAAATATTGGCTTCAAACTTATTTTATTTCACAGAAAATATTGTTTTCGATATTTATATATCATTCGATATAAAAATCCAACAGTCCGTTTTTTCTTAAAAAATAAAATCTACAAAAAATAGTACGCAAATTTGGTAAAAATTGATACATATAGACAAACTTTTAAGCAAGACAAATCGACAGACGGGATGGGAAGTTATCAGTGCGGGTCGCATCCCAACCTCTTTTTCGTTTTATTTGATGAGAAATGAAGAAGGAATCCAGTTGCATTCTGCGTGTTCTTATGTGATGCGCATGTTTTTACGTGCATTGAATAATCTGGCGAGAACTACTGGCACTTGGTTATGCCAAAATCTTCAATTTCGCTATTCAAAGTTAAATATCTGAGTGCATTCGTACAAAAACGAAGTGACCTAACCTATCACACGGAACTTTTACACTTGTTTGATGTGCCAAAGGCGCTGTAAATTTTGAATCATCCAAAATTGTGCAATGGTTCGAAGCGATTAAAATAAGAGGAAGATCTTACCATCCAATATCCTATTATTTCAATGGTCCTTCCTTTATTCATTTCAAGAGAACTAAATTTTCAGTTCGAAATTTGTTTGCCATGATAATGAATAAATCAATGAAGAAATGTAACTATAATTCTCAAGGCTCTCTTTTGGATTCTGATCAAAAGACTGATTATGTGAGTTGTACACAAGTTTTGGAAGAATAAAAGGCTTTAAAGATAACAACCAAAAATAAACATATGAAATATCCAATCTAATTTTTGTATATTGTGTATTAACAAAATATATAAAATGTTATTAGTGTCCCATTTTTAACTTATAGAAATTCGAAATAAATTGATCAATATTATGATTTTAAAAATGTTGCATTTAAATATTACATTTATAATTTTATAAAGTAATCCCATAACTTTATTTCATACATTTAAACAAACTTTTAAAAATTGATAAAAATGATTTAAAATCATGAAAATCATGAAAATAAATATAAACCAGCAGGTGTTTGTTCATATATGTGTTTCGCCCCGGTGTAATGGTTGGGCTCATCAGAAGATGACCATTACACCTTGTCTTGACGCATATTTTCCCGAATTAATCGTGATACCCTTTAATCCGAGCTACATAGAGCAACTGCGAATTATATGGTTGCTACAAGTCTTCAGAGAAAATAAATTGTAGCTATATTTATTGCCATGCTATATGGCTTTTTTGAAAAAGACTGTTGACAGTCAAATAGTTTTTTCCTGAACACTGTTTATTTTTAATAAAAATGATTTGAAATCATGAAAATTATAAACCAGCAAGTGTTCTGATGAGCCCAACCATTACACCGGGGCAAAACGCATATAACGCATGACTCTAAGAAACATAGGTACTTTTAAAAGTAGAATTTTGCTTTATTGAATGAAAATTTTGGAAAATTTTAGAAGAATTTGGAAATACAAAGTTTCAAAACTCCTTCTTCTGGTTTAGTTTACTTCAAGAGGACCACTTATAATAAAAGAACACATTTTCAAGACATTTAAATAATTTGGTTTTATATCGTAAACAATGTTAATGATTCTTCAACTGTGTGATATAACAAGAACAACTCAAGCACACCAAAGAACTTTTTATTTCCTCTCAAGAAACTGTAACTAACCCAAGCAGAACTGGCACACCAGACATGATGGTCCTTAACCATATTAATACTTTTGTTTTATATTTTCATTGCTTTTTTGTTTTCGGAACCATATCGTGGTTTGAAACAGTCTTTCAGTTTGATGTTTAAAACTGACCTTGAAGACATTCGAATAAAATTATGGTAATCAAATCAAACATTAAATAAAGCGATAGAAATTAATTAGACTATTCATCTAGTGTTGTTTTGATGGAACCTCTTCTTCCAAAGGATCTCCAATAAAATTCCTATCAAGCAAAGAACAATACCAAACGACCAGTAGTGAAGTCTTATTTTGGTTTTTGAAGACAAATATTCGGAAATATTCTTTTGTATGATGAGAGAATAGGTATTAGGTGCATATAGTTTCTTTTTCCTTGTATTATTTTTCTCTTTTTTGAATACTCAGTTGTTTCATGTTCCTTTTCTATGAAACACATTGTTCAAAGTACTACCCGAGGATAGGAAAATTCCTTTGCGAAAAAGGATTGTACATGTAGTATTGCACATGGCATAGAATATCCAAATTTGACATTCCCTAAAGGAAATGAATACTTCTTTCATAATAATTGACAAAGTTTGCATTGTTCTACTGTCATATATATACATTCAAACATATGTAAACGAGTACAATATATAAATGTTTGACAGTCCATCAAATGAAGTTTATATTTTTATATAGTTACATCTTTTTCCAATTGATATCCTTTTTATGGAAGAAATTTGTATTTGAAATGTGCTTTGTATCTGGGTTAGTAAAACGTTACACATTCCAATACAGTGTTTGCTTGGATTACTTCAAGTGTTCATTGCCCTTTCGTGTGTATTTAAGGTCAGACTACTAAATGTTTAACATATTATGTAGCAAAACTTCAATACGGTTTTTTGAGGAAATTTTATTTTAATACAGCGAATCGAATCACCTTGCCTTAAATCTTTTTTAACATCAAAAGTTTCGGTTAAGTTGCTTTCAATTTTTTTGGAGCAGCACGAATTCTCCATGGTAATAGTGCACAAACAGATGATTTTGTCAGGGATGCTAAGGCTAGACATGGCCCTATAAAGGTTGTCTCTGTAGATGCTGTCATATGCGGCCATGAAATCGACAAAACCATGTGGGTTGGCGATTTGATGTTATTGGGCTTTTTCCAGGATCTGTTTTAATGTGAATATTTGATCGACTGTGGACTTTCCTGATCTAAAGCCACATTGATAAGGACCTATCAGGTTGTTGACGAAGGGCTTTAGACACGTTCACATTTAACGGCATAAAAACATTTTGTGAGCGACATTAAGGAGACTGATTTTTCTATAGTTGGTGCAGTTTAGAGGGTCTCCTTTTTTTAGTATCGGTCAAACAATACTGAGGTTCCATTCATCGGGCATGCTTTCTTCCGAACATATCGTATACATATGTTGGTGCATGCTCCTAACCAAATTATCTCCAGCTGCTTTGAAAAGCTCCGATAAATTCCTAGTGCATTTTAAAATTCCAAGTATCTTATGTATGCGGATGATTTAAAAGTTGTAAGTCACGAGGCCCCAGTTCTCAATGGACTGATACGCCACCAATTTATTAACTTCCCGTAGGAAGTTATTGTAATGGGTCCGATTTGTCGAATTGAATATTTTGACATTTCTCGACGTTTCAAGGTCCCTAGAGTCGAAATAAAAGAGTTTTAGAAAGATGTCTGCGCGTGCGTGTGTACGTACGTTCGTACGTCCGTACGTTCGCGACCTTTTTTTCGTCGTCCATAGCTCAAGATAGAAAAGATATCGACTTCAAATAAATTTTGTTATACAGATAATAAAGCAGAAAGATGCAGAAAGGGTTCTCAAGAAAATTGCGTGGGTGGTTTTTTTTACTATAGCATATTAAAAAAGGTGAACATTTTGGTAAACCCTAAATTTCTCATGAACCAATGACGCTAGAGACTTGAATTAAATTTTATATTATATATTGTAACGTGATACAAAACAACTATATTTTTGGAAAAAAATCCAATAAACGGTTTTTTATAAATCAAAAAAACTGAAACAAAATTTGTCACCTCGAAAATTTTACGACTAAAATATGATTTTATGTCCAAAACAATTTTGTGCAACGAAGAATAATGTTTTTGACATCTGATAAAATTTTGAAAAAATCTAAATGACAGTTTTTTTTTATAAAAAAATAAAACCCTAAAAAACATTGCTCAAGGTTGGTAAAAACTGAATTTCGACTCAAATATCTTTTTAAAAACTTGAGATTAAGGTTTCAAACTTATTTTATCTTATAAGAAATATTGTTTTCAACATTTTGAAAAATGT
Organism: Eupeodes latifasciatus; assembly: GCA_920104205.1. Taxonomy (NCBI): domain Eukaryota; kingdom Metazoa; phylum Arthropoda; class Insecta; order Diptera; family Syrphidae; genus Eupeodes; species Eupeodes latifasciatus. Next base: position 355,137,947 of record OV049924.1, on the reverse strand, counting down.
TGAGAAAAATTGAATTGAAGGTTTTTTTTTACAAAAAATAAAACCCTAAAATAAAATTAATAAAAGTTGGTAAAAATTGAATTTCGAGTATCTTTTCAAAAATTTGAGATTATGGCTTGCAACTAATTTTCACTAATGAGAAATATTGTTTTCAACATTCAGTCAAATTTTGTTAAAAATCTAATTGTTAGTTTTTTTTACAAAAAATAAAATCCTAAAAAAAAACAATACTAAAACTTGGTAAAAATTTACTTTCGAATCAAAAAGCTTTTCAAAAATTAAAAATATTGTCTTCAAACTATTTTATTTCATAGAAAATATTGTTTTCGATATTCAGTAGTTTTTTCTATAAAAATCCAACAGTTCGTTTTTTCATAAAAACTAAAATCTACAAGAAATAGTACGCAAGTTTGGTAAAAATTGATGATCGGTTCTTGATATCTCTCAAATTAATTTCATTCATCCAATTTGTAAAAATTTAAGAAATGCTACTAAAATTGGTAAAAAATTGTTTTCAACTAAAAATCTATTTAACAAAACTAGATTTTCAAACTAAACTATTTCTTTATATGAAAAATATTGTTGGTAATTTTAAAATTTTTAAGAATAGTTCAACTGACAACTGAAGTTATCAGTGTGGGTCACATCCCAGCCTCTTTTTTATTTTTATTAAGGGACCTTAAATCGACAAGAAATATTCAAATTTTTAATTTGAACAATTTTACTAGTTACAATAAAATTGAAGTTAATAAAATCAAACCAAAAACAAAAACAAAATAAATAGGACAAAAATTAAATCTATACTATCTATACTTCTATACTAATATTATAAATGCGAAAGTAACTCTGTCTGTCTGTTACTCAATCACGCCCAAACTACTGAACCAATTTGCATGAAATTTGGTATTGAGATATTTTGATACCCGAGAAAGAACATATTATGCTACTTTTTTACACCGAAAAAATGACGTATTCCCATGGGAAAATTCAGGTGGGCCGCTCGCTTTTACGCCTAAACTACTGAAGAGATTTAAATGAAATTTGGTAAGGAGATAGTTTGAGATTTAAGAAAGAACACGAGTTACTTTTGACCTTGGGGAAAAAACGCCTTCCCATGGGAAAAATTAATTTTGGGGGAATCCGATCGCTTTCACTCATAAATTACCAAAGATTTGAATTATATTTGGATAAAATTGGTATTACGGGAAAACAACGCATTCTCAACCCTTATGAAATAAGTACACAGAATTCAAAAACAAAATCCGACTGATATAATTTACAATGAGGCGTTAACTTTTGAAGAAGATCACGTCATAAATATTACTGGGAAAGATTTGTCTGAATTTGGTATAACCAGACCACAGAGAATTGGGGAATAATATCAGCAAAAGTAGTGAGCGTGGAAGAATGTTGCAGCAGTGTAAATTGTTGGTTTGGGATGATTGTACAATGTCCCACAAAAAGGCAGTTGAAGAACTAGATCGTACACTGAAAGACATCAAGAACAACCGGGCTATCATGGGAGGGATGGTGGTTCTCTTAGCTGGCGACTTTACCCTACCGGTTATTACTAGAGGTACACCGGCAGTGAAATAAACACATGTTTGAAAGCATCTGTGTTATGGGTACATCTAAAAAAAAGTTTTGTCTGACTACGAATATGCGAGTACAGCTACACAATGATTCTCAAGCAGGACAATATGCCGCTGCTCTTCTAAAAATCGGAGAAGATTGCATACCAACAGACTGTAACGGCTCGATTACGTTGAGTCATGAATTCTGTCAAATTGTCTGTAGCACAGATGAATTAAAAAATAATGTCTATCGAAACCTGCATATAAATTTGGTCAATCGGGAGTGGTTGTGTGAGAGGGCAATTTTAGCTCCAACTAATGAGATAGTTAGCCAGATAAATGAACAAATTATGTCGGACATGGAGGAAGATATCGTCGAGTTCCTCTCAGTAAACAACGTTATGGACACGGAGCAAGTAACATTATACCCCATAGAGTTTCTTAATTCTTTGGAATTATCAGGAGTGCCTTCTAATAAGTTGAGATTGAAGGTTGGTGTTACAGTCCTGTTAATGAGCAATCTTGACGCACCAAAGTTATGTAATGGTACACGCCTACAGATTACTCACCTAGGACGAAAAATTATAAAAGCTATTATCATGATTGAAATAGCAAAAGGAAAAAATGTTTTAATTCCCCGCATTCCGATAATTCCAACCGATTTGCCGTTTCAGTTTATAAGAGTGCAGTTTCCTCTGAAAGCAGCATTTTCAATAACAATAAATAAAGCTCAGGGGCAAACGCTGAAAGTTGCAGGTATAAATTTGGAAAAAGAACTGTTTTTCCCATGGACTTATATGTATCGTGCTCACGAGTCTCAAACCCACAAAATCTTTACGTTCTGACTAAGGAAGGAAAAACAAAAAAAATCGTATATAAAAATGTATTGCAGTAACCTATCTTCTTCTTAAAATGTAATAACCTAACCCAACGTAACCTATGACAATCACACTTAGTATGGCCTCATCCCATCTCGGCACAATTCAAACATACGTACAAAAAAGTCCAGCTCAAGTTTTTTCATACTACTATCCAAAAAAACTATCTAATGCGGACGAAGTCGCGGGTAAAAGCTAGTAAAATATAAATCCGGAATTCTTTAAAATTATTTAAACAAAATGAAAATATTAAAACATAAGCAAATTAAAATAATTTCCTTGAGAACATCAAATTTTGAAAATTCGTGTCATATTGAAATTAGTTTAAGTGCAAAATACAAACTGTGAATTTTGTTGAAGAATGTTTAAAAAAATTGCGTGCGCTCAGGTAAAACAGGGTCCTGGTGTACAAAGGATATTTGAATTGTTTTTTCTTTATTTTGCTAGGTATACAAATTACACTAGTTGAATCTACTAAAGTGTATTTAATTTCTTCGAGATTCTATTTATACAATACAAAACATTAAAACAACAAAACCAGATAACAGACATGAAAGTGAGCGAGAGCTATATAAATAAAATGTATGTACCTTGAACAAAATAAAAAGGACGAATAAAATAAAATTAATCCTGCAGGCCAAATTGAGTCATATTACAAATTGCGTCCAACTCCAACTCCAACTGCCATCATCATCATTGCCACACCGTGACTACATCCAATTTGGCCTAATATCCTCTTTCAGGAAATGTTTGTACTTTTTATTCGTTTTTTTTTTTCAGGACTCGGACGATTTATAAAATTAGATATTTTATGTCATCATACAGTTTTACAATGGGGCGTATCTATATGTTTTATGATGAACATCTGTTTGAATGTCTGTGATACTAGAATATAGAAGAGATGTTAGAATATGTAGGTTTGTAGGTTCCCTTGGTGATATATATATATTTTTTTGACAGTACTCTATAACGAATTGCTGATATTTGTGTCGTCTAAATACGGTCTGGCCTGATAAACGACAAGGAATCAGAGTGAGGTATTTGAGCCCATTAATTGGCTTCCGATTTCACTTTACCAAAATATAGTGTCCTTTTTAGTACCCTCCATCATGACTATTGAGTGTATATTGTATAGCTTCATGTGAGCAAAGTAAATTGAGCTTTATTTTCGTGTTTTTCTTTTGTTTTGTACACGTTCGACAGAAAAAATGGGAAATCTTAAAAAATTGGGATAGTATATGAGTTTTACTGTTCCTACCGCCACACATTCTGATGGCGTAAATTGATATCATTTGTTGAAGTGCTATGTTTAATATAAAAAAGAAAAACAAGTTCTATCGAATTTGGGAAATCCATGAAATGCTCAAACCTGGTGATTCTCCAAAATCGATACAACTTTGAACATAAATATTGGGATAATATTTGTTTAATTTTTTTATTTATTTATTAGGTAATTTTGGAGCTTAAGACTTAACAGATGCAAAAAAGATAGAAGTATAGAATTATCAAAAAATAAATAATTTACAATGTATGCTTAAAAATAAATAGGTAACACAAATCAATTTTCAATTTATTTCTATTTCAATTACTTCACTGAATTTTCTCTATGTTTCTGCTGAAAAAGAAGGTATCTTTCTTGGTCTAATCCGTTCATAAATACAAATTAAAGATAAAAGGTTAGGGTACTTTATAAAATATGAACATGAAATTGATACAAATTAATCTTCATCACAGTAAGGCCGCCAGCTCCAATCTTGTCTACATCTTGAGAAGTAGACAAATTGACATTGCCCTGATTCAAGAGCCCTGGATTTCAGGTGGCAGAATTAGAGGACTACATGCATCAGACTTTATACTATACAAAGCCACACAAGTAGCAAATAGTAATATCAGATCCTGTATTTTAGCCAGGAAGAAGTTTAATCTCTTTCTTTTAGCAAATTACAGTGATCCAGACCAGTGTGCTGTGAACCTAAAATGGAAGGGACTCCCACCACTGATCCTGACATCGTGCTATATGCCGCATGACGGACCAGAAGGGCCTCCCACTAACATCATAAGCCAGCTTGTAGAGAAAGCTGCCTCTGAGAGATGGGACGTGGTACTAGGCTGTGATACAAACTCAAATGGGGTAGTACCGACATCAACAACAGAGGTGAGTCTCTTTTTGAATTTATACTAGACCATAATCTTTTAGTAGCAAACAGAGGTAACGAACCCACTTTTGTAACTAAAAATAGAAAAGAAGTGCTTGACGCTACCCTAACCAAAAACTCAAGCACAATAGTAAAAGATCAATGGAATGTTCTAAAAGAGGAATCATTTTCAGACCACAAACTGATATGCTTCTTGATACAAACAGAAGTAGCAACTCCAAAACACTTTAGGAATTTCAGGAAAACAAACTGGAATATATTCTGCAGGGAAGTAGGGATTCAAAACCCGGATACACTTCTAATGCAAGAACCCTCTGACATAGATATTGCGTCAGAAAAACTCAGAGTTGTTCTGAATCACGCTTTAGAAAAAAGCTATCCCATCAATCATATGGGAAAAGGTAGGAAAAAACCACCCTGGTGGACCACTGAAATAGGCAACTTAAGAAAAGAAACTAGAAGACTTTTCAACGTCGCCAAAAGAACAAGGAAAGAAGCTGATTGGGAACATTATAAGACCAGTCAACTTATTTTTAAGGTCGAAACACAATGCGCAAAACGTAGCTCATGGATGGCCTTCTGCGACGAAATAGAAAGTACAAATGTATCAACAAGACTCAGGAAAATTCTGACCAAGGATTCAGTCACTCTAGGATCTCCCAAAAAACCTACAGGCAGCTGGACTGAATCCGGTGGCGAAACGCTTGAGCTCCTTGTGATTACTCATTTTCCTGGCTGCGTAGCTGATAATCGCAGTCCAGAAACAGAGTCTCATACAGAAACCCTAGTACCATCGGCTATTATAACGGAAGAAAGGATAAAATAGGCCATTCACTCCTTTTCCCCGTACAAATCCCCTGGTCTAGACGGAATCATTCCTATGATGCTTCAGAAGAGCATAAACCTTATCATCCCACACCTAGCTAGCATTTTCAATAATAGCCTTAAATGGGGGTATGTTCCCTTATCGTGGCATGAGGTAAAGGTAGTTTTCATCCCTAAGGCTGGTAAACCTAGCCATACGGAGGCCAAAGACTATAGACCCATTAGTCTAACATCGTTTATTTTGAAAACTTTTGAAAGGCTTATTGATATACACATCCGAAGCACCCTGAAACCGGACTGTATATCGGAATTCCAACATGCCTACATTAAAGGAAAAAGCGTTGAAACAGCATTGCACAGTGTTGTCAGCGTCATAGAAAAATCACTGAATGACAAGGAATACACTCTTGCAACGTGCTTGGATATTGAGGGAGCCTTCAGTAACGTGAAGAACGAAACAGTGAAGCAAGCCTTTTACGGCCACAAAGTCGAAAAGGCAATAACACAATGGATAATGTGTATGCCCAGAAAGAGCAAATTAACTCTGAGCTAGCGGAAGAAAGGGTGGTGTAACCACATCCAGGGGCACCCCTCAGGGTGGAGTTCTCTCACCGCTACTTTGGGTTCTTGTCATGAACGGCATACTCTCTAAATTGAAATCAAGTGGAGTAAGGATAATAGCCTCACTGATGATCTTGCACTACTAGCGACTGGCAAGTTCCTACCCACTATCAGTGAACAAACCGGATACGCCCTCTCGTTGGTAAGCAAATGGACTTGGAACTGTGGGCTGACAGTCAATCCAGCTAAAACAGAACTAGTGCTAATTACTAACAAGCGCAAAATACCTGATTTTAAAATACCTTCAATTGAAGGCTACCCTCTTAAAATCTCTGATCACGCAAAGTATCTCGGTGTGATCTTAGATAAAAAGCAAAACTGGGGCCTGAACACCAAAGATAGATTCAAAAAAGCATCGATTGCCTTTTATTCCTGCAATAGAATTTTCGGGAAAACCTGGGGACCAAACCCTAAAATTATCAGATGGATGTATTCGGCAATAATTAGACCAATACTAACCTATGGTAATTTGGTATGGTGGAAAGCTTTAGAACAGAGCACGAACCTGAAAACTTTGACAAAAGTTCAAAGACTTGCGGGCACTGGCATTACGGGAGCTATGAGATCCACATCATCTCACAGTAGCGCTCACCATTCACTGTTACGTTACGATTCGCTACATCTTTGAAGAAGTACGGTCCAATGATGCCACCAGCCCATAAGCCGCACCAAGCTGTGACTTTTTCTGGATGCATTGGTAGCTCTTGTTATGCTTCTGGCTTATATTCACTCCAAAATCGAAAATTCTTCTTATTTACGTACCCATTGAGCCAAAAATGAGCTTCGTCGCTGAACACAAGAAGTGCGTGATGAACTTACTTAACAGAGCACGCATTTTGATAACAAAATTCAATAATTTGCAATCGTTGTTCGTTTGTAAGACGATTCATGGTTAAATTATAAACCAAACTGAAGATTTTTGACAGTGAAACAAAACATGAAACGTGCGTCAGCTGTTTAAGCCAGTATTGCCAAAAAGATAATAGCTAAAAAATCACCCTTTAGAACTCAATCAGCGATTATACAACGTTGCTGATGACTAACTGTATTGGGTACTTTAGTAAATTGAATTTTAAAAGCCTTAATATACTATTTTATGGTAAAAAGATTACCTACAGTTGTTTGTAAAATTCCGAAAATGGAGGTGGAATCGCAAAACATGAGTTTTATTCAACACGTTTTCAAGGTTTCGATTTTTCATTTCAGTAAATTTTTCCAAAAGCTCAAATATTTCCAACTGTTTTACTATCGCCGGAGGAAAAGATGACGAAGACAAAGCAAAAGTGCTCCAGTTATAAGAATGCGGAATAAAAATGTATGGCTACTTTTCTAAGTAAATTTTAACTTATTAAATGTATTTTTGAAGAGGATATAGCTTTATTTTTATTAATGCAGTGGTTACTACCTGTCAAATGTCAAAATATTACAGCTTCAAAGAAACAACTGCATAAAAGTAGTTTATAACCTCTTTCTAGAAAATATTTTACTTTGTCGTTTTTGGGGCGTATTGAAATGCAAATTTGTATGGTTTAAAAAATATCTGGAGGTGTTAAATGACACTTTCAAAGTAAAAAATCGAAAGGACCCTTTTTCAATATGACGAGTTACTTTAACAGAATTGAGTATTCAATTATTCAATGTTTCGCTACTTTATAGCGTATCATGCTATTGATAAAAATAAATAATGTTTTTAAATCTGACTAAAATTTCTATTAATACAAATACAAGGGCCTTATTACTCCACAAGCAGGGATACCACACTAATCGAGCTTTTTCACTATAAAGCGAAGAGAAGAATTATTAAACTTAGAATATCATATATTCTGATTCTATCAGTTATAATAATTATTTTATGTCTGCTTTTCCCAGAGGTATAAACTTGTTTTAGCACCCTCAAAACGTTTCTTAAGAATTGTCAACCCACATATGCTTGATTAGATACTTTTCTTCCGAAGCAAACTCTTTTCGAAGGACATGCTTTGATACTCTCTATTCTCACTCGCTATACCCATTCCATAACAAGGACTCGGTATCCTTTAGTTATTTATATGTTTTTATTTAGTTCCTTTTTTCATTTATTTGCTCTTAAAATAAAGAACCAAAACCTACAAATAAAAACATTTAAATAAAACGGGTTTAAGTGAAACTTTGCCACAAGGATCTCACACAGTGATGTTTGTTTTATATGTTTCTGTATATTCTGTAAATATATATACAGATGTCGAATATTGTGAAAATAAGTTTTTTTCTCTCTCCTATCTGTCAACCATATTCTAATTTGTATTCCTGACAGTTATCAACAATTCATACAAAACTTTCTACTGTTCTTCGTCAAATTTACATATTAGGATGTTTTTTAATATATTTCTTTCGTCCTGGAATTACGAGAGTATTTTAAGGAATATCATTTATATTGAGAGATAGCACATACATACATATCCAAAGAAGATATGAAGAGCACCCCAACAAAAAATCCAAACTAAACTTCATTTGCCACGTTTCCGGTAAGTAAAATGTATGTGAGTGGTTGTTTAATTTGAGTGGAATTTTTTTTTGTTTGTTTTGAACTTGGAAAGGACCTTTCCTAATCGGCTTCGCTTCTAAAAACTGGACACTTGAAAAACAGGAGAACATATTATTTATTTTTGTTTTCTATTATTTAAACAAGTTCATACGATTTAAATAAAAGAGGAATACTAAAATTTGTATTGACATTTTTGATTTTTGTAAAAAGATTCAGATTACACCTGTTTTGTAAATATCAAGCTTATTTAAATTTTAAAAAAGAGGCTGGGATGCGACCCACACTGATAGCTTCCCATCCCGTCTGTCGATTTGTCTTGCTTTGAAGTTTGTCTATATGTATCAATTTTTACCAAATTTGAGTACTATTTTCTGTAGATTTTATTTTTTTATGAAAAAAGGGACTGTTGGATTTTTATATCGAATGATATATGAATATCGAAAACAATATTTTCTGTGAAATAAAATAAGTTTGAGCACAATATTTGTAATTTTTGAAAAGCTATTTGAGTCGACAGTAAATTTTTAACAAGTTTTAGTATTGTTTTTTTTTAGGATTTTATTTTTTATAAAAAAAAAACTGTCAATTAGATTTTTCTCAAAATTTTATCAGATGTCAAAAACATTATTCTTCGTTGCACAAAATTGTTTTGGAGATGAAATCATATTTAAGTCGTAAAATTTTCAAGATGACAAATTTTTTTTCAGTTTTTTTGATTTATAAAAAACGTTAATTGGATTTTTCCAAAAATATAATTGTTTTGTATTACGTTACAATATATAATATAAAATTTAATTCAAGTCCCTGGCGTCATTGGTTCATGAGATATTTAGGTTTAACCAAAATTTTCACCTTTTTTTAAACTGCTATGTTAAAAAAACCACCAACGCAATTTTCTTGAGAGCCCTTTCTGCACCTTTCTGCCTTATTATCTGTATAACAAAATTTATTTGAAGTCGATATCTCTTCTGGTTCTTGAGCCATGGACGACGAAAAAAACGTCGCAAACGACGTACGAACGTACGTACACACGCACGCAGACATCTTTCTAAAAATCTTTCATTTCGACTCTAGGGAACTTGAAACGTCGAGAAATGTCAAAATTTTCCATTTGACAAACCGGACCCATTGACCCAATGGAAAGTTAAAAAAATTAATTTTAAGATTCAGAAGTCTGTTGATTTAATAAAATATTCCACTCCAACTGTAGTGTAAAGAAAACATGATCGAGACCCAAATTACTTTCAAGGAATATTAAGCAGTGATGGATTTACGCCTAGGGCCGTGAGGCCCAGGCCTAGGGCGGCATAATTTGAAGGGCGGCAAAATTTATGAAATGCTTAAAACTTGAAAGCGTTTCTACATTTAAACATACCTTAATGAAAGGCACAAATATATCTTCGGTCTAAAGTTTCGGAACGCATCCAAAATCATAACTTCTGTTTGCCAATTTAAAAATTCAATCTAGAAAATCTACGTTAAATTTGAAATTGCGAAAACAAACAAAACAGAACTGTTAGAAAGAAAAATCTCACCTCATCTCTTTGTTTTTGTATCTGCAGGGATCAGTAATACTGATGATGTAGACTTTAAAAATTCCAGAAATGTTTATAGTGATAAAACAAGGTTTTGTTTCAAAAGTTTATTTCAACATACGCAAAAATGGAGCGATTCAGCGCCGTGAGTGGTAGATTTATTTAGAAACTAAAGGCTCTGTATTTTGTATTCCATGCTTATTATTTGGTAGAAGTGGTGAAATGAATGCTTTTACTGACAAAGGATTCCGTGACTGGAAAAAATCAAAAGTACGCATCGAAGAACATGAAAATTCTGACTTTTACAAAACTAAAGTTAGTCATTTTAAAGCTTGAGCAGTAGTTCACGGGCGTGTTGATCAAAATCTAATAAAACAACTCGATGAAGATATAATGGAAACAAATTTTTTACCGAGCAATTGCAATTATTAAATCACTAGCAATAAGAGGCCTGCCATTTCGAGGAAATTAATAACGAATAGGAGATCCTCATAATGGGATTTTTTTAGGAACAGTATGACTCCTTGCTAAATTTGTTCCATTTTTATCTGAACATTTAAAATTTTATGCACACCCTGGTGTTTATCGTGTTTATCTAAAACAATCTATGAAAAAATTATACTGTTGATTCAAAATAAAGTACTACAACAAATTTCTAGTGAAGTGCAATCTGCTAAGTATTTTGGTATGATTGTAGATTCTACGCCTGATTTAGCACATGTCGATCTATAATTATACGATATGCATGTACGTGATAACGGTGAAATTGTTAAAAGGTTTCTAGAATTTCTACCAAATATCAGCCATAAAGCTAAAGATATTAAGGATGTATTGTTAAAATCTCTAGAAATACTTTACAAGAACTATACAATTTCTTTACTATATCTGCTTATCGTTGGGAAATCTTGGTGCAGCGTACAAATTTAAGAATTAAGAGTCTTTCTCAAACTCGTTGGTCTGCTCGACATGATGCATGTTACGCATTAGAAAAAGAGTGGTCTGCAATAGTTGATGCAATGGAATTTATTGCCGAAAGCAGAGATGAGAAACCGACTACGCGATCTGAAGCTACGAGATTGTAGCGAAAATTACAACATTTAGAAAGAGCAATCCTAGTCGTTGTCTGGATTGTAATTTTAGGTCGTTTTAATGCTGCTAGTAAGAAGCTTCAAGAATCTCAATCTGATTTATCATCCGTTGTCCAGATCTATAGACATGAGAGACAGAAAGTTTTCTGAATATGAAGAAAAAGCTAAAGCACTGTCTGGAGTTTAGGATTATTATTGTTATGATACTCGTCGCCACCAGAAAAATGCAGCCAGATGACTCATGGGTAAATGAAAGACCACCTTTTTCTGGACCAGAAAATGTTCGCACAAATGTTTATTAATCTATTTTAGACACTCTTAGTCTACAATTAGCCGGGCGTAAAAGTGCATCTGAAACACTTTACCAACACTACCAACACTTCAATTTTTTCGACAATTAATGTGAAATAGATACAAACGCGTTGAAAAATCTTGCCAGTAAATTAGTCAATAAGTATCCTGACTATTTGGAAGAGACGTTAGATAATGAATGTATTAATTTCCATTATCAATTCAAAGAATCCTTAGCAAAAATAGAAGATGAAATGTATTGCATTCGCGGAGTCTTCTAGATGTTTATCCAAATTTGAAAAATTTTTGAATTGATTAATATATAAAAAAAAATATTTATTATTTGTCTATCTAAGGATTATAACTTAGTAATCTTTCATGTTAATTAATTATATTTATAAATTATACTTCAATAAAATAAAGTTATTTTGAAAAAAAAAAATATTGGATACAAATTTATGAAATAAAATTTAACAATAAGGGCGGCACATCGAACGGGGCCTAGGGCGGCAGCAAGCCTAAATCCGTCACTGAATATAAGTATATCTGAGTTAATATGAAGTTATATTGTAAAGACTGTTATCTTAGACTGTAATTCAGTTACGTCCATGCAACTTAAAATCCGATTCAATGACGTCCGCGAATTCAGTCTATAGTTCTGCTCCAATAAGATTATTTTGCTTTCTAAGAAATATACTGTAATTTATTGGTCCTTGTAAGCCCAGTGACATTTGCTACCCTATTTTTTAATTCTATGATAATTTTGACTATAAATACGTTACGTATCTGTATAACTATTTCGATGCTTTACGTAATTCAAAAGTTTCTGTAAGCTATAACCTATATAATTTAGTAAAGTTTTCTATAAAATATTCTAATTTAGTTGTTTCTGCTACTTTAGACTGTAATTTGAAGGTTAACATAAATCTATTAATTTACAGTTTGAATGATATTATCTCAAACTAAGTGTTTTTTTTTGCAAACACTTAATAGTAACATAACCTTAATTTAGAAGCTTTTGCTCTTTGAATCTGTAAATTAAAGATATATAATATCTCAGACTGTAATGCCTATTTTTTGTTTTTTATACTGTAATTTTTGAGAGTGTATTCATACCAATCTGCAAATCAGAAAAATTTGGTATGATAAACTGTAACCAATCATCTTTTATACTAAATTGGAAGAATAATAATATTAAGTCATCTATATACAATATACATACATATATAAAAATGAATGTTTGTCTGTATGTCATCGATGAACTCAAAAACTACTGGACCGATTATTATGAAAATTCATATACATATCGCACATGTAGTTCAAAAGTGACACAACTCAAAAAACGCAAAATTTGAGTTATTATCAAAAAAAAAGTTCCAAAGACTTCCACCCAACATATTTATTAAAGGTGCATTTACCTAGATTCAATATTTTTTCCACAAGATGATACTATGTCGTTTTAAATGTTTCAAATGAGGTCAAACTACATTCGACAAAAATGACACATTTTCAGTTGTTACCTGGTCCTCGCAGCAAATAAGTGTGCCAAGTGAAATCAAAAGTCACTTATTTTGAGTTGTGTCATTTATGGTGTTTAAAACTATAAAATTTCAGTGCGTTAATTTGAGTTGAGACGCACTTTTGTTGATTCCTAGGTGAAAATTTTTGTATGTTATTTTGAGTAAAGCCACTTTAGTTGACTGAGGTAAATATGAATACTTTGTTTTATTTTGAGTTCTGTCACTATGAAAGAATGATCAATCGAGATTTAGAGTTGTGCCTTTTTTGATGATTTATTAAAAATTTAAGATTTTTAAGATCAAATGAAGACAAAATAGTTTCAATTTAAAACAAAACTTTTTATCTGTATGTCGCGAATATGTTTATATGTGTTGTTCCTAAAAAATGTCTTCTTTGATAAATTTTTCGACCGTTTTTTGAGTTATGACACTTTTGATGTTTGAATTTTACATATATGTACATTTTTTTTTCAGTAATTGAAAGAGATTCACAATGCATTCAATGAGTCGTGCAAGATTTATGGTGCCAATTTACAAGCTGATTCATATGCAATATATCCCAAGCCAAACGATGATGATTTGCTTCAAAATCAAGAAAACCACCTAACAAATTTTATTAATTTACCGACAGATCAAGATAATATTCACCTGCCCAATCTCACAACGAATTCTGATGAAAGTAATGCAGGTAATATGTTGTGCAATTAAGATGACCATATGATGCAAATGGAAACTGAAAACTCTCAAAGATTAAGAAACCTTGTATGATTGTTGTATGAATCTCCAACTTTATTTCCTTTTCATTTTTAATACATTAATCATAAATTTAAAACATTTCATAGTTATTACATTGCAATATTTCCACATTTCATTACAATTATTTATTTATTTAGATTAAAGACTTTTTATGTTAATTCTGCTACATATGTATTTCAAAAAGCTTTTTTAATTCTTTTTATACCTAAATAAAAACAAAGTTCGATTATAAAAATGGCCTTTTTCTTATGATGATTTCTTATAATCTTATCCCCCGACTCGTTAAGGTAAAACTGAACTGGTATCATCCAGCATTTTTCTTGACAATATGATTTAAAAATACTAAATCAAAACTGTCACAACTCAAAAACAAAAACAACAAAAGTGGCAGAACTCAAAATAGTACATTTCTGTGGGAAAGAAATGATCGTCAAAACTGTCATAACTCTAAAAACATAGGCGCAAAATTTTAAACAACCTATTATTATGGCCTTAGCACGATACTAGTTAACAATTTACTATAAATACATAGTAATCTACTAACTTTTCACTAATTTTAAACACTTTTTATTGTTTTGCTAACTAGTATTATGCTAAAACCATTTTATTAAAAATAAAAACATGAATACATCTAAATAATGACAGATTGTGGAGCAAACAAAACAAACATACCTTAATATCATACTAAAAATGATTTAACATCGTACTAAATCGTCTAAAATTTTGCGCCATAGTTTTCAAGGTTTCCAAAAAAAGATTAACGCAAATATTATTTGCATTGTGATTCATACTCTATTTGCTTTTGTCAACATAGTTCAATTTGTAGTTAAACCGTATTTAGTCTAACAATATCGTTTTTCGCCTTTTCTGAAAAATTAAGATTTTTGAGTTGTGTCACTTTTGAACACATGTGCGATATATATATCTGTTTTTCACGGAGAAGGCATGCCACCGCACGTTCTTACATTTAAAATTGGTGTATCCATCATTCTTCTTCGAAATATAAATCCACCACGACTTTGCAACGGAACCAGACTCTCGGTCAAGAAAATGTTGAAAAATGTTATCGAGGCAACAATTTTGAGTGAAAAATTCATAGGTGAAGAAGTACTATTGCCACGTATGACGTATCCCAATGCAATGATCCAGACAGATATGCTATGCCATTCGAATTTTTTTTATTTTATGGACAGTTTGCTCTATGTGGCTTGCTCACGAGTTGGAAAACCTTCTGATTTATTCGTCTACGTACCAGATGGAAAACGAGAAATATTGTGTATACCACAGCAATTCAATTAACATCGAATTGAAACTAAACTTTGTAATGTCACAATTTTTTCGAGATAAACAAAATCAATAAAATGGCTTAGAATGGAATATTTGTGTACTGATTTTTCTTTAAAATTATTTTTCTTAAACTTATTTTAGTTGTTGGCGTAGCAACGCGCGTCGGGTACCGCTAGTTGAGAAAATAAAAACTAAAAATTTGTAAGTACAGTAGACGCTCGATATAGTGAATCTCGGAAGAGTGAACTATCCAGTATAGTGAACACCCAAAATTGTTCATGCACTACTCTAAATAGTGAACAATACAAATCTCGATATAGTGAACACATATTTTTTCTCAGTTTTGAACAAGCATATTGCAGCTGCATTGCGTTTACAGCGTGTCGACCGCCTTTGAGCAAATTTTACTGTTCATTCTGGTATATCTCACACTGTATGACAAAATAAAGTAGCTTGACTTGACTCATGTTAACCACAAGTTCTTTCTGTGTTCTTACGTTTGTACAACATTGTAATTGTGAAAACAAATTCGACCAAATGCTGAAATGTGTGTAATATTCTAATTTTTGTTTGGATTTTCTGTGCGTGAACACATATCTGGTTAATTTTAGTGCATTGTAAAGTTAGAATGGCCCGAAAACATTTAACATTGCTTGAAAAAACTGAGGTATTAAAGAAGCTGTCAGCAGGTAATATAAATTTCTTAACTTTAAAAATAAATGGTAGTGTTGTAACAGGTACTTCGGCAACGTTTTTGGCCAAATAATATGGAACAGCCAGATCCACTGTAAGTTCCATATATAAAAAGAGGGACAGTATAACAGCTACGGCGACTCAGACTTATTGTGGCCCTGGAAAAAGAAAAACTTTGAGGACATTCAAACTTCTAGATGTAGAAAAAAGGCTGCATAAATGGTTCTTGGAGCAACGTAGAAAGAATCTGCCTGTGAGTGGACTGATATTGAAACATAAAGCTATTTCCATACTGGACAAAATAAATGGTAACAGATATGGTTTTGTTGCAAGCAATGGTTGGCTACAAAAATTAAAAAAAAGGTATAGAGTTCGATATCTGAAAATATCCGGAGAGAAGCTTTCTTCTCAACCAGAACTGGTCTGCCCTTTTAAACGAGTTCTTTTGAAGAAAAAATAAAGAGTATGGATCTCAAGCCAGATCAAATATATAACGCTGATGAGTTAGGTTTATATTGGAAGCTTCTTCCTGGAAATACATACGTTTCGTCGGCTGAGAAGACTGCTCCAGGAAGAAAAGCCGAAAAACAAAGGAATACTTTCATGTGGCTTGCACCAATGCTTCAGGTCACCATAAAGTAAAACCTCTTGTAATTGGAAGAGCCAAACAACCTCTCCCATTTAGAAATGTGTGCTTGCTTGTACATTACCGAAAACGACTAGTTTCATAATTTATTTGTTCCAGAAGAGCGAAACTTTCTAAGAAATAATGATTTGCACTCAAAGCCCTACTTATTTTGGATAACGCTCCTAGTCACCCTTCGGAAAATCACATGGCTGCATAACAATCATCTATATGCAACCAAATGTTACTCCACTTATTCAAGAGATGGACCAAAACGTAATCCGGCCTACAAAACTTTTTTATAGAAAAAGTTTGTTATTGTCAATTATTGCAGCTAAAAAATGTAGGTAGTAAAATGATAACAAAGATGCAAGAAATATACAAAACGTTAAATTTTCTTATGTTGCTCAAGGATGCGGTGTTCATTTACAATCGGGTTGGGATAACTTAGATGGTGCGGTCATTGCAAAGTGATGGAAAAATATTTTTGAATCCAACGAAAGTTTTGATGAGGAAGATGATATTAGTGTTCTTAGGCAACAGGACATCACAAATATTTCTGAAGAGGTGATTAATCTTCTCAATCATGTAAACGAAGGCGTTTAAAATGTTTGTTTATCGATTAAATAAATATAATTATCTTCATACTGAACAAAATTTGCATTTTTGATCAAATTTAACTTTGGAAAGCGTTTCTAGCCTCCCGCTCGAAAAAGTGAACAATCTCGAAATAGTGAACATGCTGGTTTTTATTACTTCACTATATCGAGTGTCTACTGTATATCTTATAGATGAAGGGCCAATTGATTAGCTTTAAACTGTAATGTATATGATTGATTGCATTTTTGTAATTAGATTGTTATTTAAAATTATTCTGTAAATACGTTACATCTATTTAAATAAACTGGTATTTATTATTACAACTAATTGTAATTCTTTGACCTTTTTTAAAATAAGCCCTTACCATTTCAGATACTTCGTCTGCTTATTCAAACTTTAATTTAGTTATGTTTTTGTCTTAATTTCTAATTAAGTAGCAGAAAATATATTATAGACTGTAAATTGGAAGTATTCTTGTTCACTACCACATACTACAATTGAGCATTAAAGGGGTTATTAGGAAAAAGGGAGGAATTTAAAAGGAGATACCGGTGTACATTGGCCTTTAAGTTTTGAATACCAAAATGGGAGGGAATACAGAGTTTAAGAAAGCATTCTACATTCGTAATGTGCGGCTGAAAAAGGAATCTCTATAATCGACAAAGCGTCTGAAATTCACTTCAATGTTAAACTGAAACACATGTTTTGTAACTTCGAGCAATTTTGCACGATTATTTTAAGTCTGGAATGGAATTGTCAAAACTTTGAAACATTACGTCTTTGTTTAACGGATATACCGTTATAGTTCTATAGCTTATCAGTTTTAAAGTTTTTTTCTTGTTGATTCTGTCGAAAGACTTAAGTTTATATAGCAGCATTTGACTGGATCGAATATGTGATAATTTCCTTAGAAATATCTTGAGAACCACATACCGAATACTTTAAGATTCTCGATTGTGCCAAGGATGAAGAGTGATAAAAAGGTTTGTTACGCTTTGACGACTGAAAATAGTAGGTTAATATTTCCCATTGAACTATGTTGTAAATAATGAGGCAATAAAGTTCCACAAGTGAGAGTAATTTCTTCAGCAAAACGAAGCCCTCATGATAAATTACATTAGTTTCGTGAGTTTCGAAGTAGGAGGAGATTCGTCGATCCCAAAGAATGCATTTTTGTTAAAAATAGGTAACTGGAATGCCTATCAAACTCTATTAAAGCACTTTTGAAATATAAGTAATGTTAGATTAATTGCACTGTCGGTCATCAAATCACCGGTGGACCTATTGCTACGGAAGCCATGTTGCATGTCAATAAGCAACTTTCGTTCTTCAAGTTATACCTTCAAGCTGATGATTGATCAGAATTTCCTTTAAGAAAGGGATGTAAGTACAATTTAACTAGTTGATAGTCTGGACAAATTTTGAGACCTGTAGAGTAGGACAGACGTGAAAAAAGACCACTTTGCAGTTCTTCTTACATTTTTATATTAGTGGTATAGAACTTTGAGCTGTAGAGTGATTAATTTTTGGTTTGGTTTGGCATTTCAACATGAATACTTTATTTAGTGATGAAGTTCACTTTTGTTAGAAACCAACAACTTGTATATATAGTTGGCGCAACATTTCTTAAAGAACCAGGGCCTAGTGACTTACAACTCTCACCTATTTCTGTGTGCGAGTCATGTCAGGGATGAAGGGGACCTACAGTTTTAATGCTGAATCCAAACGGATAATTTGAGATAGCACTTTTCATGATCAAAATAACTCTTTTAGGATTTGTAAATTCCTCGCAAGAGGCAGTACCAGTGAAAAAAAGATGACACAAGCAGGGATTGAAGCCAAGACCTCTCGCATCACAGTTCTACGCACTAACCAAAGGTACTACACTTTTGTTTGAATGGAAACGTCAATAAACTAATGATCATCAAGTGTACGTTGAGAAACTTTTTGATGTGCCTTGTGGTTGATGGAATAATTGGTCAGTACTTCTTTAGAAACGATACTGGCCACAACGTTACAGTTATTGCTTTAGAACTATGATTACTGATTTTTATGTGCATCAACTGACATCACCATAATCTGCAGTAGCTGTAATTTCAACAAGACGTAGACGAACATATTACATGTCGCACAGCTCGTGCCACAATTGATTTATTGAAGAAAATGTTTGATAACCGCATACTTTACATTACGGGCCCGTGAATTGGCTTCCAAGTTCTTGTGATTTAACGCCGATAAATTTGATGTGAATTTGAAAAAAAATCGTCTATGTTATTTCATTTTAAAGTGCAGAACTTCTTAAAAAAAATTCACTTTATAAACTATATTGAGAGATACAAACAAATCGTTTGAGTAAACTTCTTTGGAATCAAACTTAAAATATTGTCAATTTTCATACGAATCAACAATTTATGGACACATTGCAATGGTAAACAAACATATAAGGTACGTAAATACATTCTTAATTAATTTTCAGTCCTTCGGTTGCCTTTTATGTAAATAAGGCTTGATGATGTCCCCACTGTATTAAGTTGCTCTAAAACACAATAATTTCCAAGAGAAAGTTTATATATTTTTTTTTCTAACACGACCTATAGGTTACTTGTACCGTTTAATCTTTGCTGATTCCTCTTAATACCGTACTTCTTTTAAATTAAAAATTATTTCCACGAAAAACTTACCTATGGATATGTAGGACAAGTACTTATGAGTGTTTAAAAAATAAAACAAAACAACTACACTAAAGGTTCTTATAACTTAACTACTGCAACTCATCCTCGTATAGTACCAGAACCAGAGAGAGCTAAAGCGCTAATTAGTGAGAATTTTAGATGCAAAATTATCTGTCGTTCATTCTGTGTACACACTACACAGAATATACTATAAACAGCAGAGTATGTGTTACTCCTTGTTAGTTTCACCAGTAATTGCACCCCGTGTTTGTGCGGAACATTGTCAGGAATTATAAAGAATCTAGGACTAACAACCATCAGGACAAGGAATAAAACTTATCCGAAAACTCTAAACAAATTCATATATAAAATGCTCGGATAATAGTCCTGGAAATGTGTATGTGTATGTGTATGCATATACTGTACGGTACGTGTACCTATATTCCAAGGATATTTTACTCGCTGCTGTATGGAAATTAGTTTCAACAAAAGCGCGTGAACAGCTAAATGCACATGCACATTGCATTATCTCTTAGAATAAAGTGAGCCGCAAGCGGTTGTAGCACTAACTACATTCATATACAAACAAACACTTATATACATGAACGAAAAACTCAACCTGCTGCAAGGACATAATATGAGCTGAGCACAGCAGACAGGCAGCAGAATATTTAAATGATATCCTGCAGCTAGTTACCATTAAATCTAATGTGGGGCTTTAGTGTTTCATACACTCTCACTCTAGGAACTGTACAAGTGTACATACCTACCTACATTATAGCCCGAATAGGTCCTGTGGAAGCGAAAACATTCGCACGTAAACACCACCGTTACAAGCCATCATAATATTATGGTCTACCGCAGATCCGGATCCGTAGCTGAACGCTGAAACTGAAGCTGAAGCCTTAGCCAAAGCCGAAGCCGACTGCTGTTGTTGTTGTTGTTTTTGTTGTTGTTGAATAGTTGTTAAGGTTGCCACTGCTATACTCGTATATACATACATATAGTGTTTTAGTGTCGTTTCAACAGAATAGAGGTGGCCTTGCATATCGTCCTTGTCGTCGTCGTTGTCGTGGCTGATAGACTTTGAGATGTGGGCGACCTCTCATTAAAGCTCCAAGGCTCATGATGGTCTATGGTTGCAATGGCCATGCCGACGACAACTTGCAATGTGGTGGCAACCACAAATATTTGTGTTTTAATCCGTGCGGACATGTTGCGTGTGTGTATTAGTATATAGTCTATGACACCAATATACTGCCAACAATATAATCCACAAACGGATGATCTTTTTGCTGGCAAAACTTGATAGCTTATTAATATACCTTCGTATCATTTTTGTGTCCCTAGTTTTTTTTTTACTTAGCAAAGTTAATATGAGGATTTAGAAAAGAGAATAACTTGTTGCAAGAAAACTAAGGTTATTGTACCATTTTGATTTTTGTTTGAAATTTTGTTTGTTTAAAATTGAGTGAAAGGCTACATTATGCAAAAATATTAATGAAGCTTTTGGATGAAGAAGGGGGTAAGTGACATTTTTTCGATTTTCTTTTTTTTCGAAATATGAGAATGCCTTGCGAAAACTTAAATTTCTGTCCAATCTACGTTGCGCTACAATTCCTATTTTCTTATTTAGCGCTTTTATTTTTGGTATAAAAGGGTTACTAACAACTAAAAATCGTATAATATGAGTGGAAGAATGGGCTAACAGCACTTACTTCCTTTTTGGGTAAAATAAAAAAAAATAAAAAAAAATGTATTTTGCATGAAGGGGTTAAGTGCTTACTTACCTCCTTCTTGCAGACAAATTAAAACCCATATTTAAAGTGGTTATAGTAACGATGAAGGTTCTAAGCGAGTGTATGTACTCCAATGCATTTAGCAGGCTGTGGCAGCGAAACCTTTTTTTTTTTTTGATCTTCCTTTTATGCTAACGCTATTTCAGCATTTCAACCGACCAAACAAAATATCCGATCATGTAGTCGACTATATTTTCGAGCATATTTACGAATTTCCAGCCGAAGAATCGCACTACTCAAGGAACAAAAACCCAAATAAACTTTATCTCTCACCTTTGTTAAATATAATATCTAAATTATATTGAAAAATGCACCGAACAAGAGAAAAATGTCCAATATTTTGTAAGCCAACATTTTTACCGACAAATTTTCATCAGGAAATTCAATCTGTCTTTCCGCCTACCAAGAAGTGACACTTGTAGCATTTGTGACTCTGGCAAAAACTCAGCTAAACACCAAAACAACTATAAGTCCGGATTCCAAAGTCAAAAAATTGACCTCGAAAGAGCTCGGTCCGATCCTAACGTCTTATATACTACAATTAACCTCCAGCAAACAATGCCCTTACCAAAATTAACCACGTCTAAGGCATTTTACTTGAGGCAGATGTGGTTTTATAATCTAGGAATCCATGTCATTACTTTCGACGTGGAGATGTCGTATATGTTCACCTGGACCGAAGATGTTGCAGACAGAGGAAGCAACGAGGTAATGAGTGCAGTCTATACATTCTTCCAAGAATGTAAAATTGCCAAAAAGAGGAAACATTTGATTGCATGGGCCGATTCTTGTCCTGGACAAAACAAAAACTTCTTTTTATTGTTGGTATACCAAGTCTTTTTTTTGACGGAATATTTTGATCTGATTGACCACAAATTTCCTGAAGTTGGCCATACTTATCTTGACAGTGACAGGGATTTTGGAAAAATCGAAAAAGAGTTACAAAAAAACGAAACCATTTACACTGCTGAGCAATACCGACATATAATAAAAAGTGCCAGCAAAAAAAATACCGTTATAATTGACATGGAGAACCACTTTTGATCATTAGAAAATCTTCCAGCAAAATTAAACGTTAAAAATGTTACAAAAAACATATCGAATGAAAAAATCATTTTCCGTGATAACGTCAAATGGCTTAGAATAAACAAATATGGATCCTATTTTTATAAGGAATGCTACGAGGAAGATGCTTTATTCAATGAAGCTGTTATAGCAAAAAACATCCGAATAGTTCCAAGACTTTTTCGTCCGAAAAAAATATAAAGCAGGGGTGGAATCGGCTAAGGTGATTGTTGATTGTTGACAGTCAAAATAATCGAATTTGATCTGTGTAAGGTGATAGTCAAATTGATACCTAAAAAGCTGTCGCTAGAAAAATTTGATAGTCATTTTCCTACAAAAATGTCGTTTCTGAGTAGAGCTACCAGACGCTTACAAAAAACGAATGGAAAATTTTGCCAGTTACCTTTTTTAGGTACAAAAACACATTATTGTGACGCACAAAGCTTACGATATTCGAAAAAGCATAAGAAAAGTAAGAATGTTATTAAAACACAGACAATTTAATACTTTTATTTAGATATTTTATAGAAATCATTTTAAAAATGAATTGTGACAATTATATTCTGAAATTGTTCAATCGAATTGAATTGAATTGAATTGAATCAGCTTACACAGACGGGAAAGTCGGTGATAGTCAATTTGACTATCAAAAATTTGATAGTCAACTATCACCTTAGCCGATTCCACCCCAGCTTTCTGTTGAGAAAATAAAAAAATTAAAGGAACAAATGATGTTCATACCAAGGGAACACCACTGGTTTTATGAAAAAGCTTTATAGGAACCATGCTAACAGAAAACAACTTTTCAAAATAAAAAGAACAAAAAATGAATGTTGTTACTTGTTTTGTTACCCCTTTGTATTCTTAAAAATTCAAAATACTAATAAGCTTTTTGTGCAAGAAAGAGTTAAGTGCTCTTTTTCTGAAAAATTTTGTTTTTTTAAATATACCAAGCTACTGTAATGAAATTAAAGTAACATTGTTAAAAAGCTATTATTTTTCTTGTTTTATTAGTTTCTTCAATTTTATTTAGATTGGAATACGAAAAAAGTTCTCAACAAAAAACTTTAAGTCCTTATATCTTGAAATGTTGCAAATGTCATTTACCCCCTTCTTCATCCAAACGCTTCTTTATAAACGACCCACAGTTATGGGTCCGATTTGTCAAATTGAAAATTTCTTGACATTTCAGGTCCTTGAAAGTCGAGAACCATTCGTACGTCACGTTGTAAGGATACATCTTTTCGTCGGGCATATCCGAAAAAGATATGGGCTTCTAGTAAATTTTGTTTTAAAGATAATAACATCAAGACATGGAGTATGGATCTTTATAAAAGTCTAGTAGGTGTTTTTTTTTTAACAAAAATAAGTTTTAAAAAACTCCATTTATTACTTTCAATTGTTTTTTCTTTAAATTTCATCTGGTGTTGGAACCGATGTTTTTTATAAGATAAAATTGCTTTGGAGCCAATATTTTTAATTGTTGCCAATAGTGACCAACTTTTAGTGGTATTTTCTACAGGATTTTATTTTTTGTTGAAAAACGGCCACCAAGGTATGGCCAATTGTAAGGTATGGATTTTCATTTTGTGTACGCCAAAGGGCGTTTTTTTCGAATTTATACAAATTTGGTATCAAGTCACAGTGTAAAATTAATGGTTTTCAAAAGGGCCGGTTTGTTTTTGACAATTCAAGGTGGCCATATTGTGTCTTTTACTTTCTGTAAAAATATCATATTTTATCATCGTGGCAAGTTATAACGTCAATCAACACCTGCAAGTGATAAAACTTTATTATCAACGATGCGCGCGTCCTTCCAAGTCAAATTTGTAACGTTTGGTGGCCAAATTTAAGTCCTCCGCCTCAGTGAATAATCATTCAACACGCAAAAGTCAACAAAACGCAAGATCTGCCACTGCTCGTGAAAGTGTGCAGCAGAATCTCAGACAGGAAGTTCCACGTGCGTCGCTCACAAAAACTTGGTCGAGAACCACAACATGAGGAATTTTTCGTAGTTATTTTGGCTTGCACCCATACAAAATCAAAATTAAACAGGAGCTGAAACCAAAGGCCCATACGCAATGTCTTGAGTTTGCCAATTGGACTTTGCAGCAGTTGGTTAATTTTGGATAAATGGATGATATGGACACCCAATACATGGTTTCAATAGGATGTAGCTACGTGCCACACAGCTCAAAACACAGTCAATATCCTGCAAAAACAGTTTTACAGCATGGTTATCTCACCCCGAGTTGAAGTGAATAGGAAAAGAGGATCATGTGATTTGACCTCTTAACACTTTTTCTTGTGGTGATTTCTACTTATCAGGTCTATGTGAATGATTGGTAAAATTCGGTCTGATTTATTCGTTAAAGTCATCGAAAACGCGACATCCAAAATAGTCGCTGCGACCATTTAAAGGATTACACATAATCTAATTAATACGGTTATCAAATAAAGATAACACCATATTGATATTTCATATACAACTTGTTTGTTTTTAGTTTTAAAATCGACCCGATTTTAATGGAAAACCCTTTATAAATTTTAATTGAAGTTGCTAGCGTTATTGGTCTCAAATATATTTAGAGTCAACCAAATTTTTCACTTTTTTGTTAATTGCTATAGTAAGAAACAAAAACACCCATTAAATTTTCAAAAGTCCGTTTTGCATTTTTTTTTAAATTAACGGGAACTAAAGGAGTTATTAAAATACCATTAACATGTTTAAAGTTTAAACAAAGTGCGAGCTTTAGGAAAATAGGAAAGGATTAAAGAGGAGATAACCGGTGCACATTGGTCTTGAAGTTTTGAATATCAAAATGATAGGGAAAAACAGAGTTGGGTAAAGCATTCCACATTCTTGATGTTCGGTAAAAAAAATAATCTCTATACTTGACAGTACGTCCGAAATCAAGGTTAAACTGATGTGCATTCCTAGAAGTACGAGTTTTACGGCTGAATTGTTTGAGAGGGGGAATGCAACTGGCTAATACAACAGAACACTGTTTATAAAAATATCAGTAGAACAACGAAAGGCATGAAAGATTGAGGCGATGTTCGAGTGACGCAATTCTTTCTTTTATAGTTCTATCGCCTATCATTTTCAAAGCTCTTTTTTGGATCCCGTGCAAAATACTTAAACTTGTTTTAGGGGCACCTGCCCAAATATGCGAATTATATTCAAGCTTTGGACAAATGAAGGCTTTGTACATTACAGTCAGATCAGAAGGGTGAAAACTTTCGTGCACCGTTGGAGAAATCCTATGCACCTAGCAGCATTTTTGGCAATATCGAATATGTAATCATTCCATAAGAGGTGATCTGTGATGCATATACCGAGTACTGAAAGTTGATTAGTTTCCTGGATGCAAGTGCTGCTCATGGATAGCGGCATCATGGGTGGGTTACACTTTAACGACAGGAGACAGCATTAAGTTTTTGAAGAATTAAATTCTACACGGTTTATAATTCCCCATTGGACAATGCTGTCGAGATTGGAATTTAATGAGCTTATCATACACTGCCGTTGAAGTTCCACATTCGAAGGACGAGGGTGTGAATCTAGAAACGAATATGAAAAACTGACAGTTCTGTCATCAGCGAAAAAGTTTAATCGATTAGAAGTGACACACAAAAGATTGTTTACGAGGATAAGGAAGAGAGTCGGAAACAAAACGGAACCCTGGGGAACACCAGCATTTATTTAATGAATTTCAAACTTGAAACCATCCAATACAGGACGGTTGTATTGAACGGTTTGAAAAGTAATTTCTAATCCAACTAAGAAGAGATTCATCAATACCAAAAACACGAATTTTCGATAAGAGAGTTTTGTTCCAAACTCTATCAAATGCCTTTGAAATATCAAACAAAAATTGTCGACATAATTTTCTTGAGAACAAATGAGGGCATTATACAAAATATTGTTGTTAACTTTCAGTAAAGCTTAGAAAAAACAATTTACAGCTTTTAATAAAAAAATAAAATATGTCCTACCAAAATTAGGTACAAACAAATAATTAGGTTTAAGGATTAACAGTGTGGGTCATATCCCCTCCCCCATTTTTGTGTGAAGTATTTTTGTTAAGCGGAAAAATAACTTATTGCAAGTAAATTGTACTTCTATTTTGTTCAAGACAGTTTTTTGTTTAAAATTGAGTAAAAACTTACATTGCAAAAAATAACATTTGTTTAAAATCAAATTATAAGGATGTCCTTTGATAATACAAACATCATTTTAGCCACAAAACGTATTCTGAGTATTTTTTTACTGCCACCACAACGTTCCGTATGTTGGGTTGGTGCGACATAAGAACTCTTCTGCACAACTACAATAACAAAAAACTATACACAAAATATCGGACAAAACACGATACTAATTGCTTGTGAGGCTATACGTACTATTGCATTGTTTTTATCGTATGCCATTGCAAAAATAGGATTAAACTGGAATCAGTGCATGGTCCTATATGGAAGACCATAACAACGTGTGTAGTGTAGTGACACAATAACCACTACCACACCCTTTAACTACATAATAATAAAAACCTACATGAGTGCATAAAATGAAAAGCAAAAAAAGAGAGAAGCCCTTTTTATTGGATTAAGATTTGCCAACACTGCAAACTCAGAAATCAGTGCAGGCAGGCACCACCCCACCACCACCGCACCGCGAGGATTGGGGAAGGATTAAGTGTAGCATATAATGTTAAGCACAAATAAAATTAACTTCTTTAGCTTCTAGTGTCAAGTTAAATTAATATGTATTTAACTAACCGCACAAAACATCAACATCTAAAGATCAAAGGAAACGGAAAATTAAAAAAGATTTACGCTATGTTTTAAAAAAAGTACAATACTATTTGTAATCAAATGGCACTTAATCGCAGAACTCTGATCTGCAACATCATTTTGTTCACTGTTTTGGTTTCTTCTTATTTTCCTATGGTATTAAGGTACAAATTATATAATTCCAAGTGCAATTTTAATGTAAGCTAGGCGTAAGTTGGTGTCAAATTTTCATACCCTATCTCCTAGGTCCACAAAGTATCTTTTGACTTTCAGTGCGGACCAAAATCT
Source organism: Eupeodes latifasciatus (assembly GCA_920104205.1). Classification (NCBI taxonomy): domain Eukaryota; kingdom Metazoa; phylum Arthropoda; class Insecta; order Diptera; family Syrphidae; genus Eupeodes; species Eupeodes latifasciatus. The sequence goes on along the minus strand of OV049924.1, from coordinate 355,110,356 downwards.
AATAGCGGAAAGAAATAAGACATAGATTAATTGCTTTAGGCTTCGTTTTAATCAATTATTCATTTTTCGTGACTGTAACATCCTGGTCATTTTTTTAGTGAAGATATCTAAACCAAAATTATTTTAAAAATAAAAAGAAGTTTAGTAAATGTTGGTGAAACGTCAACCGAGCTTAAATTAAAATATCTAGCAACTGTCATTTTAACAGTTGATAAAGAATTCTAGTATCAAACCCTTCTCGTAAGTGCCGTTCGGTAATGATCACCACAGCTGTCTTAAGACTTGTAAAAACGGGGATGACAAATTATTCGTGAGTTCCCTTACTCTTCAATAGTTCAATCTACAGCAATGGGTTCTGACCATAGATACGGGGTACCTAATGATCAGTGGTGGTGTGAGCGTTTTCATAATATGTGCCGAAGAATGAAAGTTTGGGGGTTATTCAACCGCTAACGACCGCATTCAGACACCTTCGCAGGGTCAGTCTTATTTGGGGCTGACCTTTTTTCCAACCTACTCGTGGGACCTTCATTTTTTGTTTCTCCCTCTTATGGACGTTACTGAAAATACTGACTTTAGATCATCCGCCGACTTTGAATATGCCAGGAGACTGAAACAGGGAGAATTCACAGAAACTGAACTTCCAAAGTTGTTATGCTTCCCAAACCCTCAGGGGGCAAAGCGAGTACCAGACATAGTGCTTCATGTGCTTCCTTAACTGACCAACCCATAGCAAAGCCAGTCATGGCAGAGCTACTCGGGGATACAAAAAGTCATCCGGCGTTCTTCTCAGAAACCAGTTCAACAGAGCCACCTTCATTCTTGACAAAATTGACAAGAATGAGGCGACTAGAACAACTCATGAGCAAGGCGCTGAAGATAAAATGAAGTAGTAAAAGTTTATTGACAAGTTATTATCTTCTGGCTACTCAACAAAATGCCGTTGAGCGCAGCAGATTTCAGGAAGAGGACCATCTAGCTGAGAAAAAGAGTAAGCTTAAAGATCGGAAAAAAGGTGACGTTGTGAAAGATGACCTGAACGTACCGATTATGAATGAGCTCTCCACTAACATCAAAGGCCTGCTGGCGGTGTGGAACTCCAGCGTAATCAAGTTCGAAAACGATTTTAAAAGGGAACTCCTTAGAGAATTCGGCATGTGCTTCTCAGTCTCCCGACTCTTCTGCCTTTTAAAAGTGAAGTTATTATCTTTTTAAATCGTGTGTCCAATCTACTGCCACTTGTGCCTTCGTATTATAGTGCAAATGGGGTCCTGAACCGTCATCGTATAAAAGGCTTCATTGGATTTCGAGTGGGACACGTAGCCTTAAATTCCCTGATACCGCTTATGACATCTTGTTCGGTTGCGTCTTCAATACAGATAATACTGTACTTTCTAAGACAATGGAAACTCTCTACTTTTTCTACTGGTTGTTGAGCAATGTTTAACAGAGCTGAGGACTAAGTGGTTTATAAGCTTGTATAAGGCTTTTATATATAGTATATGTTACAGACTAATGTAAGTCTTTGACCATATTATGAAAGCAATTATTGTCTTAAAATAGCTTGTTAGATGAAACAAGAGCTCTCTTCATCAACATATTGGTTGTATTATTTTGCCTGTGTAAGGCTTCCGAACACTATTCATGAAAAGTTATTTTGCACCCTAAGTGAGTTAAATGAATTGTCTTAATGTGTTTTTATACAGGTTTTGAAATATTAAAAGAGGTTTTAGAGAGTTCCTAAAATATAAGTTTACGTTTGGAGATTAAAAGGGAGGTCTGGAGGTTTTAAGCGAGGTCTTGAAATCCCAAAGAAGAACCCTGTAAGCGGTGAAATAAGGTTTCATGACATAACTTCTTATATATGAAATTTTACAAAAGTGTAGTAATGCCGGTTACGAATTTATGTATACGAATTTTGAAATTTGGCGTCAAGAGTCATGAAGAATACATTGGTTTTATTTCAATTTTACATCTGATCCGGATCTTGAATTTACATGCATTACAACAACAACACAAGATCCTGCTTTGTGTTTGGATCTCAATTTGAGATCCAAAATTTAATTCTTTTTTTCACAACAAGGAGCGCTTTATCATTGTTATTTCACATGTAAATGTTGGTATCATTGCAAACAAATTAAATAAAACCTGTATTGCCATATAAACATTTCCATTTGACTGAAATAAAATATTTTTTAAATAGAAAGCGAGAAGCTTTATATTTATTTATTTGGTATATAATCCATGAAATAATTAGATATTTTAACAAAACTAGATATTAATTGGTGAAATTAAAATAATTAAGTCCAAAAAAATGTATATTTGACATAATTTATGGGTATTATTTTCCCCCAAAAAAAGGAACAAAAAAAATCATTGAGCAAAATGTTCTTTGGGCAACCCTGCTTTAAATGTCAAAAAATATAAATAAAATCGAGAAAGCTGCAGCACAAATGGGAGAAAAGATGTTCAAATAAATTGTAAGTAATCTCTAAATTAAATTATTTAAGTGTCACATTTATTAAAAGGTTAAAAAGAATCTGGACTACATGTGAGACCAAAGCGTTCCTGGATGCTTTGAGTTTGTGAGTGCAATGGTGATTTGCAGAAACATTTTCAAAAGTTGTGGAGCTTCCATTTTTGGTATGTGTTTGTTTTTTTTTTTTTTTGCTCCGAAATGTCACTTTTGAAAGAACGAATTTGACACTGCTACCAAACTTTAAATAACAAAAAATATGATGATCCAATGCTGTTTTATTATCATGATCTGATCCGGATCAGATCATGGTGATAATAAAACGCGGCTATTATTCGAAACGGTATCATGCATTGAAGGACGAGAGCTGCTCACGAGCTCTATACGCAGAAGGGGCGAGAGGAACGCCGACTTCTCAGAAGGAAAAAGAGAGAGTATGACAAACGTGCTGTCGAAGATGTTGAGAGGTTTAAAAGCAGAAATGAAGTTCGAAAGTTTTATGAAAAGGTGAAACGAAATTCACAAGTACATAAACCTGTAACCGAAAAATGCAAGGACGAAAGTGGAAATATCATAGTGGAACCGCAGTCAATGCTGATGATATGGAGGGACCACTTCTGAAGACTGTATAACGGCGACGACGAACCTAATTTCGCTGTCAGGCAGGATGATCCATTCCACATAGACGAAGACAACTTTTCTGAGAGATATTATCGAAAGAAAGCATGCCTTATGAATGGAACCTCAGTATTGTTTGCCCGATTCTAAAAAAGGAGACCCTGTCTACATCTGTCTACTTAACATTGCTTCAAAAATCTTCTCTGGCCTGTTAGGTCCTTAACAGCGTGGTCTTAGACCAGGAAAGTCCACAGTCGATCAAATATTCACATTACGGCAGATCCTGGAAAAAAACCCAAGAACATCTTTTCATCGATTTCAAGACTGCACCGCATATGACAGTAACTACAGGGACCAACGGTATAGAGCTGTTTTGGCATCGCTGCCAAACTGGTCCGTTTGTGGAGGATGACCATGTAGAATTCACGTAGCTAAATAAAGGTTGGACACAACTTAACATAACATTTCGGTGTCAGAAAAGACTTTAGACAAGGTGATGCGCTGTCATGCGATTTATTTAACTTCGTACTTGAAAAGATAGTGCAGAGCTCCAACGTCAACACCAGAGGCACTGTCTTTCAAAAGTCTGTCCAATTACTACCATATTATACGAGGTGTGTTCAAAAAGTACCCGGAATTTTTAAATTTCGCGGGTCTGGAGAGTCCGAAGGTCAAAATTTGTTTGGATTGTGTTGGTATACATGTCCCTAAAGTATGATGCAATTTTCAGCTATATTCTGTTGTTCTGTTTGTCTGTTGTAGTTGCTAAGGTACGACGTGTTTTTATGAGCTCGGCGATTTTTGCTTGTTTAAACAATGTTTGGCCAAAAAAACAATCGCGTGAACATCGCTCAGGAGCTGTTAAATGACGTCAACGACGATCCAAGTTTGCTTGAAAGGGTCATAACTTGTGATATCGAAACCAAAGCACAATCGTCCACCTGGAAGCATCCAACGTCACCAACGGAAAAAGCACGTCAAGTTCGATCAAATGTGAAGGTTTTGCTTACTGTTTTCTTCGATTACAATGGCATAGTGAATCAAGAGTTTTTACCACAAAGTCGTACGGTTAATAAGGAGTATTACCTTGAAGTTATGCGACGTTTGCGTGAAGCAATCCGAAAAAAAACGCTCAGATTTATGGAAAAACAATTCATGGCTTTTGCACCACGATAATGCACCTGCTCACTCGTCGTTGCTTGTCCGTAATTTTTTGGCCAAAAACAATACCGTAGTCATGCCCCAACCTTCATATTCACTAGATATGGCTCCGTGTGACTTTTTCCTGTTTACAAAGTTAAAGAGACCCATGCAAGGACGGCGTTTTTCCTCGATTGAAGAAATAAAGGCCGAATCGATGAGAATGTTCAAGGACATATCAAAAAGTGAATATCAAGAGTGCTTCGAAGATTGGAAAAAACGCTGGCACAAGTGTATTATATCTGGGGGGGACTACTTCGAAGGGGACCACATTGATGTAAACGAATAAATAAATATTTTTTTGAAAAAAAACGAAAATTCCGGGTACTTTTTGAACACACCTCGTATATGCTGTTGACATTGACATAATCGAAAAAACGCAGCTTGATGTTAATGGGGCTTTTGTGAGTATTTAGGCAGAGGCGTCAAAAATGGGTTTAACGGTTAATGAGACCTACAACACCGACGACTCGGTCAAATCGTCACCATCGACAGACGTAACTTTGATGTGGTTAAGTGCTTCGTCTACCTAAGCTCCGCTATGAACGCAGAAAACAACACCAGCGCTGAGATCAAAGAATTACTCTTGCTAACCGCTGTTTCTTTAGGCTAAGAAAGCAATTGAGTGGCAAGGGCCTCTCTCGAGCGACCAAAGTGTCACTATATAAGACCTTCAAACTATGACAAAAGCGGATCGTGTGATCTACGGTCCAGTAAGAATAGAAGGGGAGTGGAGGAGAAGATGGAACGACGATCTTTTCTTACAATACAGCGACGTAGACTCAGCCAGAAGGGCATAAGTCAACCGACTAAGATGGAAATGCTCGAAATTTTGTGTTTCTTGAAATAACGACTATAGTGGAGCGAGTTTTCAACAGATATTAGGTAATAAATTATCATTAACCGATTCGAACTAACTTCTTCTTATTTTGTTCATTAGACTTAGTGAGACTTAAACAGGGAAAGTAGGTTAATTTTTATTTTATCTGAGAAAAAAATCGAATTAAAAAATCAGTTCTTTTTAAAGACATTGGTTTTTTTAGTTCAAATTTTTGTAATTCATCTGATTCAGATAACAGATAAATATTTATTAATGTATTTTTACGAATAAAATATTATAATTTAAGACTTTCTTAACCCTTGGAACATATACAACAATCGAAGCATTAAATTTCTGTCATAAGTATGTATGAGTAATGTGAATGTATAATTAAACTCCAATCAATATAAAGTTTCGACAACAAAAATACATTTTGTAACAATTTATTTCGCTGATTTTAAAAGTAATCCCTTTGTATGCGCACACATTTTAATTGCATTCGAACTTAACTGAAACTGTGCAATTTCCATTAAATTTGTTCCAATTTTGCAGCTTCATTTGAAAACAAACAGATGCGTCATGGTTACACCATATCTACTTTACTATAAGAACCAAAAGCATCAGGAAATAAAGTGAACAACCCAGTCAGCATGCAGTCCTCTATATATACCAGGACTAGGAAGCACCCAGCCAGTACCAGTACCATTACCAGTAACCAGTACCAGAACCAGCATGCTCCGGCTTTAGACTCCCAGAGAACGAAGAATATAAGTTGGCACTAATAGTTCGGTCTCATAAATTCATTGTTATCGCATCGTTGGCATTTTAAGAGAACTTTTCCACATATTCTCGTATATAATAGTATACACAGGGCCAAACACACATCCTGGCCAGAAGTGAATCATTTTGCCATAATGTACTGCAAAACCAAGGCTTCTGTGCCTCCTCAACCCTCAAAAACGACCGACGACGACGTTGACGTTGACTACGACGACGACGGCGAAATGCGACGGGAATGGCCAACTAACTGTACCTATAACTACTGTATGTATACCTTATAATATGTGCACCTAATCGCGAATAAGGGAGCAGCAAATCGATAGTATGTTGCATGGTCGCAAATGAGGGATGAAATCATCCACTAATAGCCTTCACCCCAGATTCACAAATTTCCCGACGATTTCCGGATATGGGAACAACTATGCGATATTGGTATAATAAATTACTTCGGCAATGTTAACAAGAATGTACATTACTGCATATTGTACACTGGGCTCTGTATGTAGGTATAAATTTGTTCGTGCGGATATGCCAGGACTTTCTTAAATGCATGTACTACACTCAGAGAAAAATGGCAACGTAAATTGTAATGCGATTCCTTTTGAATTTACGTTGTATGCCACTTCGAAAAAACAACTATAAATCAAAGTAAAACTACTTGGATTTAAATACGAAACCTATTAAACAAGGAGTTTTACTACGAAACGCATTTGAATGAAAAATAAACGCGTTCAAATCAATGCATTTATGTGGTTGAAAATATTTCAAACTAATAACAATGTTGATTGAAAGACGAAACCACTTTAATTTAAAGTAGAAAATCTTTGTTTCTTATTCAAAGTAGAAGTCATTTGAATCAAAGTTAAAACGTTGTTGATTCAATGTCGGACAAAAATTTGGTCTCTTTGAATTAATTGATGAGCACATTGATTCAAAGTCGTTTTCTTTACATCATAACAATTTAAAACAAAATAAGGCGAAAAAATGTAGTTTCAAATGCGTTTCCACTTTAATTTAAAGTAGAACATTTTTATTTTTGATCCAAAGGTGAAATGATTTGAATTAAAATTGAAACATCATTAAATCAATCTGGCAAAAATTCTTCGATAACTTTAAATCAAGTGGTGGGAACTTTTAATTCAAACTCGTTTTCCTCTTATCACATGAAAAAAAAAATAGACAAGAAACAACGTAATTTCAAAGTTGAAACGACTTTAATTTAAAGTAGAAAATATTTATTTTTTATTCAATGACGGAACTACTTCAAGTCAAAGTTGTAACGACATTAAATCAATCTCAGAATTTATTTTAATTCAAGTGATGATCACTTTTGAATTAAATGCGTTTTCCCTTTACCATAGTACAAAAAACAACAGACAAAAACAACGTAATTTCAAAGGTGAAACAACTTTGATTCAAAGTAGAAAATATTTATTTTTCATTCAATAACGGAACTACTTCAAATCAAAGTTGTAACGACATTATATCAATCTCAGAATTTATTTTAATTCCTTTAAAATCAAGTGATGATCACTTTTGAATTAAATGCGTTTTTCCTTTACCATAGTACAAAAAACAACAGACAAAAACAACGTAATTTCAAAGGTGAAACAACTTTGATTCAAAGTAGAAAATATTTATTTTTCATTCAATGACGGAACTACTTCAAGTCAAAGTTGTAACGACATTAAATCAATCTCAGAATTTATTTTAATTCAAGTGATGATCACTTTTGAATTAAATGCGTTTTCCCTTTACCATAGTACAAAAAACAACAGACAAAAACAACGTAATTTCAAAGGTGAAACAACTTTGATTCAAAGTAGAAAATATTTATTTTTCATTCAATAACGGAACTACTTCAAATCAAAGTTGTAACGACATTATATCAATCTCAGAATTTATTTTAATTCCTTTAAAATCAAGTGATGATCACTTTTGAATTAAATGCGTTTTCCCTTTACCATAGTACAAAAAACAACAGACAAAAACAACGTAATTTCAAAGGTGAAACAACTTTGATTCAAAGTAGAAAATATTTATTTTTCATTAAATGACGGAACTACTTCAAATCAAAGTTGTAACGACATCAAATCAATCTCAGAATTTATTTTAATTCAAGTGATGATCACTTTTGAATTAAAGGCGTTTTTCCTTTACCATAGTACAAAAAAACAATAAAAAAAACAACATAATTTCAAAGGTGAAACAACTTTGATTCAAAGTAGAAAATATTTATTTTTTCTATCAATGACGGAATAACTTCAAATCAAAGATGTAACGACGTTAAATCAATCTCAGAAAGTATTTAAATTCCCTTCAAATCAAGTGATGACATTTTCGGTTCAAAGTAATTTTTCATACATTTTAGAATTGAAAAGATAAATAACACATTTTAATTAAATTTAAGATGTCTAATTAGTTTAAAAAAAACTTAGTATAGGTACCTTAATATTAAAATTAATTTACTTTTAATAAATATTTTGTTTAATTCAATCACCTACATTTAAACAGAGATATATTTTGACTGCTTAGCTTTTAAGAAAATAAGATATACCCAAATACATAATATAATCAAAAGAAGACAATTATTTTGTTGTTAACTTCCACTTCAAAATAATGTGGAAAGAATTCTACTTGAAATCACATAAAAACATTTTAAATGCAAGTGGCAACACATAATCCACCATACATATCAAATCTAGCAAACGAAATCAACTTAACTGTGAAGCGAATATATCCAGTAATATCCTTATACATACAACCATGCACGAAACGCTGTCCAATGAGTTTCAGTTTGATTGTTGGCGGCTTTGTTCTTTTCCCATATTATACCTAGATTAACCACGTGCGAGTAGGTTTGTCTATATGCATAATCATTCACTCATCACGTTTCCTACTTTTGTAGCATTTTTCTTCTTTCAAACATGTTATGATACAATTTTTGCAATGTTTAAATTCTTTTCCTTCGTTTATTCAAGGCGAATCCCTTTTGTAAATTTAAATTTCCAAATATCCTAGTAAATGTTCACTCAAATTTATGTAATAATGCAATGCGGTACCTACTTAAATTTTGTATTGCCAGAGATAAAACCTAAATCGTATATTTAATAAAAAGATTAAAGAAAAACAATTCGTAAAACTTCGATTTCATTTTATTTTATTATATTATTTTAACATATTTTCAAAGCTTCTTGGTAGTTTTATAATAAAAGTCCATTTCGCAAAAAATAGTATTAATAAATTATATAAGGTATTTTCATCAAACACATTGAAAATAATTTTTGAAAGTTGATAAACTTTGAATAAAAACTTTCGGTCCATGAATCTTTGCCTTTAAGCGTGAAAATTTTTGCTCAAAATAAAAGTAGTAAGAAACGGTAAAAATACCTAACAAGAAAACTGTTCCAAACCATTTGTATTATCTTAAATGCTTTACAAATCATATACCTTTTTTAACCTTTTGATCATTCTTTGTGGTAATATTTAAAGTAGCTATTATGAAATCTTTAACCTTTAAATTCATAAAACGACATCATTGTAGCTACCTACTTTGCAATATGGTTTGGTGTCTATTTATTTTTGGCGCCAAATTAAAGATAAGGTTTAAACTCTTTTCAACTTTGATTTGAAGTTGCTTTCCCATTGATTTAAACTCATTTCTACTTTGCTTTAAAGTTTTTTCCGTTTACAAGAATATCAAATACGTTTGTACATTGAATCAAAGTTTTTCCACTTTAAATCAATGTGGCTACATAAATTTCAACTTTGAATCAAATACGAAACACTATAAATGAAACACGGAATGTATTAATTTCTCTTCGAATAACTGTACTGTTTTTTTTTGTCTAGACTTTCAAAGTGGCTATTGTATAGTACCTTTTACTCCTATGTTGAGAAAAACATAAATGTTCCACATATTTCTAAACGTTTCAATTTAAGCAAATAATAATGACGGAACCATCATCAAATATCTTTTAGAATAGAAATTGCAAATCTTGTTGCCAAAGCTATCTAAAGCAGAAGTTTTGTTATTTATGTCGGTACATAAGCATAATTTTTACACACAATTAATATTAAAAAGTATCTTTTAAGATTTTGAGGGTTAAATGTTTTACATTTTGCTAGTTATATCATGTTTTATTGAATAAATCTCAACACTAAAAAAGAATTGCTAAAAGAAAATTCATTCACGAAAAAAAAATATTTATCTCTAAATCAATCAATCTAGGAATTTTCATAAAACGTAAAATCTCTACTTTTATAATTATCTATTAAAGCTAGTACTAAACTAAGTAAAGTAAAAATAAATTGAGTATATAATATTATATTTTTTAAGATCTTTTTTAAACAATTTAATAAATATGATATCACTATGTATTGAAATATAAAATGAGTGGTTCTTATTTTAGGGATATAAGTAGTTTGGCTTTGTCTGCTGGCATCTACTTTAAGACCATTTTTCTTCTTTCAGACATACATATTATAATAGTACAATTTTTGCAGTGTTTGAATTCTTCTACTTTGTTTATTCAAGGCAAATCTCTTTTGCAAATTTATATTTCCAAATATCCTAGTTAATGTTCAGTGAGATTATTTAATAATGACATGCGGTACCTACGTTCATTTTGTATTGCCAGAGATAAAACCTACATCGTATGCATGTTTAATAGAAAGATTAAAATTCAAATCGAAAAACTTCAATTTTATTTTATTTATATGTACTTATAACATATGTATTTTCAAAGCTTCTAGGTAGTTGTACATATATTAAAAGTTAATTATATGCTTTATTTAAATTGATCATTCGTTGTGGTAATATTTAAATTATTATGAAAGTCTTCCCTCTAAATTTACAAAGAGACATCATTGTTGCTACCTTCTTTGCAATGTGGTTTGGTATTTACTTATTTTTGGCGCCAAATGAAAGATTAGATTTAAACTCTTTTCAACTTTGATTTGAAGTTGCTTTCCCTTTGTTTTAAACTCTTTTCTACCTTGATTTAAAGTTGTTTTCCCTTTACAAGATTATCAAATACGTTTGTACTTTTAATCAAAGCATTTCCACTTTAAATCAATGTGGCTATTTAAATTTCAACTTTGAATCAAATACGAAACACTATAAATGAAACACGGAACGTATTAATATCTCTTTGAATAACTGCACTGTTTTTTTTTGCCTAGACTTTCAAAGTGGCTACTGTATAGTACTATTTTACTCCTATGTTGAGAAAAACATAAATGTTCTACATATTTCTAAATGTTTCAATCTAAGCAAATGATAATGACGGAACTATTATCAAATATTTTTTAGAACATAATATTGCAAATCTTGTTTTCAAAGCTATCAAACGCAGAAGTTTTGTCATTTTTGTAGGGTCTTACGCATAATTTATACAATTTATATGTATTAAAAAGTATCTCTTAAGATCTCGTGGGTAGAAATTCAAATAAGTTCTTGATAACCAGTTATAAAATCTGATATCTAATTTAATCAATCTAAGAATTTTCATAAACCGTAAAACCCTACCTTTATAATTTTGTTTAATGCATGCATTGAAATATAAAATGAGTGGTTCTAACCTTAGGGAAATAAATAGTTTGGCTTTAGTCATTCCTTTTGCCAAGCCCCAAAACAAATTAAGAAAACATAAAATCTTACGTTTATGAATTTTCATTCAACATTTTATTGTTTTCGAATCATTATGAAATGCTTTACAAAATGACAGCACTGCTGCAAATTCCTCGTTTTATGTTTCGGAATTTTATTTCATTCCATTTTGATTTTTAGCGCCAAATATAATATGATGTGAATTATTATCCACTTTGATTTGAAGGTGTTTTTTCCCTACAAAAGTATCAAATACGTTTCCACGTTGAATCAAAGTATTTCAACTATAAATCAATATGGAAATATAAAATTTAACTTTGAATCAAATACCAAACAATTTAAACCAATGTAGCAACGCATTTAATTCAAACGCTGAACGCATTCATTTCTTTCAAATTCACTGAAAATGCATACAATTGTTTGTCGAGAAACGATGAAAATTGAAATAATACCTACATGAGTTTTGTTCCATTTCCCCCTTTTTCTCAACCAACGCTATCGATGTGTTGCTTTTTCTACAATTTGTTTCAATATCACTATTTCAGATTCAGTTTAATTTTTGGCGTCGTGCTTCGCGGTTGTTGTATCGTTTTCGTGTGTTTCAATTAATATAAAACTATTAAGAAGTGATATTTTCCTAAAATTCTTTTTTTAAAGCAAACAAAAATATATACAAAATAATTTTATGAAAAGCGAAATAGAGAAACAAATTAACATAAGTGAATTGATTTTAATAGGTAAGTATAGATTTATATATAAATATATGTACATATATACGTTTCCGTAAAAAGCCGAAATAATGAAATTCTAGAATTACCCGGTAAATCCTTGAATTTCACGGGATCATTAGTGAAAATTGTTCTGGGATTTACGGATAAATTTTAGGATTTAATTATTTAAATTTTATTAGGCAACAAATATATATCAACGCAGTAGCGTCTGTATTTTTCTCCCTCCTCTAAACATCTTTCTTTTTCTATCCAAGTGTTAATGTACATACAAATTCACACGTATTAATTTGCACAACTACTTAAACAATGTTGCCAATTTTCTAGTTTTACTTTTCCGAAATTCAATACGAAAAAGTTTATCTTATCTTATTTGCATTTCCGACATTTTTATAAGATATCTTACGAATTTCAACATAGAACCATATTAAACACGACAGCAAATATTTTTGCTAGTAAAATCAAAGAAACATATTCACTTCAAAAAGTTGAAAAAAAATGAATTCTACTTTGATCATAAACGATACATTTTACATAAAAGTGGGAACCCTGTCCATTCAAACACGATATGTATTCATGTATTTGTATATATGCGCGAGCGTAAATTCAACTTTTATATTTTTCAGCGTTCCATTTCCATTTGAACTGTCTGTCGACAGCACCTCGTTTTATTCATGGCATCCATATTGTCTTTATCTTTTCAAGTGTCGCAATTTATTAAAAATACAATAAATTAAATAATGGCAAGCATTTTAGCAGAAAAAACATTAAACAATACCACTGAAATTGAGACTACTTCAGAAGCATGTGAAAATTTTCCCCCAGCACAAAGTGTTCAGGTTTTGGACGAGAACAAACAAATCATCCAGGTTTTATTCTCGAGCACAGAAGAAGCAGACACCTACAGATTGGAGAACCTTCTCAAAAATTTTGACTTGGAAGGTCTTTTCCCCGTTTTCAGAGGTATACATATTTTTAATTCTTTACTATAGTTTATGAATCAACAGCATTTAAATGCAAAGTAATAGAAAAAAACACTTTATTTTTTGACAAAATTTGATAGATTTTTGTATGTAGTTTCTTTAATTAAATTTATCATGGGCATAAAATAAATAATTTACTCAAGGCTTTTACTCTGTCCTTTCAAACGGATGGTTTTCATTGTTATTATTGTACTATTCGTATTAGAGCGGGTTGGTGTTGTTGCAGTTCTTGGTTTTTGTTTTTTCTAATAGTGAGCATTTTGTTGATTTAGCTGCTGATTATGAGTAAGCTTTTATTATAGCAGCTTAAAAAATTTTAAATTTTTTAGACACAAGTTATTAAATAAAAGTTCTCCATTCTTGAACTCTAGCATTTACCATCGCACCAATGAAGCAAAAAAAAATCCAAAAAGTTTCATCTTTAATTTTGCAAAGCCTGCATATGCAGATAAATATTTTATGAGAATCTTCTCATATTTTATCGATTTGTATCCGTTGGAGGTACATTTCTAATTTTCTAATATTTATTTTCCCATTAACTCTAGTTTGTTCATTCTTTTTATGAATTAGACTCAATTTTATGCATTAAAAGAAGCATTACCATAAATGAGTGTGTCAAGTTGTTATATTCCAGTACATTAATGTTAAAAATATAAACTCTTCCAAGTACTTGCATTGCATAAGTAGTACTGATAGTGAAAAGAAAAGGCACATAATCAGAATAACAAAAGCAATCAATTTAAAATAGAAAATAATCATTTACGAAATGAGTTATTATCACAATACTGTACTGTATAACTCCAAGGTTTTAATATGAAATGACTCAAATTTTGACAAACATAAGGTATAAGCCGAGTAATATTTAAATCTAGGAAATTAAATAATGACGTATGTATTTTGGATGGCGGTATCAGCAAACATTTCCTTTAAAGATACGTCTTTCCTCAATTGCAAAAAACCTTTTGTGTGTGATAACTGATAAGACAGGATGGCTAAAATAAAAGAGTAGCATCCTATCTTGTCAAAAATTATCAAAAAGGTATTTCAAATATTATTTGAATGTTTTTGTTTAATTTAGAAAAAAATATAACATTTCGGTCGTTGAGGTATTTGGCGAGAGAAGACATTAACGACATTGTGGAAGATATTGGATTACGCGCTGAATTTCGTGAAAAGCTTTTCATTTGGAGAACACAACAGGTTTGACATAACACCATTGACTTTATTATATTTTATATTTCAAATGAATATTTTCGCGGGCAATAAAAAAAAACTTATTTTAAAAGAATTACATACTTGAATGACGAAAAGCATGTTTTTGACAATAAACCTACCACGATGGGTCAAATGACCCATTTTAAACTTTTTGTCAGAATTTCTTTGAAATATTCATGTTTTTAAATTTAATATATACAGCATTTTGAATACATAAATATTTGAAAAAAAAAAACAGTTTTAGTCATGTACCTACCAAATTGATATATTTTTCGCTAGATAACTACTTATAGTTATATATATGTAACATTTTACAGACTGGTCATTTGATTCGCTTTGGTAGGAATTCATGAAGTATCGATAGGTTTAGTGTTAATATTTTGACGTTGCATTAACAAAAATATCTAACTAAGTATTTAATGTTCAAAATTATTTTAGCAGGGAACCGATGAGGACACGCTATCCATTAACTCAAAAATAACATTTTGGCAAAACCTGAATGAGTCTAGGTTGGACACTCCCACTTCCAGCTTTAAATCAAGGAATAGTAAGATTGTGAGTATAATGAAATTTTACGTTTGTCTTATTGAATGTGCTTGTTTGTAATGTATGTTGTGTTGTTTAGAATTTTTTGCAACTTTTGAATTCTTCGTCTAAAGGAAAGTCTTTGTTGCAATTTTACTCTAATAACAATCATTTGGAAAATGTGCATAGGGATGCAATAATACAAATACTAATTGAAGAAGCTAATTGCGAAAACGTTTTTTTAAAGCCAGGTGATTTTTCTGGAATTGTTGATGAAATACTATCTATTTTTCCAAACGAAAAGGACGCAAAGGTAAGATTAACCCTTCGCTTTGAACAAAATTATTTTGCAAAAATAAATAAAAAGAGACAATGTCCCGCACAGAAAAGTGATGTATTGTGTGTTGCATGAGTAACAACTTTTCCCTCAATTGTCTTAAGTGTTCTACATTCTGACAATTGATTCAAATAGAGTTATCCGGTATACAGGTAGTACAATAGCTAGCAATTATTTTTGATTTTAGCAAGTGGTGTGTTCTTTTTCTTTACTATAGTTAGTATTAATAGTTGTCGTATCACTGCTATGATTTTTGAGTATAATCTATACCTACTCTAAATTGCACCTATCACAACAAAGAGTAAAAAAAGTCACAATGCTATTTGATGATAATCAAATGGGATTTTCATTATTTCTGTGTGAATTTAAAAATTTTAATTATGCATACATATGTAGGTAGTATGTATATTCTTACTTTGGAACGCAGCTATAACGATTTTCATAAAACTTCGTTAAAAGATATGATACAATGCTCCGAGATATTTGTGTTCTCAATTCCTTCTAAATTTCTTATTACTGACTTATTAAAATATTGAAATTGTGCTAACAGGAATTTATGAGAATAAAATGTCTTAACTAGCGTAGTATTTAACGATATCACTATACATAACATTTTTATAAATTAGAGCTTAATGTTCTTATTTTAGGATTACTATTTCATTCCCCGAAAAGGAAAAAAAAACCCTGGTGGTAAATTATATAATAGATTTGGAAATTCGCGTTCAAAACGTTCAAGGCGCTCCGTTGAAGAAAACGGGAAACTCATAGATTATTCATCATCGCAAGCAGACGAAGTTGATGATTCCATATCGTTAGCTTTAAAAACAGCCTTAAGTCGTGATAGCTCTGACTGGACTTCCGTTTGTGATAAATGGAAAAAAACGTATTCACTTCGTCAACAAGAGCTTTCCACTACATCTAATCTCTCTTCTTTTTTAAAATCTTGGCCAAAATATGCAGATGCTAGAGCCCCACAACTGGTAATATTTTAATTTATAATCACATTTATCATTACCATTTTAATCAACCAAATATGTACATAAAACATAAAAGTTTGTTTTCCTCTAGTTTTGATTATTTTTATTTTCTTTTAAGATTGAAATTGATTTTGAAATAATGTACCCTGGAAAACAACACCTGTTACTGCGCAAGTGGGAACATTTCAAAATAATTATTAAAAGATATTACGAAGCTAACATCCACAACCCAAATTGCAAGAAGCAGTTGCGTTTACTTAATTCTAATATAAGCTCTGCCAACACACTAAAAGGTTTGTTTTGTAAAAGTTTTCACACTTGTTTTTTTGAGAATAAAAAAAAAAAGTTTCCAATAAGTTTATGCGTGTTTAGAAGTTTAAAATTTGTATTAGTAAAAATTTTAAATAAAAAAAATAAAATTAATCCTTAACAAACTAAGACATTCTTTCCTAGAAAAAAACATTATAGTTGTCTATCATTTTATTTTAGATTTAGTAATACTTTAGGAAAATATAAATAAAAATATTAAGACTAGATTAAAATAAGATTTTTTACAGATTCTGAAGACTTTATTCTGGCCATCCTGCTCAACTCGGTCTTACCAGCATCTTCAAGATTCAAAGATAGGAACGGAAGCAACAAAAGGAAAGTCTCAATTGCGGATGCGCAGGAGAGTTTTGCACTGAGGATTCCTTCAATTCAATCATATGAGGAAAATATAAGCGAAATGGTAAACAAATATTATAACATAGGTTTAACTATTCAGCCATTTATTATATGCGTTGGTCAAGATGAATACAATATTCATGAGTACTATGTTTATTTAGACAAAACATTGTTTAAGTTTGATAGTTTTATAGAAGCACTCGACCTGTGCTTCAAAACTTTCCAAGTCCTATCTTTAAAATATCCTTAGCCTGTCAGTCGTGTTGGTTGTTTATCCAAAAATATTTTTTCAATATTGAAAGCAAATTTGATTTTAAATCAAGCAATGTAACATCTTTGTTAAACTTTTTTAAAAATCAAACATAATTGATTCAAAACATGTGTTGAAAAAATGTGCAAGTTATTTCTTTTATATCCTGTAGATTATAGTTTTAAGATTTAATTGTTAATATCTGTAGCTTATTATTGATCTTCCAAAACGTCTAGATACCCCCATACGTCATACGTCAAATGTCAATAAAATAATTTTATGATCGAAAGATGTTATACAGGGATTAGTTATTATCTATCCTTTATATAATCACTTCAATTTCTTAATTGAAATTGATAACATTTGGATACGTTCCTTTACTTTTATCTTTTATCGTGATAATAATTTATGAACAAATATTATTTCAATATAACACACAACTTTTGTTTCCTTTATCCTGTAGGTTGTAAAAGTTTTTGGTTGTTGCTGCAGTATTTCAATATTTTTTAATTTGAATGACCTATTACTTACTCAAAAATAAAATATAACGTTTCATGTATAAGAAGTAATTAAAAATGTATATTTGTTTTAAATGTTTAAAACATTATCCAAGTTCAGATGCTCTCATACGTCACCTGAAATATGACCATTTAATCAAAAATGGCAACTTGCAATGTAAACAAAATGAATGTCATCAAAAATTTTCTAGCTATAGAAATTTACGACGGCATTTAGAAAATTTACATAAGAACTCAAAAATCATGGTAGATCAGTCTATATCAAGACCTAATGTTACTATCAATACTTCTCGAGATTTTGAAATATGCGTCAGTCAAGTGGTTGAACCTGTTGAAGTTGAAGTACGTAAGAAATATTTTATTGATGATATAGTAAACGACCTAAGAATTAAAGCCTTAACTTTATCCCTGAAACTTTATGCTAGAACTTTTATGCCTCGGAAAGAAGTTCTTGAAATCCAAAAAATGATTTCAAGTTTTTTATCCACTATAACTAATTCAATTAAACTTATAACTTTAGGTAAAATTCCTCAAGAAATTACTAAAGAATTTGACACTTTATTATCCTTTTGCAGTGATCCTTACCAAGAAGTAAAAACTGAACACAAAATGTTTAAACTATTAAGTGAGCTTAAAATATTTGAAGCACCAAAATCATTTGTGATAGAAAACAAAATATCTGAGAAAGTAGTTAAGGGAATCCCTACTTTTGATGTTAAATCTATTAATGTTTATATGATGTCACTTCGATTTCAGTTTAAGACACTCTTTGAATTACCAGGAATTTTGAAGCTTACCTTAGAAAATCAAGAAAAGCATTTAAATCAGGATCACATCAAAAACTTTATTAATGGTGAAGTCTTTAAAGAAAAAAAACAGATGTTTCAAACAAATTTCATTATACCCTATATCCTATATTTTGACGATTTTCAAATTAATAATCCCATTGGCACTCACACATCTTCGATATGTGCTTGCTATTATACATTTCCAACTCTTCCTCAGTATTTACAATCCCAGTTAGATTTTTTATTCCATGCTGCTTTTATTTCATCAAGTTATTTAAAAAAGTGTGGGAATGAAGTAGCTTTCCATCACTTGATTGAAGAGTTACAGCATTTAGAAAATGGAATAGAATTAGAAACAGATAATGGGAAACTGGTTATGCATTTTGTTTTAGGGTTAATTGTAGGGGACAATTTAGGACTAAACAGTCTTTTTGGATTTGTACAGTCTTTTACAGCAAAACGATATTGTCGTGGTTGTACAAGGACCCGTTCTGAAATGAAAGCCGATAATAAAGAAATTTTGCTGAACTTACGTACAAAAGAAAATTATGAAAATGATCTTCTAGAAGATAACTTTTTAGAAACAGGAATAAAAAGCAATTGCATTTTTAATAATTTATTTAGCTTTCACGTGAGTCAGAATTTTTATTTCGATTTGATGCATGACGTCCTGGAAGGGGTTATCGTATATGATGTTTGTAACATTTTAATGGGCTTAATTGAACATAAAAATATATCTTTGCAAATTTTGAATAACAGAAAACAACTTTTTCAATACGGGGAAACCGAAATAGGAAATCTTTCTTCTCCCATCGATATGAAAAGACTAAAATCCTTTAATTTGAAAATGACAGCCAGTGAAGTATTGTGCTTTCTTCATTTTTTGCCATTAATGGTAGGTGATTTGATTGATCCAAAAAATTCATACTGGATATTGTTGGCAAAACTTGTAAAAATGTTTGATTTGTTATTTAAAACTCAGTTTAGTGAGAATGACCTGATACATTTAAGAAAGTTGATTACTGAACACCATACACATTATGTTAAGTTGTTTGGACCAACTTTAAAACCCAAACACCACTTTTTGGTACATTACCCTACAGCAATTAAAAAATGTGGGCCTTTAAAATACGTCTGGGTAATGCGGTTTGAAGCTAAACATAAGGAGGGCAAAGCTTACCTTAATAATATTACATCTAGATTAAATGCACCCCATTCACTTGCCATTAAGGCATCACTGCAATTTTCCTATTTTTTAACTAAAAATAAATTAGGGATTAAACCTCCCTTTGATGAAAGTATTTTTAAAAGCGATGATTTGTTAAGTAAGGAATATTATTCCGAATTAGTTTCTTCTGGTATCATTTTAGACAAAGTCAGATTTGCAGGTTGTGTGACGTATGAGGGTATACTGTACAAAAATAATAATTACTTAGCTGTTGCTGATTCCTCCTTTAAGCTATATAAAATAATTGATTTGTTGTTTGAAAACAATAATTTGTTAACACTTTGTTCCGAAATAAAGATTAAAATGTTTAACGAACACTTTCAAGCCTACGAAGTTGGAGAAAAAATTGGGAACTTACTTTTAAAAAATATTAAGTCCTTCACAAGTCCTCCACTCCACTTATATCAAATAAATAATGGAAAAACTTTTATCAGAAATAAATATTTGTAACAAATGTAAGCAATAAATAAGCCTTCTGCAAACTTTTAATTGAATAAAAAAATAATTTTATCAAAACAATACGCGTAAGAATTATTCTTGTAAGAATTATGAAATAAATAAATACGAATCTAACAATAAGATCACAATCTGTATCTTTTCTTAAAAGCTTTAAGTAAAGTTTGCATTAACTTACTTAAATTTTTGCTAAAGGTTGCTTGTCCTTTTTCCAATTTTCAGCAATGGTTGTTTGTTCTTTTTTAATTTTCAGAAAAGGTTAAATACGGCTAATCTCAGGTAATCTTATCATGTTAAATAAAAACACAATACATTTTTCAATTATTTTTTAATTTAAACTAAGTATATTTAATTTAAATAACAATTATTTCATAGAAAAATGCTAAAATTAATCCGGAAAACATAAGAAAATGTATTATGTTTTTAATTTACATAATTTCAATTTAATCTGTGATATTTCTATTTTCATTTACAGGAATACCTAATGCTTTTAAAACACCAAATTTAATATTTTTCGTATTACTTTACAATTGAATCCTAAATTAAAAGGAAATTATATTGAAAAGTAATACGAAATACATTATATTCGACGTTTTTAAGTATTTAATTGAAATTGGCTTCATATTTGATTCAAAGTGGTGACATATTTGATTCAATGTGGCGTCATATTTGATTCAATGTGACGTCATATTTGATTCAATGTGGCGTCATATTTGATTCAATGTGGCGTCATATTTGATTCAATGTGGCGTCATATTTGATTCAATGTGGCAGCATATTTGATTCAAAGTGGTGACATATTTGATTCAATGTGGCGTCATATTTGATTCAATGTGGCGGCATATTTGATTCAAAGTATTGACATATTTGATTCAATGTGGCGACACATTTGATTCAAAGTGGAGACGTATTTGATTCAAAGTTGAGACGTATTTGATTCAAACTGGCGACACATTTGATTCAATGTGGCGACGTATTTAACTCAAAGTGGCGACACATTTGATTCAATGTGGCCACATATTTGATTCAAAGTGGCGACACATTTAATTCAAAGTGGCGACACATTTGATTCAATGTGGCGATATATTTGATTTAAAGTGGCGACACATTTGATTCAATGTGGCGACATATTTGATTCAAAGTGGCGACACATTTGATTCAATATGGCGACATATTTGATTCAAAGTGGGGACATATTTGATTCAAAGTGGCGACATATTTGATTCAAAGTTGAGACGTATTTGATTCAAAGTGGCGAAGTATTTGATTTAAAATTGTGTCATATTTGATTCAATGTGGCGACATATTTGATTCAATATGGCAACATATTTGATTTAAAGTGGCAATGTATTTAATTCAAATACGTTCATACTTGATTCTGAGTTGAAACGTAAGGAATAACGTAAACGTTAATCGGTTACGTAGCCACTCAAATTAAAGTTGAAATAACATTGATTCAATGTATTTCGGCATTAGGCTAAAAACATTGTGATTTTAACTTTGATTCAAAGTAGAACTCAATAGATTTTACTACGATTTCACAACAATCGGAAATCAAAGTCGAACTGCTTTGATTCAATCATTTTCGGCTTTAGGCTATAAATGTTGTGATTTTACATTGATTCAAAGTGGTTTCCATTGATTTTACGTTGTTTTTTGGCTCAGTGTATGTAAGTATGTAGGATGACGGCGGCGGTAGCGGCGGCGACGACGCCGGTCATTATAATGATGATGACATGCTTGGAAATGAAATCATCTACAAATTTCAATCTAACATTGTAACTTGGGAAATGATGCTGCAATCTGGACCTATTCTGATTGTGATGGGTCATGTCCTTGTGTCTCATCGTCGTCGTCGCCGGTTGAACAACGCAACGTAACGAGTTGAATATAGATTACCTATATAAATTTATTTATGTAATAATGTACTTGTATATGTGTACAAGCTTAAGCAACAAATCATAATGGTAACCGGGACGCCCTTTGTTCGTCTATGACTATGACCAGTGCTGCTATTCAATATTTCACCAGCCATAGTAAACATAAAAGGCTTTCTTAGGACTGCATCATAGATGCATCTTCATACAACAAATAAAATATACTACTCAAAATACCTTAGGGGATCATTTAGCACTTGTATTAAATTTTAAAATACATTACAAACAAATTGTGTGCCAAAACACCTGGAATATCGATAGCATATTGAATTCTGGATATTTTTTGTTGTTAATTTGAATGAGACGAAGCCTCAGTGATTTTGTCCGATGATATTGTTAGTGTATGGGACTATCCGTTTTATATACTCCTGTACTCGTTTTGACATCTCCTGTTTTGTGATCTGGCATTTCTTCATGCACTGGTACGTGTACTACAATTCCATGATTTGCTCGATGTAAAGATGGCCCGCCATGTCATGTTTCATCAGCTCGGCGGATATGCGATCGGCTCCTTGTTCTCTATTTCGCCTTCTCAACTTCTTCTTTGTAAAATGGATGACGGTAGCGTAGGGGATGGAGCAACCCCTTCTTCAGTGAAATGAGCGTTTAGCAATTCATTTTAAGTATTTCCCATTGCTCCAATATGTCTGCAGGATTGATACTCAGATATCCCACTCTGTCCTTTAAATATGTGTCAAAAGAACAGTATTTCCGGGATATCATTTCTCTTGTAGTGCTTATTTTACCCTTGGACTTTGACAGAAAATAAGTGCTCGATGTTCCGTTCCAAGAAAATTTGTTTGAATCATTATCCTAAATTCGGTGCAAGGGTTGTCGTCCCGTAATCAATTCGTTTCCCAGGCTTGTTTTAAGTCTCGAATAAACTTTTTTTTATACGACATGTTTTTAGCCTATCGCCAACCTGAGGTAACAGTTGGATTTTAAGCAGCTGCCACGAAAAAGCTATGGCCAGCTTAAGTATTTTTCAAAACATTTAATCATCACCTGGCAAAATATCCACAAAAAAAAAATAATCCAATTTGCTATGATCTTCCACGGAATCAATTTTCATTGCCAAAACCCCTAAAACAATCTCCAGATCCACAATTTCCAGACACGTATACATAGCAAAACCAGTTCTCATGCGGAATTTTCATGACAATCTTTGACCGTGACGAATACGCTGTTGAACGAGGTTTTGTAGGTATGATGGGCTTTGTTTAAACCCGTCTTCAAAATCGCATTTGCTGTAAGATCTCAGTTTTTTGAGATATATTATATTTTGAAAATGAAAGAAAACTAATAAAATATGGCTTTTGGAGACTATAGCTGAGATCACACGATTGATCAAATGTACCGATTTTTGTCCATTTGTTTGTACAGATCGTGTGAATGGCAGAAAATATTGGGCATAAGGCAGATAGGACAATTTTTTTGGCCGATAGGCAGATAAAAATTAGCTGTCTTGTACCAATCGTGTGAACTGTTCATACACCGATGAAGACAGAAAAAATTCTTAAATGTACAGATAATTTGTTCTGCCACTTAATGACCGATCATAGTGACCAATCAAAGCAGATAAGTGCCGATATACTAAAAAATATATTCTATCTGTTCTCCACCGGAGAACAGAAAATAAAAGACAAAAATTCGTATTTAAAAATCACTTTATTCAATTTGAAGCCTCAGATCCCTTACCGCTTATACGTCGAGATGAATATTAAATCTGAACTGTTTGAGATCGAACGATCCCTTTTTATTTAACGCAGCAAATCTTAGTTTGTCTGCGGATGTTGCAATAATTAAAAGAATATTTTTTATTGTATACAAAGAATAATTCTTGGTTAGGACAGAAATTTACTCTTATGTTTACTTCGTAATTTAATTCCCCAAAATAAACTTACAACAGCCTTCGATTCAACTGAATTCAAGGTGATGGAACGGAATCGAAACGAAGTAGTACTACAAGGAGATGATGGCAGAACTTTTAGGCGAAATTTAAACCATGTGAAGAAAATACACATTCATCTTCTCCAGCTCCTACGCAAAAATCAACGGCAGAGACTGTTTTGCAACAAGCAACAAAAGTTATTGGAATCTGATACAGAGGACCAGTGGCATAGCTTCGGCATGTATTTAGCGTCACAGCTGCGTGAATTGGAAAAAACAAACAAAGCCCTGGCCAAAAAGTTACACATTACTATAATGAAAAACACCATGGATGCGCTTGCAGAGTTGGATGATGGCTAAATTCTACTTCTTTCATATGAATTCATTACATTTAATTTGAAATTTAATAAAATTATATAAATATGTCATACATTTGTTTTTTTTTTTTAACATAGACATTTATATTGGTAAGGTATTTCACCAGCAGCCGACATGAAGTATTGCTCGAATTCCTGACGAATTTCTTTGGCTTCATTGCTTATGTACGTTGTTGGGCGTTCTTCTGTTCCTTGCTGGCGTAATTCAAAAGCATTTTGGTTGAGTTCCCCTAGAAGTAGGTTGCCTTCAGCATCCATAGAAAATCCATCCATGTAATTGGTGTTTTTTGTATTAAAAAATTGTGCAAGGCACAGCAAGCCAGGGTTACCAGGGTTGTTTTATTTGCATTCAGCTGAATAGGCCGATATAATATTTGGAAGCGCTTCGTCATTATTCCAAATGCATTTTCAACTACGCGTCTGGCCCGTGACAGTCGGTAATTGAATATACGTTGACCTGCACTTAAACTTTTACCTGGATATGGTTTCAGTATATGTTTTTGCATTCGAAAAGCATCGTCCGCCACAAATAGGTATGGCACATTCAGTACACGGCCCAATAAAGGTTGCGGCGGAGGTAATCCAAGAGATTCATTGTCCAAAGCGTGCTGAAATGTACACTTTCCAAAAACTCCTCCGTCCGAAACTCTTCCATTGCAGCCGACATCAATGTATAAAAATTTGTATTCGGCGTCAGCAATGGCCATGAGAACTATGCTATGAGTGCCTTTGTAGTTATAAAAGGTACTACCAGACCGCGGCGGAGCCGTCATAACAATATGCTTCCCATCAACTGCGCCGATACAATTGGGAAAATTCCATTTCGCATTAAATTTTTGGGCAATGTCAATCCACATATGTAATAATAAATTATGGATATTTAAGTTTTGATATTTTGGGGAAACAGACTATTTGTTATTTACCCTTTATAATTTATACTATCCGCTTTTTTGGACCACTGCTATAGACTGCAGTACGCAGATGATGATTCAGCTTTCAGTGACCAATAAGAAGATCTGCTATTACTCTTAGATTACTATTCCGACTATAAGAGTGATACAATCTTAGAACCGATTGTAGTTGCTAAGGAATAGCTTGATTCATGGTATCACAATGGATCTACGTTGATCCAATCAACCTAAGCTAAGTATTAGCTTAGCCTGTTCTAGTTTGGGAAGTCCATTCTAAAGTTTCGATCCTTTGGCCTCCTCCTCTGATTTGATCTAATTTTGTTTATTTTTTCCTCCTTTATCACAATTATCGGTAATGATGCTCCCTGTTTTGTGAAAAAAGATCCTACTAAATTGCCCTGAACTTTAACATGAAACGGCACGGGCCCTGCTCACTTAGGCTTCTAACATATTTCCACACCAATTTTGAGTTGATGGGATAGAAGCTTGGTGCCTTTAATGTGGCTTGGCTATCTATAAGTTTTTTTTCTTCTTACTTGGGGCGCTACAGTCCTGTGTGAACTAAGGCCTCACCCAACAAAATTCTCGGTCCCTAGCTGTATATCTCCAGTTTCGTGCTCTTTTAACCTTCTGGCTAAGTCTACGTCGCTGAACAAACCATACAGATCATCTTCTCCTCCACTCCCCTTCTATGCATACGGGACCGTATATCACACGAAGAACTTTTCTCTCGAAACGAAATAAAGTGCTTTCATCCGCTTTTGTCATAGTTCATGCCTCTGCACCGCATAGCAGGACGGGTATGATGAGGGTCTTACTACATATATAGCGAAACTTTTGGTCGTTCGAGAGAGGGCTTTGCTACTCAATTGTTTTCTTAGCCCAAAGAAACGTTTTGACCGAGACGTCAGTGTTCTAAGCCCTTTCTTGATAAAAGAATGTACTTCGTTTTTGTAATCATTAACCGTTAAACCCATTTTTGCCCCCTCTGCCTAGTAGGGATGCCAAAATTAGGCATGGATCAATACAGCTCCTTGTAGATGCTGGTATATGCGGCCTTGAAATCGATGAAGAGATGGTGGGTGTCAATTTTTCCTACGGTGTTTAATTCGGCTGGGAGATGGTAGCAGAAGCCTGTTCCATTGATATGGAGACTTTAGTTCTTGGACCAAAGTACCAGCCCCTTCCGATTTTCTCGACTCAGTGCATTAATGTCACCTTTGATAAAATAGTTACCTAATTTTAATCATTTTTAAACTTCAATCAAATAGGCGAAGAATAGCTTTAGTGGATTTAACCCCGGTTGCACTCTCGATTTAAATTTGTGTGTGTTTCGAATTATTACAAAATCTGGGGTGTAAAGTAACTACATTAGTCATGGAACCAAAAATTACAATAAAAAGAGGTTGGGATGAGACCCACACGAATAACTTTCCATTCGTGCCCGTCTCTCGACATTTCTAGTTGTTTTACAAAATATTAAAAACAATATTTTGTGAGAGATTAAAATAGTTTGAAGTTAAAATTTTTCTTTGTTGTTAAGATACTTGAGTCTAAAACCAATAAATATCAATTTTTAGTTATTTTTGTAGGTTTTCGGTTTTTGTCAATTGTCAATTTAATTTTTCTAAAAAATTAACTAAAAGTTAAAAACAATTTTTGAATATGGTAAAATTAGTTTAATTTCAATATCATCTTTCTTAACGAGATATTCAAGTAGATCATACATATTTCACAACTTTTAGTAGTATTTTTTAGGGTCTTATAAAACGTCGAGAAATGTCAACATTTTCAATCCGAAAGATCGGACATTCCGAAAAGACTGTTCCGAAAAAACACTTTCGTGGTAAGACCAACATTTTGAAGTATATAACAAAACAATTATTGCTTTGATGTCTTCCTAAAAGTATTAAAACAAAAGTTTAGAATCTCAAAAACAGCTCCAGCGATTTTGATGCAATACAAAAAATTTCTGTTTTTTGCACAGTATTATTTTCTCATTTAAAATATCAAATGTATAGGGATAATGATGATGATCCCCATATGGAATGATTCAAGAGCTCAACTTGATTAACAGTTTTGGCCTGCACGCGGTCTTTACAGATCCACATGTTCTATATATACATATTTACATATACGTAAAAGGAGGTGTGCATGATATTCCATATTCTCCAACCAATTATCTTATGTATAGCAGTAAACGTACTAACAGGTCCGGTGTAATATTCCATGTCGTCACTTAAACACTATTAGCCAAAAGTGCAAACAATATTCTATATGGTCACAAGTAATTTACGACTTCTCTAGATATAGAAGCTACGTTATAATAGGGATGAATATGAGGAATGAGGATGGGGTTGGGGATAGTTAAGGCAAATTGCGGTTGTATACGAGTACTATAAAGGACATCTTACTTTACTACCTATATGCAATGCATACAGTTGTGGATGAAACTTAGATATATGTAAATGTGTGAATTTGTGAACATAGAAGCATACCTATAGTACCCTTTAGATAATTTATGAAAGTTTAATATATGTATTATTTTTAATTTATGACTTTTTGAGTTTGTGCACTGACCAGATTCTTTGATTAAAATTTTGTTACACGCAATTGGGAATTTCATTTACGTCTTCATGGCTACATATGTACATTGAGCTGTTAAGGGAATACCTAACTATGTACGAGTAAGTATATCTACTTATTCAGGACATTACATGCATAGCATATGATGGGAATTTATAGAATGATGAATGTGATATTAGTTTGTTCCAAAGAATTTTGGTTTTTCGGGTAGGTAAGGTAGGTAAAGTGGATACCCAAGCCCATGTTAAATTTTTGTGATGAAGTTGAAGTTTGGGGATTTAATTTGAAACCTTAATTTATGTGAATCTTTTGAAGAAAAAAGAAAATATTTTTCATGCAAAATTTTAAAGGAATGCATCTTAGGTTTTAAAGTTATTGCGTCATAAGTTTTATAAACTTTATAACCTATAAATTGCTTAAATTAAAAAATAAATCATTTAACATCGTATACATACCATTTGGCATTTTGTGGATTTTTGAAACCAAATACATATGTGCAAGATTGAATATCTCTGCACGTAACTATAGAGCACATAATTTTATGGTTTATGCAAAAACAAAAACACTGATCATCGACACCATGGTTGTAACATATTAACTTACGCAATTAGTTATAAAAATGATTTATTGTAACTTAATATTTAAGCAACCTACGGAAATATCAATAATCCGAATGCGAATAGAAGGAATTTAATTGAAAACATATGTAGCTTGATAAAGATTACTACGTATGGTATGGAGAAAAATGAAGGCGGAACAAAACAGCATACTTAAAGGAGCTTATATAAAGGTTGATGCTTCAAATGCATTTGATAAACAATTAGCACATCTCAACCTGTGACGTCAGTGGTCTAAAGTAGTGGAGTGCGTAGTGCACACGACTTCTAAGACTGAGCAAATCTGATATGCGTGGGTTCGAATCCTATGTTGTGCATACAAAGTTTTTCAAATAAAATTGGATTAAAGCTCAGCACCACAAAAAAGGAGACTGATGAGTGCAAAAGTGGCAAAGCACGAAAAATCTATATATCCAGCCAAAAACAATGAGTGGTAGCACCTTTAAGTTGTTGTTGTTGTTCAAAAACATTCAAGATAACTAAGCATTATTACAAATGTAACATTCCGAAATATCAAGTTGAACTTATAAAGGGTGTTCCTTGTTTCGGATATAATATTTTGGGGTATAATTTTTGTGTATATTCTAACAAAAATATTTTTTTACCGTAATTGCCTATGTCCCTTATTTATTTTGATGTACTCTGACCCATTTTTAAGGAAAACTACATTGTTCGTACCAATGACAGGTTTTTGGTTTTAAAAGAAATACCAGCCTTTACGTCTTGTCTCAGTCTTAAGATATCTATAGATTCGAACCTTTTCTATTTTCTCTTTGTTAATTTGTGACTTTGGGATTAATTTTCTTCAAAAATGTGTTGTAAATACGATATTTTACCTTTTTTAAATAAAAATAATATTAATTGAAGTAAAAGGTAATCAAAGTTTAAAACACTGCAATCTTAATTCGATATTCTACTGATAAGTGCTCTAGACCCGACTGAACAAAAACAATCCATTGGGTGGTATACAAGCCTGGTCGTTAATATTTTTATTCAGCGATTCGAACTAAAAAGTTGGGTGCAAAACCTCAAGATTTTGGAGACGTTTGAAAACTGACAAAGTTTTTAACATCACATAGCACAATGTTTGGAGCGCATTTTTAACTTCAAATTAATGCCAAAATTGAAATAAATAAAATGTTTTAAAGAAAACTTCTACACATCCTTGGAAAAAATTATAAGTTAAACAAAATTATCAGTTGCGTTCTTTTATTCAAATTATAAGGCAAAGACCCTTTTTAACGTTATTTACAAGGTCATATTGTGATTCTTATAAATATAAAGCCAGGAAATATCATTCCGGATTCTCACCAAATAACGATTACTTAATCCGTCCATACTTTTTTTTAATTTAAGCTTTAAGATGTGCTGTTTCAAGCTTGATGTCAAGCTTTTTAAGGGTGGTAGAGCTGTTTGTGGTGAGCTGGGGTCAGCGTACAAAATGAGTTCAAAAAAATCATTACAAGAATTACCTTGAACCTTTAATTTTACCAGTACAATTATTTTTCATAAGCTTAGCAAATCAATGTTATTGATATTTTTCGAGAACATCTTGAAGTGCTCCACGGAAATATTTCAAAAAGTATAAAAATAGTAACTAGTTAATTTTGGGCTTCTGATCTTGTAATTTTGATCGCAGCAGTCGAATTGAAATTCATATTTGAACAAAAAAACAGCATAGGTAACTACAAACAAATTTGAAATAATTTGAAAAGACAAAAAGAAGTATAATTTTGTAGTTGTAAGGAACACTTTTTCATCCACTTGAAACGGTAAAAACACATTCATGGACAAATTCTCTTTTCATTCTATCTCACTCGTATAAATTTTCATACAATACCACGAAGACTAGTGAGAGTGACGATTTAAATAGAAACAGTTTTTGTTCAATTCATGCACACTTTTAAACGTACTATGGTGAAGTTAATTTGCAGTTGCTTTTAGTGCGTGAGTTTTACTTTATTTTGTTTTTATACATACAATTTTCGAATGGATCGCTGGCTTAAGTCTGGATCTTTGAAAAAAGCAAGTGAATGCTCCGCAAAAGCGCCCGAAGCTCCTCGGTTAATAACTTCTGATTTTTAAGCATTTACCCGCACAAAATGATTTCAATCATTTTATTTTGAGACGTCACTTTGCAGGGATTCATCCAGATAGCAAAAGCAAACCGACTGACTTCTTAAAAAGAAAGTATGCTGAACTTACTAAATCTCAAACCATTAGGTATTACTTATCACTCAAAGACAGTGAACGGAAATGCGTTGATGGCGTCCTACTTGGTAAGTTTCCGAATAGCGCAAACTGGCGAAGCCCATACCATTGCTGAAAACTTAATAAATCCATATGTTAAAGACATTGTTGAATGTTTGTTGGGTGAAAAGGCCAACAAATTATTTGCCACTATTCCTTCGTCAAATAACACAATATCAACACGAATCGGAGACTTAGCGGAGAATGTGGAAGCTACCTTACTTTTACGAATAAAAATCACAAAATTTGCGCTGCAAATGGATGAATCAACGGATGTTGCAGGGTTGTGCGCTACCAATAGGTATCTACAATCCTTTCAAGAAGATCTGCTTTTCTGCTAGCCGTTGCCAACTACTACAACTGGTGCTGAAATTTTTAATTTGATTGACAATTTTGTTATTGTAAATGACATACATACCATGGGTTAACTGCGTGGATGTATACACGGACGGTGCCAAAGCCATGACTGGATAAACGTCCGGTGCTGTCGCAAGAATAAAGCAAATTGTTAAAGGATGCACCATGCCATTGCGTTCTACACCGCCATGCCCTCGTAATGAAAAAATTCCGGTCTCTTAGAACCTTCCTCATTGACGACAACTTTGTATTTGGGGACATTTTGTGTAATGAGCGGTGGTTATTGAAGTTGGCGTATCTGTCAGATATATTTAAAATAATAAATGATTTGAGTGCATCACTTCGCGGAAAGGCCATATAGGTATAGCTGTTTTCGATGCCAGTGACAAAATAAGAGGTGTCCCAAAATTAACGCAAGATTTGAATTAAATAGAAAACGCCGTTTTTAGTCTTTTGATAGTTATATTTTTATTGACTCGTAAAGTACATAGGATAGGGTTATGTATGGAATAACACATCGGACAAATGGCCTCCACGGCTTTGCATGCACATGCGCACTCTTTTGTTGAAATTTTCCATGACCATTCTGCATAAATGTGGCTGAATTTCGTTGATGCAGCGTTGAATCTCCTCCTTTAATGCACGGGTGGTTGTGGGCTTGTTGACATAGACTTGTGATTTCAAATAACCCCATAAAAAGAAGTCTAATGGTGTTAAATCACACGATCTAGGAGGCCAATTTTGATCACCGAAACGAGAGAGTACACGACCTGGAAATGTCTCATGCAGTAATTGAATTGTTTCACGGGCTGTATGACATGTGGCACCGTCTTGTTGAAACCACATATTGGACACATCAATATCATCCAATTTTGGCAGAAAGAACTGTGTAATCATGTCGCGATATCGAGCACCAGTAACAGTCACTGCTTGACCAGCATCATTTTCAAAAAATATGGGCCAATTATGCCTCCAGCCCAAAATCCACACCATACAGTCACGCGTTGTGGATGCATTTGTTTTTCGACAATCACATGTGGGTTCTCCGAACCCCAAATGCGGCAATTTTGGCGATTGACAAAGCCATCAAGATGAAAATGTGCTTCATCGCTTAGGATGATTTTGCTCGAAAAATCAGCCGCCAAGCTTTCACTATTTTTGAAACATTCTTTAATAATGAAGACACGTTGTTCTATCGTGTAACGCTCCATTTTTAATAACCCTATACTGTTAGCTGTCAAATTGCTTTTTTTCAGGGTTGCCAACACTTCACTGCACAAATGGCGGCAAATTCAAATCTTGCGTTAATTTTGGGACACCCTTTAGAAGCATTTAAAAATAAAATCCAGTATTGGGCTGAATCTTCCCAATGCTCAAAGAATTTAAAGAAGAAATAGATTTGGACATTCCCGATGATATTTTAAATGAGTTTCATATCCACCTAGTAGGTTTGCCTACCTTCCCTAACATCGCTGCAGTTTGAGTGTTTGATTGACCTGACATCAGATTCTTCGATAAAATAACTTTTTGCAACAATGAAGTCTTATCAGAATTCTGGTGCATGTTGAGAGACGAGTTCAGTTTACTGTCAGAGAAAGCTAAAATAATTCTTCTGCCGATTGCAACAACATACAATTGCGAATCAAAGTTCTCTGCATATATTGGAACCAAAACAAAATATAGTTACCGTCTCGATGAAGAACCTGATATACAGTTGCAGTTGTCCCAAGTTCAACCACAAATTTCAGCTTTATGCAAAAATAAGCAGGCACATTATTCCCAATAAAAAGAAACTCCATATAATTATAATGCATATAATTATCTGATTCCTTATTAAGTTAAGTTAACATTATTCTTGTGTTTTTCGTTGTAGAAAGTGTTTCCTGAATTCAATAAAACAAACGAAATTAAAAAAAAAAACGTATAAAATTTGCTACATGTAACTGCGAAAAATTGCATAAGCGCAACGAAGTACTCCGCGTGCAGATTCTCACGCAAAAAGTGCTCCGCGACTAAAAAAAAATGGGAACCGCTGATCTAAACTATACGTAAACTCTGTATGCTTGCTATTTTATAAAATTATGGATCTCTATCAAATGACAACAAGGTTGAAAAAAGAAGCAGAAATCGTGGGGCTGAAAATATATGTATATAGGACAAACTTTGATGTTCAGCTAAGGATCTTTTCAGTCATTCTCTCTGAAAAATATTGCTGAACAACGATTAGAAAAAGTAGATAGTTTCCAGTATTTTGGAATTATTGTGTTTACTGAAGGCAGAACTGAATAAGATATCGCTAGCTGAATAGGAAAATGTAAGGCTGCTTTCGGGATGTTGTTCAATGTCTGCAGAAACAATTTTTTCAGCTTGACGGCAAAACTATGACTATTCCGCTTAAATGGCCCATCAATATTGTTGTACTGATTCAACATCTAGAAAATAAGAGCAACGATAACTATCGGAAACTGAAAACCTTCATTAACAGGTGTCTACGAAACATCGGTTTTCTGTATATAGTATACAGTATATAGTATATAGTATATAGTATATAGTATATAGTATATAGTATATAGTATATAGTATATAGTATATAGTATATAGTATATAGTATATAGTATATAGTATATAGTATATAGTATATAGTATATAGTATATAGTATATAGTATATAGTATATAGTATATAGTATATAGTATATAGTATATAGTATATAGTATATAGTATATAGTATATAGTATATAGTATATAGTATATAGTATATAGTATATAGTATATAGTATATAGTATATAGTATATAGTATATAGTATATAGTATATAGTATATAGTATATAGTATATAGTATATAGTATATAGTATATAGTATATAGTATATAGTATATAGTATATAGTATATAGTATATAGTATATAGTATATAGTATATAGTATATAGTATATAGTATATAGTATATAGTATATAGTATATAGTATATAGTATATAGTATATAGTATATAGTATATAGTATATAGTATATAGTATATAGTATATAGTATATAGTATATAGTATATAGTATATAGTATATAGTATATAGTATATAGTATATAGTATATAGTATATAGTATATAGTATATAGTATATAGTATATAGTATATAGTATATAGTATATAGTATATAGTATATAGTATATAGTATATAGTATATAGTATATAGTATATAGTATATAGTATATAGTATATAGTATATAGTATATAGTATATAGTATATAGTATATAGTATATAGTATATAGTATATAGTATATAGTATATAGTATATAGTATATAGTATATAGTATATAGTATATAGTATATAGTATATAGTATATAGTATATAGTATATAGTATATAGTATATAGTATATAGTATATAGTATATAGTATATAGTATATAGTATATAGTATATAGTATATAGTATATAGTATATAGTATATAGTATATAGTATATAGTATATAGTATATAGTATATAGTATATAGTATATAGTATATAGTATATAGTATATAGTATATAGTATATAGTATATAGTATATAGTATATAGTATATAGTATATAGTATATAGTATATAGTATATAGTATATAGTATATAGTATATAGTATATAGTATATAGTATATAGTATATAGTATATAGTATATAGTATATAGTATATAGTATATAGTATATAGTATATATATAGTATAACGTCAATGGATTGAACACATTCTTCCAAAATTCAGTGGATTTCACTAATTCAAGAAGGTAGGAGATTCGATACGTGGAGAAGAACAGTCTTAAAGAAATCGTTGATATTGGGGAAGGTGCTCAAATACTTCGGCATCTCTGATTATTGCTTTGAAATTTTTATAAGATCAAAAATATCAATCCAATGGCAAATAATGAATTTTGTTCTCCAAATGTTTTAAAATCATTATTTCTAGACTTTCATAAAATAGGCAGTATTTAAAATAATTAATAATATAATTACCTATACATATAATAATTTTCAAACTTGACTAAAATGTTTAATATTTTGCCAAAACATATTGCAAAATTTTGTTGAGCCGTTATTAGGATTAAACACAGTGCAAGTTAATAATTAATAAATGAGGATAGGATTAAAAAATAGATACCGATGCACATTGGCTTTGAATGTCTTCACATTGCAATAAGTGGGAAATATTGAAACAGGTAAGACGTAGTGCAACTAAAGAAAAAAATGTGTTTAATTTTCAGTACAACTGAAAACATGCTTAAGAGTAAACTGATCTGCATAGTAAGAAGAAAGGCTATTACGGTTGAATTTTTGTATGGGTAGAAGGGTACTGGATATTTCAGAAGAGCATTCAAAAATAATGATAGGCATGAAATCTTATGGCGGTGCTCAAATATTGCAATTGAACAACGATCATCTATCATTTTTGGAGCTTACTTTTAAATTCTATCCAAGAGACTTTAGTGATTTATTGGAACACCTTCCCAAATATGCTACATAGGCTTAGAACTGTAAGCCAACTATGGAAAGTGGCATTTGGGGAGGTTTGCGTTTTTGCTACAGTATAAACAGCACTGAGTTTTCGAAACATTACTTTCTACACGGTTTATGATTCCCATTGGACAATGATATCAAGATCAGAATTTAATGCCTGCACATTGTAATGAGTGGGAAATATTGAGTCTGGTAAAGCATTCCACATTCGTGTAGTGCGACTAAAAAAAGAATCTCTGTACTTTACAATACGACCGAAATTGGGCTCAAGGGTAAACTGATGGGCATTCCTAGAAGAACGAGTATTACGATTGAATTGTTTGAGGGGAGGAATGCAACTGGCTATTTCATTAGACCATTTCTTATAGAAGTAGTAATAAAATAATGAGAGATATGAAACCTTACGACGGTGCCCGAGAGATGCAATAGTTTCAGTTAGACAACAGTCACCTATCAATTTTAGAGCTCTCTTTTAAATTCTGTCCAAGAAACTCAAATGGGTTATAGGAGTACTCAAGTTTTGGACAAATATAGCCTTTACAAATTATAGCCACATCATAAGGGGTAAAAAACTTCTTGCATCGTCTCAGAAAACCTAAACTCCACAACAAGTGGTTTGCAATGCACATACCTAGGACTGATAGCTGTTCAGTCTCCTCGATGCAAGTACCAATCATGGATAGTGGCATTGTGGGAGGGTTACGCTTATGCGACAGCAGACAGCATTGAGTTTTCGAAGCATTAAATTCTACATGGTTTTTGATTCTCCATTGTACAATTCTGTCAAGATCAGAATTTAATGAGCTTATCATACGCTGCCGTTGGTAGTCAGCATCCGAAGGACAAGGATGAGAACCTAAGAACGAATATGAAAAGCTGAGGGAACTGTCTCAGCAAAACAATCTAGTGGGTTAGAATTTTCAGACAAGAGATCATTTATCATACGCTTCCGTTGAAATTCCACGAAAATAAAGAGCTGAGGGTGCTGTCGCCAGCCAAAAAATGTTGTCTTTTTAAAAAGATTTTTCAATCAATATCCATTTTTGAAAACATCATAGGTACTTAATTTATTATAACTCATGTATAATACAACCAAAAACTTAAGTTCAATTTTTTACTTGGTAAACTGGAGAATTCCAAAGAAATTCTTAGGCTTGCTGTCTTTCGGTTAAGAGAAAATATGAACTTAATTTATTTTTAACTTCCCATAAGAAGTTATTGTAATCGGTCGAATTAAAAATTTTGACATTTCGTCGCCCGAGAATTGGTTTGTTCCATACGCCACTTTTGTCGGTTTTGAGTTAGGAATGGATTATATGGTAATTTTGTATGCTCTTTCTAAATCTGTGATCAGATTTGCGCTACGTCTTTTCAATCCCATCAATTTTGTTCCATATCCATCAAAATCAACATTTTCTAGAATTGTTTTGTGCCATAAACCATTTTTTGGCGTTTGGGACATTTTTTCCATATAAATTTTGTCAGAATTGTTTTGTTCCACATGCATATTACGGTGACAAGGGATAGAAAAATACTAAGAATGTTGAGAATTGGTTTGTACTAAGTGCACTTGTGTTAAAGAAATGCTATGTTTATGGGACAATAATCGCAAACAAAATTTTAGTATTGGTTTGTGCCATATCCATTACAATTGTGTAGATATCCCGAGACAATTGTATGAAATCCGCATCCGCATTTTACTATCAGAGGAAGCTTAATATGTTCAATCTAACTGCAACAGTAGTAGTTGCTATCCCTGGCATAAAAAGATTTACTTATTGCGTAGTTTGGACAGAAGCTCATAGTGGTCGCTCAGGAAATGACATTGCAAGTGCATTAATAAAAATTTTGGATAGGCTTATCGAAGTATACCCCACCTTAAAATCCATCATACTATGGAGTGATTCATGTGTTCCGCAGAATAGGAACAAAATCAATTACACCGCAATTCAAATGTTCCTGAACCGAAGTGATGTAGAGATGATTGTCCAGAGATATTCCGAGCCGGGACATTCCTTAATTCAGGAGGTGGATTGTATTTATTCGGCAATCGATAAGTATTTGAAAAACCTTGAGATTCATAGTCCACTTCACCTAGTAAAGCTTTTAAAAAGCAT
The DNA here is from genome assembly GCA_920104205.1 of Eupeodes latifasciatus. NCBI lineage: Eukaryota > Metazoa > Arthropoda > Insecta > Diptera > Syrphidae > Eupeodes > Eupeodes latifasciatus. Next base: position 355,072,659 of record OV049924.1, on the reverse strand, counting down.
GAACACAGACAAAGTTGAACTTAAAATTATTCAAATGCTTCCTGAAGATTTTAAGGCGTATTCCATTTTGGCTAACAAAATGGACTTCAGCAGAGTACCTTTTTCCAAAGTAAAAATATTACTTTATGAAAAAAATTTCGATTTTGAAATAAAATTTAAAAACTCTGCGAAAGAAAAAAAATACAAAACTGTAAGTTTATTTAAGACAGCCACCAAGGGTGCACTACCAACACCGAAAAATTTGCTTTGTGCAAAATTAACACAAACCTCTAAAACACCGATCTCAAAAGAAAAGAAAAAAGACCTTAAAGACTCGTTACCGTTTTTACCTGAAATTGATATGCAATATCTTAAAACATTGCTTAATATTTAGAAACTAAAAAAGTGATAGCAGCAGAACTGCTTTTTTATTTTGTTTTTACCAAATTAGTGTATTTACAATGTACTTTTTTTAACTTTTTAAGTAATGAATTAATAAGAATATTGTACTGAAAATGAAAACTTTGTTATAGCAGTAGAACTGCTTTAATTTTTTTTTGTTTTTTTGTTTATTTTTAAAGAAAAATGTTTATTTTTTATTTTTTTTTAATAAAGACTTTATTGAAAACAAAGATATAATCGATTTCTTTTAAAATTTTAGCATCCAACTACATGCTTTCTTGCCTTTCACATTATATATTGATGAGAATTGGTTTGTGCCATATTCATTTTTGTGTGGTCCGCGTGTATGGAAAAAGAAATCATTTTCAAAGTGTATGAGGTGGAATACAAACCAAAAAAGTAGACTTTTGTGCTGATTAACTTATCTTGTTAACGGTAAGGCAAAACACTTTGAAAATTGGTAGGTGAAGTCTTAATAAGACTATCTTCAATTTAAAAAAATAAAAATAAAATCCTATCGCACAGTTTCGGAGTACTAAGTACGCGAACCTTTAAATGCGTTTTTCTCGAAAAAGTGCCAATGGCGTATGGAACAAACCAATTCTCGGGCGACGATTTCTCAACGTTTCAGAACCCTAGAGTCAAAATAAAAGATTTCCCGCCAGCCTAAAAAACATTACTAAAAGTTAGTAAAAATTGATTTTCGACTCAAATATCTTTTCAAAAATTCGAAATATTGGCTTCAAAATAATTTTGTTTAGTAAAAAAATATTGTTTTCAGTAAAATTTTGAGAAGAATCGAATTGACAAAACATTACTAAAAGTTGGTAAAAATTTACTTTCGACTCATATATCTTTACAAATATTTAAAATATTAGCTTCAAACTTATTTTATCTCACGGAAAATATTGTTTTTGGCATTCAGTAAATTTGTTTTAAAAATCCAACAATCCGTTTTTTTTTTTCATAAAAAAATTAAATGTAGAAAAAATAGTGCGCAAATTTGGTAAAATTTGATGTTCGGTTCTCGATATCTCGTGAACAATACTCGTAGAAGGTATTGACTTAAAATTAGTTTATTTCATTCCAATTTGCATTTGTTTATATAAGAAATACAAATTTTTAATTAATGCTACTCAAATTGATAAAAATTGGTTCTCGACTAAAAATATCGTTTACAAAAATAAATTTTGAAATCAAAATATTTCATCAAATGCATAATATTGTTGGTAATTTTAAATTTTTTTAGAATAATTCCACAACAAACCTACCTACAAACCTTTTAAGCAAGCCCAATCGAGAGACGGAATGGGAAGTTATCAGTGTGGGTCGCACTCCAGCCTCTTTTTTTTTTATAATATTCACATTTAAGACTAACCTATCTACATTCTAAGCAAAACATACAGAACACAAACTAAATGAAATAATTTCACAGGGGCATAATTAAAAACCCTAAAATAAAAGCTTATTTATGAATTTAAACCCCAGATTTTAACCGTTTTTAAATAAATTTTTATTTCAAATACCTTCTTTTGTGCGTGTATACTCCTTTAAAGAAAAAAGAAGAAAGTTTATGAAAATCCCTGCTTTTTGCCTTAATACCACTGCCAGATAGATATTACCAGTGCGAAAAATGCCTTCATAACTACTATACGCGTACTGTATAAATATTAATGGGAAAAGTTTCTTTGAGTAAAACTCTGTAGGATTATTATGTTTTTTTCTTTTTTGTTTAATTTTTACGAAGGTAAGCAATTAATGAAAAGCAGGCATCTTTCCACTGTTCGTAAAGCAGTAATTTTACAGAAGCAGCACTAACAACAAAAACAACGACAACAAGAACAAGAACAATTTCCTCCAGCAATCCAAACCAAACCCAGGCTCCTGTCTGTAATTAATTATCAGAAAAGTTTAGCGTTCTGATGCATGCATCTCTCGCTTGCCACAGAACAACGTTCCTCATCCTCATCCTTTACCATGTGCAGTGCATCTTCTTGGATACGTACTCGCTCGTATACAAACCTCCCTTCATACGATGCGTATACACAGAGTTCTGAATAAAGATAGGTAACCAAAGATTTGGATGACGCCCGCCCCACCCATACCGCCCTTCAGAGGTTCATAATTTATTTAGAAAGGTGCAACCAACACAACAGTGGCCACGCGGAAATAAAGCGATGCGACGGCAGCAGCGATGTACCAAACAACCAACCGTACCAGGTGCCACCTTCCTTGAATTTAAAAAATGGAGGAAAAAAACGGCTACTCGGTTTCGACTTGCTGTTGCAACTCAGGATGAAAATTAATTTTCACAGAATTTGCTGAAACATTTAAAAAACCGAGTTTAACACAACATAGCACGTAAAGTACATAAAATGTTTTCTGCTTTTTTCTGAGGTCTTGCTTTAGGTATTTTTTTTTGATTTTTTTAAGGGGGGCTGAGGGGGTAATGGTTCGAATGAGGAAGTGGTGCAGAAACAACTAGAAAATTTGACTTGAGGCGTGAAATGCGTCAAAAACTGTAGAGAAAAACCGTTTTGTCGAGGCAGACGTGAAATTGCTATTTCTGCTTAATTGACGATAAAATTTATTTTATCAACTTTGCAACCGGTTGATAACTTTATTGCCCGAAACAAGAAAAAAAATTCACAGAACACAGATTTTTGGATTTCTGTTTGTGTGTGTTTAACTTAAATTAATTATTTGAAACGAGGGATTTTGAAGCTTAAGGCGAGGATTTAATTGGTTAAAATTGAAAATTTGGTTGGAGTTCATGTTTTTTCGAAGAATTTTAAACTACTCGTAACGTAAAGATTTATTGGATAAGGCCCAGACAAAATATAAGAAAAGTAACTTGGACCGAGTTGAGTGGTGGATTATGGGATATTTTCTTATTTCTAGGAATATTTCATGGCTCAAGTACACTAAGCACTCAATAAGAGTTTTTTTTTGGAACTATGGTTTTAAGTTTCTTCAGATTATCCTAAACAACTTTCTCGATGCAATGATGTAAGAGAACATATACAGTTTATCAAATTAATCAAATTTAAGCATTTTACTGAAAGAACAGAAAAAATTAAATTTAATGAAAGAAAAAAGTACGTATACGCCTAAGTGTGCATTATTTACTACTTTGCAATTAAATCAATTTTCCTGTACAATCACATGAAAAAAAAGAGGCTGGGATGCGACCCACACTGATAACTTCCCATCCCGTCTGTTGATTTGTCTTGCTTAAAAGTTTGTCTATATTTATCAATTTTTACCAAATTTGCGTAATATTTTTTGTGGATTTTATTTTTTTATGAAAAAACAGACTGTTGGATTTTTTTAAAAAAATTACTGAATATCGAAAACAATATTTTCTGTGAAATTAAATAAGTTTGAAGCCAATATTTTTAATTTTTGAATAGCTATTTGAGTCGAAAGTAACCAAGTACTAATTTTTAGTATTGTTTTTTTTAGGTTTTTATTTTTTGTAAAAAAAACTGTCAATTCGATTTTTCTCAAAATATTATCGAATGTTGAAAACAATATTTCTTATAAGATAAAATTAGTTTGAAGCCAATGTCTCAAAGTTTTAAAAAGATATTTACGTCGAAAACCAATTTTTTCCAACTTTTCTTAAATTTATTTTAGTTTTTTAAGTTTATGTAAAAAAACTGTCAATTCGATTTTTTTCAAAATTTTAGTGAATGTTGACAACAATATTTTTTGAAAGATAAAAGTAGTTTAAAGCCAATATCTCAAAGTTTTGAAAAGATATTTGAGTCGAAAATAAATTTTTACCAACTTTTATTAATTCTTTTTTTTTGCGTTTTATATTTTTTATAAGAAAACTGTCTATTCGATGTTTCTCAACATTTTTCAGAATGTTGAAAACAATATTTCTTATAAGATAAAATAAGTTTGAAGCTTTAATCTCAAGTTTTTGAAAATATATTTGAGTCGAAATTCAATTTTTACCAACTTTGAGTAATGTTTTTTTAGGTTTTTATTTTTTATACAACAACATTATTCTTCGTTGCACAAAATTGTTTTGGAGATGAAATCATATTTTAGTCGTAAAATTTTCGAGGTGACAAGTTTTTTTTTCAGTTTTTTTGATTTATAAAAAAAACCGTTAATTGGATTTTTTTCCAAAAATATATTTGTTTTGTATCACGTAACAATATATAATATGAAATTTAATTCAAGTCTCTAGCGTCATTAGTTCATGAAATATTTAGGGTTAACCAAAATTTTCCTCTTTTTTTTAAACTGCTATGGTAACAAAATCACCCACGCAATTTTCTTGAGAGCCCTTTCTGCATCTTTCTGCCTTATTATATGTATAGCAAAATTCATTCGAAGTCGATATCTCTTCTGGTTCTTGAGCTATGGACGACGAAAAAAACGTCGCGAAAGTACGGACGTACGTAACGTGCACACGCACGCACAGTCATCACAGACAAAGTGGGCACTTTTTTACATTTTCAAAACGATTTTTATTTTTTAGCCTTATTTACAGCATTTTGAAATACAGAATTTTGATATACAGAATTTTGAAATACAGAATTTTGATCATACAGTATTTCGTACATCAAGTATTTTGAAATACATTATTTTGAGATACAGTATTTTAAATACAGTATTATGATCCATACAGTATTTCGACCCCAACCCAAATATTTTTGTTCAGTTTTTTTAACTTCCCATAGGAAGTTATTGTAATGGGTCCGATTTGTCAAATTGAACATTTTGACATTTCTCGACGTTTCAAGGCCCCTAGAGTTGAATTAAAAGATTTTTAGAAAGATGTCTGTTCGTGCGTGTGAACGTACGTTTGTGCGTCCGTACGTCTGTACGTTCGCGACGTTTTTTTCGTCTTCCATAACTCAAGAACCAGGAGAGATGTCGACTTCAAATAAATTTTGTTGTATAGATAATAAGACAGAAAGATGCAGAAAGGGCTCTCAGCAGTTTAAAAAAAAGGTGAAAATTTTGGTTAACCCTAAATATCTCATGAACCAATGACTCTAGAGACTTGAATTAAATTTTATATTATAAAGGGTGTCTCAAAATTAACGCAAGATTTGAATTTGCCGCCATTTGTGCAGTGAAGTGTTGGCAACCCTGAAAAAAAAATCAATTTGACAGCTAACAGTATAGGGTTATTAAAAATGGAGCGTTACACGATAGAACAACGTGTCTTCATTATAAAAGAATATTTCAAAAATAGTGAAAGCTTGGCGGCTGCAGTTCTAAAATTTTATACAAAATATGGTCGGAATAGTGTTTTAACTTCGTCAACTGTGAAGAGATTAATTGAAAAATTCATGGAGACTGGATCCGTTGGAGACGCCAAACTGGTCGTCCAAAAACAACCCGTTCAAATGTGAATGTCGAAGCAGTGCGTGAGAGTGTTGCTGACAATCCAGGAACCTCAATTCGACGTCGTGGACAAGAATTGCAAATTTCAAGAACCTCTCTACAGCGTATACTCACCAACTTACAAAATTCAATCAACACAACAATTGAAACCTAATGACCATGGACAGAGAAGAGAGTTCGTTGAATGGATTATTGAACATCAACAAATGGGCCCTGATTTTTCGAGCAAAATCATCCTAAGCGATGAAGCACATTTTCATCTTGATGGCTTTGTCAATCGCCAAAATTGCCGCATTTGGGGTTCGGAGAACCCACATGTGATTGTCGAAAAACAAATGCATCCACAACGCGTGACTGTATGGTGTGGATTTTGGGCTGGAGGCATAATTGGGCCATATTTTTTTGAAAATGATGCTGGTCAAGCAGTGACTGTTAGTGGTGCTCGATATCGCGACATGATTACACAGTTCTTTCTGCCAAAATTGGATGATATTGATGTGTCCAATATGTGGTTTCAACAAGACGGTGCCACATGTCATACAGCCCGTGAAACAATTCAATTACTGCATGAGACATTTCCAGGTCGTGTACTCTCTCGTTTCGGTGATCAAAATTGGCCTATTAGATCGTGTGATTTAACACCATTAGACTTCTTTTTATGGGGTTATTTGAAATCACAAGTCTATGTCAACAAGCCCACAACCACCCGTGCATTAAAGGAGGAGATTCAACGCTGCATCAACGAAATTCAGCCACATTTATGCAGAATGGTCATGGAAAATTTCAACAAAAGAGTGCGCATGTGCATGCAAAGCCGTGGAGGCCATTTGTCCGATGTGTTATTCCATACATAACCCTATCCTATGTACTTTACGACGAGTCAATAAAAATATAACTATCAAAAGACTAAAAACGGCGTTTTCTATTTAATTCAAATCTTGCGTTAATTTTGGGACACCCTTTATATTGTAATGTGATACAAAACAAATATATTTTTGGAAAAAATCCAATTAACGGTTTTTTTTTACAAATCAAAAAAACCGAAAAAAAAAAAATTTGTCACCTCGAAAATTTTACGACTAAAATATGATTTCATCTCCAAAACAATTTTGTGCAACGAAGAATAATATTTTTGACATCTTATAAAATTTTGAGAAAAATCTAATTCACAGTTTTTTTTATAAAAAATAAAAACCTTAAAAAACATTACTCAAAGTTGGTAAAAATTGAATTTCGACTCAAATATCTTTTTAAAAACTTGAGATTAAGGTTTCAAACTTATTTTATCTTATAAGAAATATTGTTTTCAACATTCTGAAAAAATTTGAGAAAAATCGAATTGAGAGTTTTTTTACAAAAAATTAAAAAACTAAAAAAAAATTAACAAAAGTTGGTACAAATTGATTTTCGACTCAAATATCTTTTCGAAAATTGGAGATAATGGCTTCTATCTAATTTAAGCATATAAGAAATATTGTTTTCAACATTCGGACAAATTTTGAGGAAAATCGAATTGACGGTTCTTTTACAAAAAAATAAAAACCTAAGCAAAAGTTGGTAAAAATTGATTTTCGACTCAAATATCATTTCAAAAATTAAAAAAATTGGCTTTAAACTTATTTAATTTCACAGAAAATATTGTTTTCGATATTCAATATTTCAATTTGGTAAAAATTGTTACATATAGACAAACTTTTAAGCAAGACAAATCGACAGACGGCATGAGAAGTTATCAGTGTGGGTCGCAACCCAGCCTCTTTTTTTATTTATGTATTATTCTTAGCAGCATTCCAATAAAATATATCATGTGTTATGTTAACTTTTATTTCTTTATTTTTATTTTAATGACTTTAAAAGTTGTATGTTTATTTTTAGACTGGCTTTTGGAATATAATTCTGCGGGCATTTGTTTGTGCATGCGATTTAAGTCTTTCTACATTCTCTGGTGAATTCTTTCATAAAATTATTGAATTATAGCAAAGGTTTGCGAACTACTAATAAAGTGGGCCATAATTCCGTAACTAATGGGACTTTAGTTCGCATCTCAAACAATAATACTTATGTATGTATATGTTCTCGACACATTCTAAAAAAAAAATATAATAATATATTTTCTTCTGCCTAATTTAATTCTAGAACTTTTCAATAATTTTCAAAATTTTAAACCATAATAACTTTTGACCTTTTGGATAACAAATTAATCTTGTTTTACTTGTATTTTTATTTTTTGGTTTGTCAACAGAAAAGGGTTAGAACCTAGCTCACAATTGCAAAAAAAAAGTTTTACACGCGACAACGACGACGATGGACGTCTTTGGTTTCCCCTTAGCGTACATTTATTTTTTATTTAATGAAAATGTACGTTTCCTTAGAGGAAACAAGTTACAAGAGTTTTGCAAATATCAATTCAAAAGAAAGTTTTATGTTCGTTCGCAAAGTTGTCCAAAGTCCTTTCTTTGTTAGAAATATATGTATGTGTGCTATAGAAGTTAGGCCCCATGTTAAGGGAAAAATTATAGCCCTAAATTTACACATTCATTTATAGTCCATAGCTATACTCGATAACCCTTCCCAACACACACATTCTATTGTTTACGCAATGATTCTCTAACTCTCAAAAAAAAATTAGAATTTTTTCATGCAAAGAGAAATTAAGGCACAAATTTAAATGTCAACGTCTGTGACATGTAAATCAAAAACCTAAACCACTAAGGTTGCTCCATGGCCAAGGGAGCAATTGCTTTAGAAAAAGAGAAAATCCAAAAAAAAAACATTAAAGGCAACATTGCTTTGTGACACGCAAAGCGTTGCTTATTAAACTTCAACAAGGCTCCTCGCGAAAGTTAATTTAGGGTGGTTTTGATTCTTTTATTCTTTTTTTTTTTAACAAAAGGACTCAGTCGTGTGGAATGTAGTAAATTAATTTAAAACCCCTGCTACATGCAACAACAAAAACATAATATTTCACCATCCTCCCATTATTTAAGAAAAGTACTTTTTAAAGCATTTAAGTCTCTAGGTGGTTGCATGTGTTAAATACCCGGAATAATATTATCGCTATTCATAAACAAAATTAAATACATTCACATTTACCTATACCTACTTATATTCCGAGCAACAAAAATAAATTTCAAAATCCACACCACCAATCCTGAGGGAATAATTAAAAATAATTATTTTTGAACTGTATTCTAGGAATTTGTCAGAATGAATTTCCAAATAGGTAGACGAAGAAGAAGCAAAAGTTCATATTGAATCCTAAATAAAATTTTATAAACATATTCAAAAGTTACCTTCGTATAATTGTGTGGGTTTCAAAAAATTATTGAAGCGCATAAATACATATGTTTGTAGGACCAAAATAAGAAAAAACATACAAATATTTAAACATGCCCCTGAGAGGTTTTATATTTTCAATATACCATAATACCTAACGTATGTAATTTTATTCGTTAAAAAATGTTTTCTTAGTAGCTCATGAATAGTAATGAAGGAGACATTCTATTTTGAGGATTCTTTTGTGCAAAAACAACAAAATTGAAAAATGCTTCTGAGGCAAAGGGTTTTCAGAACAGGTGCAGGATGATTCTCAAATTTCAATAAGGACGAGTTTTTTCGTACATATGTAGGTGTAGAAGAGGTGTTAGTGATCAAATCGTACTACATTCAAGATACGCATCTAATAGTTGAAAGTCAACTCCGATTTCAGAGATAAGGATTATTTTTAGCGACAAGTATTGTTTTTTTTTTTTCAAAATCTAAATTTTCTACATACTACTTCAAGAAAAACAATCTTCGATATCAGAATTGAATAAATTGTATGTCATGAGCTCCAAGACAACCAATACGACCTCTTTTATAAAACCGCAGATCAAGACCAAGGTAATCCCAGAACTTGTATTTTAGCTAAGAAACATTTAAAAGGTTTTTTTATGTCCAAATTTTAGCACTCCCGATCTGACAGTTGTCAGATTCGAAGATAATAATAAACAGGGTTTGCTGTTGGCCTCTTTCTACTCTGCCCACAATGCACCATCACCTCCGGAGGAGGTGTGCAAAATCATAACCAAAGCTAAGATCGAAAAGGCAAACCTTCTGATCGGAGGCGACGCGAATGCTCGGCATACCCTTTGGGGAAGCTCTGAAATCAACGAACGAGGTGAGTCACTTTTTGATTTTATTATTGCACATAATATGACCATTTGTAACAGAGGCAATACTCCCACTTTCGTCTTTCCGAGCTCGTAAAATTATGATGGATGGGAGGATGTTCTTGATGTTACTTTAGTAAACAACCGTAATTTATTAGTGGAGAATTGGAGAGTTACCCCTTTGAATTCGTTTTCGGATCACAAGTGGATTCTTTTCCAAATTAATTTCGAGTCGAAAATCCTCCGCCTTATAGAAATCCCAAAAGAACTGACTGGAAGAAATTCATTCAAATTGCTAATTCCGAACTGAGCAACTTACCGATATCTCACAGAATCGATAGTAGACCTTGAATCAAAGGTGAAAACCTTTGAAACTTCTATAAGTAAAGCTTTTAGAGTCTCTTGCCCAGTTAAATATAGCCGTAAAATCCTCCCTTCTTGGTGGAATGAAGAATTGTCCAGACTTAGGAAAATGACGAGGACAATTTTCAATATCTGCCACAAACATAAGTTTTACCAACCGTATAAAGACTCTCATAAAATGTACAAGCAAGCCCTGTCATCAGCCAAAAGACAAGGCTGGGGAGATTACTGACAATCAATCGAAGACATAAAGGACTCCGCAAGGCTCAGCAAAGTTTTATCGAAGGAACATTGTAATCTTTCATTTCTAAAAAAGCCCTGATGGAACCTGGACAGCCTCTCCAGCCGAATCTCTTGAGCTACTGATGAAGACGCACTTTCCGGGTTGCGAGAGTGATAACCCCGAACCGCTTGAAACCACAGAGCTTAACGTAGCTCATGTGGAGCAAGTCAATTCCGTTATAACCACAGAAAATATTTTGTGGACCATCAATACTTTCTCTCCATATAAATCCCCAGGCATGGATGGCATACTGCCAGTTATGCTTCAAAAGTTGCATGATGTGGCAGCTCCATGGCTGGAACAAATTTTCAAAGGATGCCTCCTTCTCAAACATGTGCCCTTGTCGTGGAGACAGGTCAAAGTAGTTTTTATCCCGAAAGTGGATAGGCGAGGTCAAAAATCCTCGAAGGATTTCAGGCCAATAAGCTTAACACCTTTTGTGCTTAAAACCTTGGAGCGCATTCTTGATTACCATATTAGAGAAATCCTAGTTGGACGACCTCTCGAAAGCTCTCAGCATGCTTATCTTAAGGGCAAATATACGGAGACTGCCCTCCATGAGGTAGTGCGTATTGTAGAAAAAACAATCCATTATAAAGAATTTACTCTTGCCAACTTCTTACACATAGAAGGTGCTTTTAACAACGTCCTTACCGAATCCATAGAAGAATTGCTCGTTAAGTTCGGTGTAGAATACTTCATTCGAAAATGGATTATTTCCATGCTCAGTGGTAGGAAGATTCGAGCCACTCTAGGCAATACAATCGCAACAAAACACGTGAGTAGGGGAACACCCCATGGTGGTGTCCTTTCGCTTCTTCTATGGCTTCTGGTCATGGATACAATTCTCGTTAAATTAGAGAGATGTGGGGTAAAGGCGGTAGCCTATGCGGATGATTTGGTGCTATTGGTGTGAAATCACGGAGTCAGCTTTGAAGAAAGTTAGCAGCTGGGCCACGAGTTGTGGACTAGGAGTTAACCAAAGTAAAACTGAACTGATGCTCTTTACCACCAAAACTAAAGTACCGCCCTTCACGCTACCTCGACTCAACGGTCAAATCCTATCATTGTCTTCCAGTGCAAAATATTTGGGAGTTATACTCGACCCTAAATTAAACTGGAAACGAAATATTGAAGTGCGGGTTAAGAAGGCCTGTGTTGCCTTCTACGCCTGCAGCAAAACTTTCGGCAAAAAGTGGGGACTTCAGTCGAAGATGATTTTATGGATGTACACAGCCGTAGTACGTCCAATCTTAACTTATGGTTCGATTGTGTGATGGCCTGCTCTTAGAAAAGCCTATAATATCGATAAGCTAAAGAAGGTTCAGAGAACAGCTTGCGTGGGCAACACAAAACGTTATTTTGGATCTTCTACTAATCGACCTTTTTACTAAATACATAGTTTCCTGCAGCGCTCTTAGCCTGAAGGAATCAAACAGCTGGTTGTCAAAACCTTATGGTCACAGCAACACAACGAAATTGATTCCCTCAGATATTATCTCGGTAGACACTGACTACTGCAATCCTGCTTTGAGCCTTAGTAAGGGTTTTTAAGGTCATTTTCCCATCCAGAAAAGATTGGAAGGATGACATCGTATCGATAGGTTTCGATACAACCATCTTTACTGAATGACGGCTCAAAGATGTAGTGCGGAGTTGGTTCTGGGATCTTTTCTGAGTCCCTAAATGTAGCTAAATCCCTTAGGCTTCCTGACTTTGCTAGCGTTTTTCAGGCTGAACTGCTGGCAATTAGGGAGGCATGTAAGATACTTAAACAAAGCCCAAACCAAAACCGAAATGCGGCTATCTTCACAGACAGTCAGGCAGCTGTAAAAGCTATTAACTCGGCCACATCCTCATCTAAATTGGTCCAGCAATGTCGCGATGAGCTTGCGAGCCTGAACATTAACCTCGGTGCCACCCTGATCTGGGTTCCGGGCCATAGTGGTATCGTGGGAAATGAACGGGCTGACGAGCTAGCCAGGCAAGGATCGGCCCTTCATAGCTCACTTGCGGAAATGGTTAACATTCCTCTTGGTGCAATGAAGGGTAATTTCTTTTCTATCTACCAATCTGAATCAAACCGAAGGTGGAGCAATTTACCCAACTGCATTATATCTAGGAAGATATGGCCCACCTATAATAAAACCCGTACAAACGATCTTCTACGCAGGCCAAGGCAAGACATATCCAGGATTGTTGCAGTTTGTACCGGACATTTCCCTATAGGAGTTCATGCAGAGAAGTTGGGTATCTCTTACAACACCTTTTGCCGTAGTTGTAGCGACCAAAGAGAAAGTGAAACGATAATCCATTTCCTCTGCAAATGTCCTGCTTTGGCAAGCACTAGAATGAAATGCTTTAGGAAAGCATTCTTTCACGAACTTGATGAGCTATCTGAGACAAAGATTAGAGACCTAATCTTTTTTCTCAATGCGACAAAATGGCTCTAACATAATCGCTATGAAGCTTCTCTATAAATCTTTTCCTTTCTATCACAGGTCAAACGAGTTTTGGTATCAAAACGGCGCACTACAGCGCTAATTGGACCTCGGGCTAGGTTGCCTGAGATCCAATTTCCATTTCTACCTACCTATGTCATGAGCTACCAACGCTCAAGCGATATAATAGTACAGAGTTAATCAAATCTCTTCTTCATTGAATAAGAAACTACCTTTCTAACCCTTCAATACAAGTTGTATTGGATGGTTTTAAGTCTGAAATTCATAAATTAAATTCTGTTATTCCTCAGGGCTGCATTTTGTCTCCGACGCTCTTCCTTATGTTCATAAATGGTCTCTTGTCTGCCACTTCTAACCCATTAAACTGTCTCGTTGGCGACAGCACCTCCAGTTTTTCATATTCGTTTCTAGATTCCCATCCTTGTCCTTCGGATGTGGAACTTCTTCGGCAGCGTACGAGTATGATAAGCTCATTAAATTCAAACTAATCGACTTTCAGTTCTTGGTATGTGTATCACAGATAACCTCTTAAGGAATGATGACATATTCGGTATTGCCAAAAATGCTGCTAGGCGCTCAGTATTGCTCCGGCGCGCGGTGCATGAAATGCTCCACCCCTTCTAATCTGGCTATAATTTACAAAGCCTTCATACATCATTACTTCAAAGCTTGAATATAATTCGCATATCTGAGCAGGTGGCCCTAAAACAAGTTTAAATCTATTGGATAGAGCTCAAAAAGGGCTTTAAAATGAAAGGCGGTAGATTTGATCCCGAAACATTTACATCCCTCGAACACCGAACACAATGTTATATGCCTTTCTTTGTTTTATCGATACTTTTACAAACAATATTCTGTCGAATTAGCCAGTTGCATTCCCCCCTTTAACGATTCAGCCGTAATACTCATCAGTTTACCCTTGAGCTCAATTTGGGACATACTGACAAGTACAGAGATTCTTTCTTAAACCGAACAACGAGAATTTGGAATGCTTTGGCCAATCCTGTTTTTCCCTCCCATTTTGATGTTCAGAACTTTAAGACCAATTAGCACCTGTATCTGCTCTTGTGTGACCCATGGCATGATGGTTAGTGCGTTGAACTGTCGTGCCAGAGGTCTTGGGTTCGATCTCTGCCTATCTATCATCTAAAGTATTTTTCACGGGTACTGCCTCTTGCGAGGAATTGACAAATTCTCCAAGAGTAATTCTTGTCATGAAAAGTGCTTTTTCAAAGCCGTTCTGATTCGGCTTAAAACTTTAGGTCGCCTTGACAACAGTACTCGGACACAAATATTGTTAAGAGTTGTAAGTCACTAGGCCCTAGTTCTCAACGGATTGTTGCGCCAACCAATTTATTTATTTTATTTCCTCTTAAATCCTTTTTTATTTTCCTTACGCTAGCAATGTTTTTAAATATAAACATAAGGGTACTAATAATAATAACCCCTTTAGTGCCTGTAAATTATGGAAAAAATTAAGTGAATTTACTCAGAAGTTAGCATTTTTAAATACATCAAACATATGAAGTGTAACTTTTTTATGACCCAAGCTCAATAGTATCTTTGTGACTGAACTCGGGTTTGAACATATGAGTGACTGCTTAAAATTGCTTTGAATGTGTCACCAACTTTATAACATAGTATGATGTAATATACAAAAATGTTAACATTTAAAAACAAAATTAAAAAAGAGGCTGAGATGCGACCCACACTGATAACTTCCCATCCCGTCTGTCGATTTGTCTTGCTTAAAAGTTTGTCTATATGTATCAATTTTTACCAAATTTGCGTACTATTTTTTGTAGATTTTATTTTTTTATGAAAAAAACGGACTGTTGGATTTTATATCGATTGATATATAAATATCGAAAACAATATTTTCTGTGAAATAAAATAAGTTTGAAGCCAATATTTGTAATCCTTGAAAAGCTATTGTAGTCGAAAATAAATTTTTACAAGTTTTATTTTTGATTTTTTTTTGGTTTTTATTTTTTGTAAAAAAACTGTCAATTCGATTTTGCTCAAAATGTTTCCTATTATTGAAAACAATTTTATTTATTATAAGTTAAAATTAGTTAGAAACCATTATCTCAAATTTTTGAAAAGATATATGAGTCAAACATCAATTTTTAACAATTTTTGTTAAATTTTTTTTTCGGGTTTTAATTTTTTGTAAAAAAACTGTCAATTCGATTTTTCTCAAAATTTTATCGAATGTTGAAAATAATATTTCTTATAAGTTTAAATTAGTTTGAAGACATTATCTCAAATTTTTGAAAAGATATTTCAGTCAAAAATCAATTTTTACCAACTTTTGTTAAATTTTTTTTTAGGTTTTTAATTTTTTTTACAAAAGCCGTCAATTCGTTTTTTTTTTCAAATTTATACTGAATATTGACAACAATAGTTTTTGAAAGATCAAAGTAGTTTAAAGCCAATATCTCAAAGTTTTGAAAACATATTTGAGTCGAATTTCAATTTTTATCACCTTTTATAAATTTTTTTTAGGATTTTATTTTTTATAAAAAAACTGTCAATTCGATTTTTATCAAAATTTTATCAGATGTCAAAAACATTATTCTTCGTTGCACAAAATTGTTTTGGAGATGAAATCATGTTTTAGTCGTAAAATTTTCGAGCTGAAAAATTTTTTTGTTCAGTTTTTTTGATTTATAAAAAACCGTTAATTGGATTTTTTCCAAAAATATACTTGTTTTGTATCACGTTACAATACATAATATAAAATTTAATTCAAGTCTCTAGAGTCATTGGTTCATGAGATATTTAGGGTTTACCAAAATGTTCACCTTTTTTTAAACTGCTATGGTAAAAAATTATCTGTATAACAAAATTTATTTCAAGTCGACATCTCTTCTGGTTCTTGAGCTATGGAAGACAAAAAAAACGTCGCGAACGTACAGACGTACGGACGTACGAACGTACGTACACACGCACGCACAGACATCTTTCTAAAAATCTTTTATTTCGACTCTAGGGACCTTGAAACGTCGAGAAATGTCAAAATTTTCAATTTGACAAATCGGTCCCATTACAATAACTTCCTATGGGAAGTTAATAAAAATACTTATCAGCTCAAAGATTCTTTAAAAAAATCTACTTGACATTTGTGCATAAAAACGAATGTTTTAAAAATTTAAAGCTTTTGTATAAAAATTTTAATTCTACCAAATTTTTTCATTATATCAAATATCTCTTCAGAAAACAATTAAATTAATTAAATTTTTATCAATTTGTTTAAAAAAAAAAATAACTCAAAAATATCATGTACAAGTTTTGAAGAACGCCAATGGAAAGTTATCATTGCTTGTAGTATTTCCAGGCTTGTAACTTCTTACAATATTAAATGAAGGTTTTTAATAGTAGCTTTTCCTTCAAATCTCCAATTAAAGCTTTTTATAATTGATTACAAAATTGTGTATACTTGGAAGTAGTAAGGTAGCATATATGTACATATATACCAATTTCTGTAAATTGTGCAATATAAATAGTTTTAAGTATGAAAAATGGAAACACAAAATTTGGCTACTAATAAAATATAATATAATATCATTTTACAAAAAAGTTAAAATTAAATAAAGTTTTTTTTTTTAATCAAACGATTAACAAATGAGCTTGGTTAAGGTTGTTTTACTTATTTTTTTGAATAATTAAGCTTTCCTATTGAAATTTAATTTAATTTAAAATAATCGGATTTGGTTTTATAACTGTAGAATATACATAATCCAACTAGAATACCTGGTGTTTTTGAATTATTAAATTTCAAAAATTGGATTTCTATTACCAATACCTATTTTTGGTTTTATTTTCAGCAAACAAAAAAGAAGCTCGTTTTCAATAGGTATTCCATCTGCAAAATAAACAAAAAATAAAACTCATCAAAGCCACGAACATCAATGTCATAAAACTACCAATTATATTTTAATATAATTAAAAGATCTACCTACCTAGTGTATCTCCCCCTCTGTCTTTCTCTCTCTCTCTCGTACCTATACTCATTTTATAGCTTATCCAATAAATAACTTTTTATTACCATCAGATAAAGTATATTTTTCAACACAAGTTCAAAATGACGACCAAGTACACGCAAGTCAATCGTGCGCTACCTTTGACCGTTGACAGCACAAACAAATATCTAAAGTCTAAACCTACACAAAAAGTCGGTGGAACAACAAACAAAACAAAAATGAAATGAAATAAAACCAAATATTCTTTATATTATATTGATCGCCAATCGAATTTTAAAGCCCGAACGTAATGGATTTCTAACGACTGTTATCCTCATCTTCATCAATAATTTGGTTTCACTTAAATTAATTAAAAAGGACCGATAAAAAGAAATGAACGAAAGAAAGAACGAAGGAAAGAAATCCTTCCTTCCTTCAAGTTTATGGCTATAAGAAAAGTAGCTTATCATGCTTTGTGTGTGGAGCTCGTTATTGGTTTGCATGTCTATTAGGACAAGCGAGGCTCAGCTCAGGTCAGGCCATCACCACGTTTAGGTAAACAAGGATTTTTTGTTTGGTGCCCCTACCCTGCTATAAGTATAGAATACCTTTTATTCAGCCAAGAGTTTTGTGGAATTCTCATTTGTATTTTAATAATATTAAGACGTACGCACTAACTTTTTATGAGAATCACGTAAAGACCATCCGATGGATAAATCAAAATAAAAACTCGACACACATTATGTTTATTCTTTTTTGTGTTTTTTTCAAATTCCAAGCTTGCGACTCATAGATTGTAAAAAGCAAGATTTTAATTTGTTGATATTTTTAGAGCACCACACTTATTACTTCCCATTAAAATTAATAAATTAGGTGGCGCAACCGTCCGTAGAGAATCAGAGCCTAGTGACTCACAACGCTCAACCTGTGTGCGAGTAAAACCTACAGTTTTTATGCCCAATGCAAAAAACTTATTTGGGAAAGCACTTTTCATGACTCCATAATACCCCCCTCGTAGAAGCCCCCCCCACTCCATATTTGCGAAGAACTCGGACAGCCACTTTTCACAAACCTCTTTTGAGTTCAACGTCACACCACCAAGGGCGTTAACCACTGACAGGAACAGGTGGTAATCATTTGGCGCTATATCCGGGCTATATGGTGGATGCGGTAAAACCTCCCATCCGAGCTCCCGTAGCTTCTGGAGTAACGAGATGCCACATGCCGGTCTAACTCGATGTTTTCCATGATTTGATCGGTATTCGTCGTCACCGGTCTTCCGCCGGCTGGCTTATCCATGGTGTCGTTTTCACCGGCTCTGAATCGTCGAAACCATTCCTCCGCGGTTGGAAGTGATAAAGTACCATTCTCCAAAACACAATTAATCTCACGGAACGTTTCTCTAGCGAATTTGCCTTTAACTAAGGAAAACTTTAAAATAGCACGAATTTCGGCGTTAGTAAACTCCATGTTTACACGTCTATAACTGTTGAATGCAATATTCAAACTAATAATGCATAGCATCGTTTTGTATAGGTTATGCCAAGACCTTTCAAATGATGCTTTGTACATAGCCGCGAAATTCAAAACACAAAAAGGCGGAGTGGAGATATTTTCCAACCTTTTATGTTTGTTAGCAGCTGATCCATCCACTGGAATAAGGTGGGTATAAGATATTTTGCCGCTATAAAACGTAGCTTGAAGATGATGAATACCTCTTTAGGTGGATTAAAATTTACCCTTCGGACAGTTCAATAAAAGTAGTATTCGATGAGTCCATGTCTGAAAACCAAAAAATAAATGATGGTATGCCTCAAGGCTCTGTTCTATCTACAACACTCTTTACAATAGGAAGTTGTTGTAATGGTTCCGCTTTATCGAATTGAAAATTTTGACATTTTTCGACGTTATAAGATCCCTAGAGTCGAAATAAAAGATTTTTAGAAAGATGTCTGTGCGTGCGTGTGTACGTACGTTCGTACGTCCGTATGTCCGTACGTTCGTACGTCCGTATGTCCGTACGTTAGTACGTCCGAATGTTGGCGACGTTTTTTCGTCGTCCATAGCTCAAGAACCAGAGAAGATATCGACTTCAAATAAATTTTGTTATACAGATAATAAGGCAGAAAGATGCAGAAAATTGCGTGGGTGGTTTTTTTACCATAGCAGTTTAAAAAAGGTGAACATTTTGGTTAACCCTCAATATCTCACGAACCAATAATGCTAGAGACTTGAATTAAATTTTATATTATACATTGTAATGCGATACCAAACAAATATATTTTGGAAAAAAATGAAAAAAATATTTGACACCTCTAAAATTTTACGAACAAAAAGAATAATCTCGTAAAATTTTGAGAAAAATCGAATTAACAATTTTTTTTATAAAAAATAAAAACCTAAAAAAAACATTACTCAAAGTTGGTAAAAATTGAATTTTGACTCAAATATCTTTCAAAACTTTGAGATTATGGCTTCCAACTTATTTTAGCTTATAAGAAATATTGTTTTCAACATTCGGAGTAGTTGGGAGAAGAATCGAATTGACAGTTTTTTTTACAAAAAATAAAAACCTAAAAAAAATTTAATAAAAGTTAGTAAAAATTGATTTTCGACTGAAATATTGTAAGAGACTTCATCTCTTACGATCATTTCTTTAATTAAGATTATTTGAAAGAATATATATTTCAAACACATGGCAACCCATTTACGATATCATGCACTTGCATAAATTTAAAGAGACAAGCTTTTCGAAATATTCTTATGTTTTATAAAACATATGTTATTATGTATTTTAAGAGTATTTATTTATTTATTTATTTCATCAATGGACTATAGTCTGCTGATTACATTTAATACGATAAATAAGCTTACAAGATAATAATAGATATTAAAACATAGCTTTGATACAAAACAATTAATTGATTAATTAACGGTATGATTATACAGATTTACATATGATAAGTTAAAAAGTCTAATACTTGTCGTTTAAATTGATCCCTACTCAATACAATGTCGACTTCATTGCAGACGGAATTAAACAATGTCAAGGAACGCGAGATAGGCTCATTTAAGCCATAGTTGGTTCTATGATTAGACACATAAAAAAGGACACGTCTGTTCCGAAGTAATCTTTCCGGGACATAGAACTTTATAAGAGACAATAATTCAATTGAATCGATACGATTACATAAAATATCTTTAATAAATATTATGCTTTGAGTATTTCTTCTAACTTCAAGCGTTTTCAAACCGATAAGTGCACATCTTGAAATATAGTTCGGCATATCATCAGTCCAATTTAGTTTTCGAAGTGCGAATCTGTTAAATCTTTTCTGAATTCGTTCTATTCTTTGTACACCATTCGCATAAAATGGACTCCAAATTATAGAACAATATTCAAGATAGGGAAGAACTAATGAATAAAATAAGGTTTTAAGTGTATATACGTCTCTAAATTCTTTCGAGTTTCGTCTTATAAAACCAAGCATTGAATTACCTTTGGATACAACAAAATCAATGTGCGCTCTGAAATCCAATTTTGAGTCTACAAACACACCAAGATCCTTCACCAATTCGACCCTTGAAAGTGGTTCATGATTGAAGTTATATGAATAATTTATAGCATTAATTGACCTAGTTGCACTAAAAATCTTGCATTTTAAATAATTTAACTCTAGGTGATTGTATTCGCACCAGTTTAAGAAAAGATCAATTTCCATCTGAAAACTTAAGCAATCAATTAAAGAGCGAATGGGATAAAAAATTTTTACATCGTCAGCATACATTAAGCATTTAGATTTATGAAAGGTTAAGGGTAAGTCATTAATAAAAATGAGGAAGAGCAATGGACCAAGGTGACTTCCCTGAGGAAGACCTGAGTCAACACTAATAGGAATAGAGTAATATCCAGATATGTTGACGATTTGACTTCTATCAGATAGGTATGACTCTAACCATAAAAGAAAATATCTATCACAACCTAACAACTTAAGTTTTTGGAGTAGTAAACCGTGGTGGACTCGGTCAAAAGCTTTAATAAAATCCGTATAGAGTACATCTACTTGGAATCCCTTTTCGATTTCATTTAAACAAAAATTAGTGAAAAGAACGAGATTTGTGGCCGATGAGCGACCTTTAATAAAGCCATGTTGACTAGGCGATAAAAACTGTTTCACGGATGCATAGAATTTATCAGTAATAATTTTTTCAAGAAGTTTTGGAATAGCTGAAATTTTAGAGATTGGCCTATAATTTTTAATTAATTGTTTGGGGCCACTTTTATAAATAGGGTTGATAAATGATATTTTCCACTCGTCCACAAACTCTCCTGACAAGAGTGATTTGTTATATAGGAGTGTGAGAGGAAAACAGATAGATGAGGAGCATTTTGATAAGAGAAGGGGTGGAATTTTATCATAGCCTGCTTTTTTAGAAACATCTAATTCACATAAACCCTCAAAGACTTCATTCACCGATAAATGCGGAAGAACAAAATTTATATCGGTATTGAAATTTGAATACTTAGAATTGAGATCCTCGATTATATCTTTATTGTAAGATGATTTAAAAAATTTAGCAAAAAGGTCGGTAGAAGATTGTAAATCATTAGATTTTTCATTTCCATATTCCATACACTGTGGAAAATGAGACACATTTTTGCGTTTTGAATTTATAAAAATCCAAAAAGATTTACTATTTTTTCTTATATTTGATTCAGTAGAATTTATGTATTGTTTATATAAAAAACGATTTAAAAAATCAAATTCTCTTCTAAATTGAAGGAAACGAAATCTATCAACATTTTGCCCAGTCAATTTGAAACGCTTGAAGGCTTTATTTTTTACATTTTCCAGATTTTTTAGTCTTTTGTTATGCCATGGCAGTTTTAATGATGTTTTTTTCTTTGAAATGGGGACAAAAAGTTCTATACCTTCAAAAAGAATACTTTTGAAAATTGTGTACATGTCTTTGAGGGAACCATTTTGAAAAATATTTTCCCAATCAATAGCACTATAAAAACTATTCAATGCAATGAAATCGGCATTCACAAAGTTGAAATTTCTGTCTTCAGTAGGTGAAAGAAGTGCAAATTCATAAAATTCAAGATTTAACTCAAAAGCAATATGGTGAACCGAGTTATTTAATAATGGACATTGAACAGTCTCTATACAATATTTTAAATCATTATTAATAAAAACGAGATCAAGTATTCTGCCTAGATAGTTTGTTATATGATTAATTTGAAATAAATTAAGTGAAGATAATGAATCGACAACTAAACTTTCAATTTCTTTGTATGTATTGAACGGAACTAATGTGAATTCATTTTCTATGAAGCACCAGTCGATTTCACCAAGATTGAAATCGCCTAGTACGCAAGGATACTGATCAGTTGTCAATTCACTAATTAAAGAATTTATATTAATAATATGAACAGAATATAAATCTATTGTACTACGTGGTCTTATATAGCTTGCGATAAAATAAAAATCCTTAGAACTAAGACCTTTAGAGCTGACACACACACAGATTTGCTCGATATCATCAGAATCATTTAACAATTTACATTGCTTACTGTTGAACTTCGAATTTACAGCTATCAACACACCTCCACCTCGGTCCATTCCTGTTGAGGTAGGTCGGTCTTTCCGGTAAACTTGATAATAATTATCAAAGAATTCATTTGAGAAAAAATGTGGATTCAGCCAAGTCTCCACAATAACGATGACGTCAAACTCATGAAGTGATGATGAAGTAAATAATTGATGAGATTTAGTTCTTATACCTCCAGCATTTTGGAAATAAACTCTCAGTTTAGACGCAGATGGTGAGTAATCTCTCAGCTTATGATAACAGAACTATCGAATGATATTCTTATGTTCTTACTATGTATTTATTTGGTTTTTACTTTTTTTGCTTCTTCTAAGCTTTCAAACAATGATATGTATGGTTTTTACTGTTTTTGCTTCTTCTAAGCTTTCAAACAATGATATGTAAATTTAGTCTGAATAAAGATTTTGAACGATTAACATGTTTTTTTTTATGTAAAGTCTGCATGTTAGTTTTAATTTTGCTTGTTTTTTATATACGCTTTTGCATGCTTGCTTTTATAAAATAATAATTTTAATTGAAGAACGCTTACAATATCTTTTTAAATTTTTGGGATATTGGCTTCAAACTACTTGTATCTTTTTAAAAATATTGTTGTCGAGATTCAGTAAAATTTTGAGAAAAATCGAATTGACAGTTTTTTTACAAAAAATAAAAATATAAACAAAAATTAACAAAAGTTGGTAAAAATTGTTTTTCGACGTAAATATCTTTTCAAGAGTTTTGCTTCAAACTAATTTTATCTTATAAGATACTAGCTGGTTTACCCGCCTTCATCCGGGAGGTATTCAACTATTTTATATAAAAAAAATGAGGATGAAAACACTACTATTTTCTTATATTGTACCTTTTTAATTATTAATTTATATATTATCTCTGTACATATTTCTATTACGGTTATAATTCTTCTTTTTAAACAATATTTTTTGTTCTTTGTCCGTGGGTAAAACAGGGATTTGTGATGCCAAGGCCTGCAACCTTCAGTGTCTGTCCCTGTGCCTTATTGATAGACATAGCAAAACAAAGCTTTATGGGAAATTGTACTCATTTAAATTCGAACGGGTATTCGTTAGTAATCATCGGTATCCTATGAATGAAAACGACTTGACTTGACTTGGGCTGAGCCGGAAAGAATTCAAAAATTCAATTGGAATATCAATAGCATTATCTTGATCAGTCAGATTATCAATAGAAAGATAAGTTTGTTGATGGGCCTGAAACATTGAAAGAATTTTATCATTTATGCTTGTAACAGATTCGTTTTTAGGTGCTAAAATCGCTCGTTCGCGTAACTAATCATCCGTTTTCTCTGAAATTTGGTCGACTTGCGGGCTATTAATTCGTCTTGTCCAGTGACGCTACTTGCAAATGTTGGTTCTAATAGTACCATCAATATTTAAAATATTTCCATTTCCTTTATCCAAAAGAGTTCTTAAAAATTGTGCTGCATTAGTATCACCACCCAAATGTACGCGCATATTTGTGGTCAATCTTAAAAGTTTGACAGAAGCCCACAGAAACGACGATTTTAGGCAAGCATTTATTTCATCACTTTTTATACTTCTTGGCACAACTGGCAATGTTTCCCGAAAATCACCAGCGAACAGTATCACAATCACAACACATCCCATCGGACGTTCATCAGATCTAAAATCTCTAAGAGTACGATACAGAGCTTCAGGCCCACCTTTATTTACCATAGTCGTTTCGTCCCACACGAACAGTGAGCTTTGTTTCGAGATACTACAAAATGGACGCTCTTGGCTTTGCAAATCTAAAGGCAATTTGAAAGTTGCGTGAGCGTTTATTCCATTCTGTAGTAATGTTGCAGCAATCCCAGATGATGATACTGCTAATGCGATTTTTCCTTGCATTCTAAATTTAGCAACCAAAAGATTGATCAAGAACATTTTTCCAGTCCCGCCTGGCCAGGTGCATCAAGAAAGAAAATTTTACCACTGTCCTGCATCACGTTGTCGATTATAGTGTTGTATGCAAGTCGCTGGTCGTCGGTTAATTTTTGTTCATTTTCTTAAACGAAAATTGAAAGCTCGTTGGCATTATACGTTGTTTCTGAAAGATAATCCCTGTCCTGAAGAAATTGTCTGTCAAGTTCTTCAATCCGTGTAGGAGATTCCATATCAAAGTCTGACATCATTTTTCCTGACATTTTTATAAGTTGATCTTCATTCAAATTTGATATATGACAAAAGATTATCATGGTTTGTTCTGTCTGTGGCGCACGGTCAGCTCTGATAATTACTTGAACATTTTCTATATTTGCGCACGTAAGGATTGTGACAATGTAACAAATATTGCAAGTCGTATAATAATTCTCTCTCAGTTGTCAGTGAAAGCTCGTGTGAGGAGGTTCATGTCCTCTTGTCGTGTTCTGCGTTTTAATTAATTGTTGTCTGTCTCCCGTCCTCGTCCCCGTCGCAGTCTCGTTTAATCTAATTTATTTAAAAACGAAAAAAAAAAAAACAAAAAGCTCAAATAAAATCTAAAGAAAAAACAGTGATCAACAAAAATAATCAATAAATCAACAGAAAATAATAATGAACAAAAAAAAACAGTGAACAACAACAGCAATATAATAAAAAAAAGCAACACAAAGGGAAAAAGGCAATAATATAAATACCTACCAGAACGCAGTAAGTGCATTCCCCTCACTCTTTCTTTCATTTTTTTGTACAGTTGAGTGGCTCAGCAGGTGCATGCATTGGGCTAAGCTTTTTGAAAGCTCGCTCAATTGTGTGTATGTGTTGGTTCATTCAATAACACATTGATTGTAGATTACTGTTTTGATTGTTAGGGTCCGGACCAATTCAACTTCACTACTAAAGGCATAACACTAGTAGTGTGGTTCTATTGTAAAGACCTCTTAAATAATCTTATACAGTGATATACTTAGAAGTTCGTCTGTTTTGATTTTAGGATTTTTTTTTATATTGCAATGACTGGTAATTTTAGAGCAGATTATAGCAATGTTCGCGGGCTGAGATCGAATTTTCTGTCTGTGTACATCCACGCTAATTCTAACAGACCAGCTGTTTTGGCATTGAGTGAAACCCAAGTAGGTGAAGATTCCGATCCTGCTGAATTTTGTATTCATGGGTATTGCTTGGTGCCATTATTCTTTTCACACCATGGTCTCGCCATATATATTAGGAATGATGTTGCCTATAAACTTTTACCACAATATGGTCATTGTACCAACTCCTTCTTTAATTTCATGTGGTTAAAACTTTCCGTGAATAAGCACATCATTCACTATTGTTTCCTTTATCGGAGCCCAAACCTGGACAGAGTTTCGACTTCTCAGGAATTTGATGCTCTGTCTGACTCCATTCAAAGAATTGTCTCCCTGTATCCTCACACTGAAATCGTTATTACGGGCGATTTCAATGTACACAATTCTTCATGGCTTCAACATTCGGGCCAGGGAACACCAGAAGGAGTGTGTGCTGAGATCTTCGCTGAGTTGAACCACCTAACTCAGCTGGTCAACGAGCCCACTCGAATATCGGACGTGGTAGGTCGAGCAGAAAACACTCTTGACTTGTTTCTTACCTCTGACCCTAGTAAGTACACTATTAGTGTTCTATCTCCTCTAGGCTCATCTGACCATTGTGTCATATCAGCAAATTTCTCGTGTCAAAACTCTCCAGTTAAGGAAAGAGCTCCTAAGAGAATCGTTTGGCAATACGAGAAAGCCAACTGGGACGGTCTTAATAATTATTTTAGGATCTTTAACTCGTCACTATGCTTCCTCGATAGTGACGTAGACGCCAGCGCTGATATGATCACAAGTTTGATTCTCCTTGGAATGAGAACTTTTATCCCGAATAGGGTTAAAAGCATCAGACCTAAGGAAAACGCATGGTTCGATGCGAGCTGTAAAGAGGTTATTAGGGCCAAGAAGGTAAGTTTCCGTTGTTTTAAAGCCAATCCAACTGAGGAAAACCGGAATAAGTTCAAGCAAGCCAGGAAGGCCTGCAACGTCCATATTCGACGGACCAAATTTGTACATGAATAAAAATTACGGCAAAAAATACTGCAATGTCCCAAAGGCAGTAAAAATTTTTGCTCATTTGTAAAAAACATGAGGAATTCTTCCTCTTCGTCGGTTCCTACCCTCGTTGTCAATGACACTCCACTTGTTAGCTCTTTAGAGAAAGCTAATCAACGCTGCCAATGAGTGTTATGACTCCGCCTGTCATCGAGCGCGTTAGTGATTCTATGGGACCAATCTTTTTTCGCACTCGTACTGTGGTGAGAGTCCTAAAAGATCTTAACATACATAAATCCGCTGGTCCGGATGGTATCCCCGCTATTGTTCTGAAGAGGTGTTCTTCAACGCTGGCAAAACCACTGCGTAAGCTTTTTCATCTGTCCTACTCCTCAGGTCTCGTTCCGAGTAGATGGAAAACTGCATTTGTCCAGCCTATTCCCAAAAAAGGCGAATCTTCCTCACCCTCTAATTACCGACCGATTGCACTTACGTCCCTTCTTTCCAAGGTCATGGAAACGCTGATTAATTATCAGCTTAAGAAATATCTTGAGGAACGGAAGCTTCTTAATGACCGGCAATACGGCTTTCGTAGCAATAGGTCCACTGGTGATCTCATGGTTTATCTCACCGAACAGTGGAACAAATCTTTACATCGTTTTGGTGAAAGTAAGATTATTGCACTTGATATTTCAAAGGCATTTGATAAAGTCTGGCATCTTGCTCTCTTATCGAAAATGCGTGCTTTCTGTATTGACAAATCTCTTCTTCGTTGGATTAGAAATTTTCTTTCGGACCGTTCAATACAAGTTGTTTTGGACGGATTCAAGTCTGAAACCCATAAAATAAATGCTGGTGTTCCCCAGGGCTCCGTTTTGTCTCCGACCCTCTTCCTCATTTTTATAAATGATCTCCTGTCTGTAGTCTGTTACTTATAATCAAATACATTGTTTCGCTGACGATAGCATTCTTAGCTTTTCATATTCGTTTCCAGACTCACAACCCTCCTCTTCGGATGTGGAACTGCAAAGACAAAATATGATTAGCTCATTAAATTCCGACCTACACAGCATTGTACAATGGGGAATAAAAAATCGTGTGGAATTTAATGCTTCGAAAACGCAATGCTGTCTTGCATCGTTAAAGCGAGATAAACCCTCTTTGCCACTATCTATGAGTGGCACTTGCATCAACGAAACGGAAAATCTCGACATCCTCGGAATGTGCATCAACAACCACCTTTTGTGGAGCGATCACATACGCGATGTTGCCAAAAATGCTGCAAGATGTCTAGGTTTTTTGAGACGTTGCAAGACATTTTTCTCTCCGTCTGATCTGGCTACAATCTACAAAACTTATATACGTCCGAAACTTGAATATAACTCTCATCTCTGGGCTGGTGCTCCAGTAACTTATTTAAGCCTCTTGGACAGTATTCAAAGTAGAGCTTTTAAAATGATTGGTGACATTAACATCATCAACTCGTTTACGTCACTCGAACATCGATGCAAGGTTTCTTGTCTAACCCTTTTTTACCGTTATTTTAACGGACTATGCTCTAGTGAAATAGCCAGTTGCATTCCTCCCCTTAAACAATTTAACCGTAATACTCGCGCTTCTAGGAATGCCCATCAGTTTACCCTTGAGCCCAACTTCGGCCGTACTATGAAGTACAGAGATTCATTTTTTAGCCGTATTACGCGAATGTGGAACGCCTTGCCACGCTCTATCTTTCCCTATCATTGCAATGTTGAGGAGTTCAAAATCAATCCTATCCAACCCTTCCCTCCTTTCCTTATGCTCACACTGTGTCTTTGGCATATTAAAGGTATAAAAAAACCCTTTTAGTGTTCGCTAATTATAAAAAAAAAAAAAAAATTTTGGGGCTATCGACATTCGCCGTTGTACTTCGCTCACGGAATCACCCATGATATATATTTGCAAAAATTTCAGTTCGTCAGGGTTGTTTGGTAAAAGAGATTCAGCTAAATGACAGACTTGACCCTGAACTTTAAATTTAGGCATAAAATCTCCATGTCTGATTTCATTGGCACCGAATGACGTCATTTGGAAAGCAGAATTGTAAATACGAGTCATATCAAGAAAATGTTTAAAATCTCGATGAGAATGATTCAAAAGACTTTTTAATGGTTCCGGTGGATCAGCAATTTCTGCCAATAAAACTTTTCCTCCTGAACAGCAGAGATCTGCGGTGGTATAAAACAAATAATAAGCACTAGGCTTGAGTATAACTCCCATCTCTGGGCTGGTGCTCCAGTAACTTACTTAAAGCTCGTGGACAGTATTCAAAGAAGAGCTTTTAAAATGATTGGTGATAAAAGCATCATAAACTCATTTAAGTCAATGTGCTTCAGTGAAATAACCAGCTGTAGATATTCCCCTTCCCTTAAACAGCTCCACTGTAATACTTGTGCTTCTAGGAATGCCCATCAGTTTTCCATTGAGTTCAACTTCGGTCATACTCTGAAGTACAGATATTCATTCCTTTAACATCGTACTACACGAATGTGGAATGTCTTATCACACACTGTCTTCCCCGGTCATTGCAATGTTCAACCCCTTCCCTTTTCCCTAATGCTAATACTGTGGTTTTGGTACATTTAGGGTATTCAAAACCCTGGGAGTTGCGCTAATTATAAGAAAATTGTGAAGTACAGAGATTTGTTCTTTAGCCACACCACCCGAATGTAGAATTCCTTTAAAAAACACTATGTTGTTCACTGATATTTCGGTGTTTAAGAACTCAAAACCAATGTGAACTGCAATTCTCCTTTAAAACCCCTCCCTTCTTTCTAACAGCTCGCACTATATATCTGACACATTAAGGGCAAACAAAAAAACTCTCACAATTTGATGGAAATGTTCGTTTGTATGATTTTGAAATTTTTAAAATATTTTGAAAAAATTCCATCTTCCTTACGTACATTTTAAACGACGTTGTTTGATTTCACTTCATATAGACAAATGACAAAGTGATGTACCTTAAATCAAAAACATTTATATACCCACCTATTCTATGTCTGGAGATTAGACATTCAGATTTTAGAGTGATGGGTATTAGCACTCATCAAAACTCAACATCTTTCATTTTTCAAACATAACATGAGTGCCATCATCATCAGAGTCTCATATTTTTGTCTAGCTACCATACATATATTATAGATACTTAGATAGTTGACAACAATTTCATGTCACTCACTCAGAACAGAATACTGTCATTCTAATAGTCTGCCTGATGCTAAATAAACAAAAATATGATACAATAATCTTTTCGGAAAATACATTATACCTTCATACCTAACCTCCCTCCTTGAAGCTTTAGGCGTCTACAGAGCACAGCCTATTTATGAAGGATGAGTCTTTTAGATTTATTTTATCATTCATTCGACTTATATGCAGCAACATGAAGTTTTATTTTATATTCAAAACACTCCTGCAACGATAGATACACTATTCCACTTGTGTTCTTTGTCATTTTAACAAAATGCTTTTATTTCTGACCGTTCGGTTCGGTTCTTCTTGGGTTCTTCTAAGATTATATCAAAGTTTTGAAATGTTCCATTTGGCCATAGTCGCACTCATATGGTAGATAGATGGATTTTCATCTAAAGGCACACAAATCATTGCATATAGGTCCTCATCTGGAGCTGGTACACAAGTACGTCTAACGTATAGTGTTTAGCCAAAGTCCTTTTCCACACTGTTGAATGCTATACAACCAAGACAATGTACCAAATATTAATTAGAGATATAAAGGACCCAACGACCAACCACTGACAACAAGGAATACAACGACGACGACAACGCACGATGGAAGTACAATTTTCATTTTGGGACATCTCTAGAACTGCAGATGCATCGCTGAAAAACGGAGTGGCCGGAAGTTTCTAAAATTTTAGACTGATGCATCATGTGCTGTGTAGGTGAACAAACCTAAAACCTTGTGGTTAATGCTGTGAAGTGTCAAAAATCATGAACAATAACCGGTACAGGATGATAATACTACCAACAGAATCAGGACCACCTGTGTCCTGTGATGATGGCAAGGTATAATAATTCATACTCGAACAAACAAAAGTTCGTTCTCCATTAAAATTTGTTCAATGTTCTTGTTCAAGGACTATAGTTTTATCATATACGAGTACAATATGAGATAGGATCGTACAATTTTCTCCGTTGAAGGTTTGCTGAACTGAACTGAATTAAGTCCTCATAGTGTTTTAGTTAAATCATTTGGACTTATATGTGGTTTTAAGCTTACCCTCATAAAATTACACACGGTGTACCAATGTTTGAAATATGAAATAAAAATGGCAACGGAAGATTTTCTGTTAAGTGATGAAAAAATATCAGGAAATCGTATCAAATGGAGAAGATAGAAGAACATAAGTCGAAAAAAATCAGAAATACTAAACTAGGTGTATATTGACCTAAGGCATACAGTTTTTAAAGAAATATTCATTTTCACTTAAGTTAAGAACAATTAAATACGAAGTTAAGGTTTAGTGAAAGGAGGTGAAGTGCAGTTTTATAAAAACTATTCGAAAACTGAATCTTGTGTGATAGTGTGCAAAGCTAACATTACAAAGGGTTTTTCAATAAGGGCGCGGCGGGAAGATGTTGAAATGCAATAAAAAAAGAGGCTGGGGTGCGACCCACACTGATAACTTCCCATTCCGGGCTCTTAGAAATTAGGCCCCAGGAAATAAGGCCCCAAAAAAAAAATGAAATAAGGCCCCAAAGTTTATACGGAAAACAACAACAAAAATAAATTGCATTTTATTGGGGCATAATTTCACTTATTAGGGCCTTCTTTCATTTTTTGAAATTGGGGTGTTATTTCATTATGAAATACGACCCCAATTCCAAACAATGAAATAGGACCCCAAAACATTTTTTGGGGCCTAATTTCATTTATCAATTTTTGTATTTTTCTTTAACTATAAAAACAAAACTGCAAACTTACAGTAAGCGTGACTGTTATTTAGATTGCATTAATATAAAATTGTTTGGTGGGATGAGAATCTTGTCATACTAGTTAGATCAGTTCGGCATTAGACATCGGTGAGTCAAGTTAAAAAAAAAAAAAAAATGAATTGTGAAAGGTTTGCTGGAAAAAGGAGAAATAGCGAACTCCTTTATGTGCCAGTGCAAAAGATCATTTTTAAAAAAAAATCCGTGTATAAAAATATTGTGAAATATGTGTGTTGGAGGAATTCCTGCAAGGCAAGAATAACTCTTTTACCGGAGGGTACTTGCGAGCTCGCCAAAAATTACGTAGATCACAACCACGAGGATGACGAAGCGGCATATAAGGAGCTTAAGGCCTTGAATCGTATTAAAGACGATTGCCTGGATGCGGTTAGTACCCTATGTGGAGAAACAAATGCTTTAAGCAGCATAAGATCCGTTTATCGGAACACTTGTGACAGGTAAGATCATATTAATTTTCATTCAGATAATTGGTTTATATGTTCAATGTTTTTGTAACAGATTCCAGGAAGAAACAAAGAATATTCCCTTAACTAAAATAAGGAGAGGACTACAATACCTGGTGAATAAGAACTTCATAACTTCACCGGTAAGTCCCCTCCAAGTGATTGAGGCATTCCACCTGGAAACAGTTTGGAACAAGTTTGGCATTTCCAAGGACGAAGCAAATCCACGGCCATTTTATACAACATGCCATATGGAAGAGGGGGATTTCGCATATTGCTTATTTTCTTCTTTAAGAACCAT
Source organism: Eupeodes latifasciatus (assembly GCA_920104205.1). Taxonomy (NCBI): domain Eukaryota; kingdom Metazoa; phylum Arthropoda; class Insecta; order Diptera; family Syrphidae; genus Eupeodes; species Eupeodes latifasciatus. The sequence continues at coordinate 355,040,296 of OV049924.1, read as the reverse complement.
CGATCTTATTAGAGAAAATATTCCACCGGCAAACCGTACTTTTCTAATGGACGGTACATTCAAAATTGTACCACAAGGCTGTTTTAAGCAGCTTTTGGTGATATACGTGGAATATTTTGGTGAGGTAATCTTACAACCAACAGTGACCCCAAGCATATATATAAAGAAACTTTGCATACACCCAAGCTCGCACTTACTCCAAATCGAACAGTGACCCCAAGCAGGGGGGTTGCAGAAGGGCAGCATGCCCCCCATACATATTTCACTGTATTTTTATCATCAATCTGCTGCTACAACATTCGATTTTTCACAGATTGATGATAAAAAAACAGTGAAATATGTATGGGGGGGCATGCTGCCCTTCTGCAACCCCCCTGCTTGTATGTAAAAAATATATATAAAGAAACTTTGCATACACCCAACCTCGCGCTTACTCCAAATCCAACAGTGACCCCAAGCAGGGGGGGTTGCAGGAGGGCAGTATGCCCCTCATACATATTCCACTGTTTATTCGCGCAATTTTTTTATCATCAATTTGTTTCAGATATTTCCAGTTTTTTTTGTTCTCATGGACAAGCGAACCAAGAAATCATACGAACATCTATTAGGGTACATAAAGACTTATGTATTCGATATAAACCCTTCGATTTTCCTGACCGACTACGAGCAAGCTGTGAGGCAAGCGGTAAAAAAGGTTTTCCCGTTGACGAAAAGTGTTGGATGCTGGTTAGTATAGTTCATTTATTGATATACTTATATTTTTTTAATATAGATTTCTAATTTTCGTAGGTTTCATTACTGCCAGGCTCTAAGGCGCAATATGCGTCGCAGAAGTTCACTGCTTCAGTATGTAAGGGCCTCGAAGCCTGCGTCCTTCCTTTATCACAAATTAATGGCACTCCCTCTACTTCCTCCCCATCTGGTTGAAAGTGCATTTCGGGACATAAGGTCCAAAATATTGCTAATGGATGGCGAAAACCGTTTCGCGTCTTTTCTATTGTATTTTGAAAACCAATGGATTCAAAAAGTAAGAACTAACAAAAAATCTAATACTGCTGGTTTTTCAATTGTAACTTCTTCTTTAAGGTTGGTGCTGAAGGCTTTAGTGTTCACAAGCAGAACACTAGAACAACATCAGCTGTGGAAGCTTATAACGGTGTTTTGGGGCGTTCCGCAATTAAAAACGGGAATTTCTTCAAGTTCGTGAGTGTTATCCGGAACGAAGAATTTTTTAAAAGCCGACGTTTCTCCCTAATCAGTGAAAGTGGTGGCTCAATATGCAAACGCAAAAAATATAACGTGGAGAAGAGCTCCAAAATAGAGGAGGCAACACATCTTTTGCAAGAAGGGCAAATTACGGTCGATACCTTTCTCTCGCGAATGGTATATTAAAAAAACGGCATATGTGTAGATATGCTTCCAGAAGACAACATATTTGCTGAAGAAACATCCAGCGAAGGGGAACCTTGGGAAGGTGAAACAAACGAAGAACAAGTGCCGATTCCTGAGGACAGCGTTTGCGTCATTTGCAAAGATCAAAGAAGCAACATAGTGTTTTTGCCATGCAAACATTTAAAAACATGTTCAATTTGTAGTTTGAAATTACAAGCAGAATCGATTGCAAATAATGAAAACAGCTTCAAATGCCCTTGCTGCAGACAGGCTGTGCAGGACACTATGCAAGTATTTGTATGAGTTTGGGGTGTTATTTCATTTCTAAAAATAAAAACACTAGGAAACAAAATATTGGGGCTTTATTTCATTTATTTCTTGGGGCCTTTTTTCATTTTGTTGGGGCTTTATTTCCACATTAAAAATGGGGCTTTATTTCATTATGAAAAATCACACAAATTTTGGGGCTTTATTTCATTTTATTGTTTGGGGCCTTATTTCCTGGGGCCTAATTTCTAAGAGCCCCCATTCCGTCTGTCGATTTGTCTTGCTTAAAAGTTTGTCTATATGTATCAATTTTTACCAAATTTGCGTACTATTTTTTGTAGATTTTATTTTTTTATGAAAAAACGGACTGTTGGATTTATATAAAAAAAATTACTGAATATCGAAAACAATATTTTCTGTGAAATAAAATAAGTTTGAAGCCAATATTTGTAATTTTTGAAAAGCTATCTGAGTCGAAAGTAAATTTTTACAAGTTTTAGTATTGTTTTTTTTTTATGTTTTCATTTTTTGTAAAAAAAACTGTCAATTCGATTTTTCTTAAAATTTTATCGAATGTTAAAAACAATATTACTCATAAGTTAAAATTAGTTATCTCAAATTTTTGAAACGATATTTGAGGCGAAAATCAATTTTTACCAACTTTTGTTAATTTTTTTTTTGGTTTTTAATTTTTGTAAAAAAATGTCAATTTAATTTTTTTCAAAATTTTACTGAATGTTGACAACAATATTTTTTGAAAGATAAAAGTAGTTTAAAGCCAATAGCTCAAAGTTTTGAAAAGATATTTGAGTCGAAAATCAATTTTTACCAACTTTTAAACATTTTTTTTTGGGTTTTTATTTTTTGTAAAAAAACTGTCAATTCGAATTTTCTCAACATTTTTCAGAATGTTGAAAACCATATTTCTTATAAGATAAAATAAGTTTGAAGCCTTAATCTCAAGTTTTTGAAAAGATATTTGAGTCGAAATTAAATTTTTACCAACTTTGAGTAATATTTCTTTAGTTTTTTATTTTTTATAAAAAAACTGTCAATTAGATTTTTCTCAAAATTTTATCAGATGTCAAAAACATTATTCTTCGTTGTACAAAATTGTTTTGGGGATGAAATCATATTTAAGTCGTAAAATTTTCGAGGTGACAAATTGTTTTTTTCAGTTTTTTTGATTTATAAAAAAAACTGTTAATTGGATTTTTTTCCAAAAATATACTTCTTTTGTATCATGTTACAATATATAATATAAAATTTAATTCAAGTCTCTACCTTCATTGGTTCATGAGATATTTAGGGTTTTTGTTCTTTTACTATCCTAGAAATAGAAGTTGAAGTTTATTCATTCTCAAACTCTTTTCTTTTGTGTCCGATGACTAACGAAGAAGGTTGTGAACTACCAATTTTAAATTTAAAGTGAAAAATTTATAATTTTCATAAAAACAATAAACATTAGTGTGCGTTGTGAAATGTGATAGTTTTCTTAAGTTGTTGAGTTCAAATAAAAGATATTTCTTTTTGTAGATCTTAACAACTTAAGAAATGATTAACAAAAAAAGATGTATAAGTTACGTGTTTTGTGTTTTTGTTTTTGTTTACTTACGATTCCCAAACATAAACAAAATTTATTTCCCTACCTCAGCTCTCAAGTACCACCCAAAAAAGAAACAATTAACAATTAACGATAAACAATTAATAATAAACAATAAACAATATTTAAAAAAAAATGTTGCCAACCTAAAAGGAGTGAAGGAGTGAATCCCATATAAGTTCTGATTTTACCTACCCTCATTGGTTTCATTTCAAGTAAGTTTATTTATCTTTTTTTCGTTCTTATCATTTCATGATGCACATGATCCTCTAAAAATTACTCATCCTGAGCAATTTTCTGTTTTGGCACTAAACACGAATCTACCCTTGCAAACATCACTTTGTATAGCACAGAATCTAACTCCGAATCAGATCATAGCTATACTTCTAAAGCATTGAAAGAGAATTTAACCCACTACAAGGATTTAGATGACATTGGAAGATGGTCAGACCGTATTGCACCAAGAATTAGAACTCTTCTTGTTCAACGAGGACCAGAAGTTGTGCAGCATCTTCAAAGTAACTTTGCTGCTGTATCTACAGTTTCAGGTACATCTAGGCGGTTAACGAAAGATTGGTTTTACCGCACACTAACAAATGGCGAAAAAGTATTAAGGAGCTGGTTAGCTTATTCTCCTTCTAAAATGTCATTATTTTGTTATTGTTGCTGCTTATTTGAAGATAAGACCAGAGAGGGACAATCAATGTTCTGTTCAACCAATAGATTCAATAACTGGAAAAAACTTAATCCCAAAGTACAGAACCATGAGTCAGGTCCAAAACATAACATAAATGTTTGCAAATGGAAAGAATTGGAAGTAAGACTTCAGAAAGATCAAACCATTGATCAAACTGAGGAAAAACTCTTGGCTAATAAATCAAAAAAATGGCAAGAAATTCTTGTTAGAATGGTTGACATCATTAAATTCCTAGCAAAATAAACTTTAGCTTTTCGTGGCCATAGAGACGACCCTACAAGCTCTAACAGAGGCAACTTCTTAGAGCTAGTACAACTCATCTCAAAGTCTCGATATAATGGATTGCAGGGGTCAAGCTTACGACAATGCCGCTGTTATGACCGGAAACACAGGAGTCCAAAAAAGAATTCAAGACATAAACCCGAAAGCCCAGTTCGTTCCATTCTCAAATCACTCTTTAAATCTTGTTTGCCTGTACGCTGCTGCAACTGAGTCCGACTCAGTTACTTTTTTCGGAACATTGGAACGATGCTATGTGTTTTTTGCAATGTCAACTCATCGTTGGGACGTCCTGATTGCGACTACTGGTAAATCGTTGAAAAGGATTCAAGAAACAAGATGGAGTGCAAGAGCGGATTCTGTGGAGACCACATACTCTTACTATGAGGATATTTTAAATTCTATAGAAAAGCTTACTGAGACAGGCGAAAGCTTAAATACGAGAATACGAGATGCAGGAACTTTGCTTATAGCAATGCAATCCTTTTCTTTTCTCTGCTTTTTGGCCCTTTGGAAACCTGTTCTTCATGAAATAAATAATTGTCAAATTTACTTACAAACCGAAGGTCTTGACCTTTATCACAAACATTTAAAATAAAAACCCAAAAATCAATTTTTACCAACTTTTAAAAATTTTTTTTTGGGTTTTTATTTTTTGTAAAAAAATGTCAATTTAATTTTTTTCAAAATTTTACTGAATGTTGAAAACCATATTTCTTATAAGATAAAATAAGTTTGAAGCCTTAATCTCAAGTTTTCGAAAAGATATTTGAGTCGAAATTAAATTTTTACCAACTTTGAGTAATATTTCTTTAGTTTTTTATTTTTTATAAAAAAACTGTCAATTAGATTTTTCTCAAAATTTTATCAGATGTCAAAAACATTATTCTTCGTTGCACAAAATTGTTTTGGAGATGAAATCATATTTTAGTCGTAAAATTTTCGAGGTGACGAATTGTTTTTTTTTTTCAGTTTTTTTGATTTATAATAAAACTGTTAATTGGATTTTTTTCCAAAAATATACTTCTTTTGTATCATGTTACAATATATAATATAAAATTTAATTCAAGTCTCTACCTTCATTGGTTCATGAGATATTTAGGGTTAACCAAAATGTTCACCTTTTTTTAAACTGCTATGGTTAAAAAATCACCCACGCAATTTTTCTTCTTTTCTGTATAACAAGATTTATTTGAAGTCGATATCTCTTCTGGTTCTTGAGCTATGGACGACGAAAAAAACGCGAAAGTACGGACGTACGAACGTACGTACACACGCACACACCGACATCTTTCTAAAAATCTTTTATTTTGACTCTAGGGACCTTGAAACGTCGAGAAATGTCAAAATTTTCAATTTGACAAATCGGACCCATTACAATAACTTCCTATGGGAAGTTAACAAACTGTGCGTGAGGTATTTACAAATATGACATCATTCAATTGCCCGCCTCGCCTTTTCTTACGGTGCCACGAGAAGTGGTCCAATTTTCAATGTTATTTTCACCTTTAGGGCATTGGTCGATTGTGGTTTATTTGCATAGAGCGTCGACTTCAAGAAACCCCATAGGAAAAAGTCTAGCGGAGTCAAATCGCATGACCTGGGTGGCCAATTCAAATCAACCCTGCGAGAGATAACCTTACCCTCAAATCGTTCATGCAAAATGTCAATCGTTTGCTGTGTGGCACGTAGCGCCAGCCTTCGTACTGGAACCACATGTCGTCTAGGTCCATATGGTTCAATTTGGGCCATAAGAAATTAGTTATCGTCGTTATGTAGCGCTCGCTGTTGATGGTGACCGCCTCACTAAATCGTTTTCAAAAAAGTACGTACCAATTACGCCGAAACGACGCGACGGCCCAAAATCCACACCAAACGGTAATTTTTTGAGGATGCATAAAGCGATCTGTAAGATAAATAGATTTTATTAAAAAATGGACTGTAAAGGTTATAAATATGGTAAACTCTAAAAGAGAATTTTCAATAAAATAATAAGAGTCCTTGAGAGCTTTAAATTACCAAAAGACCGCTTGACAAAGAGGCTTAAATAAGTTTAACGAAGATAAAAGATGAGCCAAATCTTACAATGAGGTAATGAGGACATTAGGTTACCTAAAATCGAACTTTTAAAAATTGATGGTTGGTATACCATCTGGACGGCTTTTTATGGCAGATTTCAGTCTCTGGTCTACAACAACAAAAGTTTGACTGATTTCAATAGGCTGCATTTTCTCCAGTCTTGTTTAACAGATGACCCTAAACGGTTCTTACAAAAAATATCTGTTAAAGCTGAGAATAATAAATAGCATGCGGATACTTTAAATTGAAAGATACATATGTCAAAAACGAATTTCGGTGCATATCCAAATGCAACAACTTTTTAGACATGTTCCACGTGAAACTGCTGCAGCCTTACATAAATATAAATTGTTATATTTGTTTATCGATTTTTGATTTAAAGTACAATATCAAAGTTTTTTGTGTAAAGTTCAAATAAAATTAAAGTCAAAAATATTGTTTTACCCTTACACTTCCTATATGTTCTTGGAGCATGTCGTTCTGGAAAATTGTTTTTCAACAGGTCTAATTGCGGGAGAGGTGACGGGCTTTTTGAAAATTTAATGTAGTTTTGTTTTATAAACGTGAAGTAAACTTTATTTTTGACAACAAAATGCAATGGTTTTATATTCCACAATAATAAAATACTTAAACGAAAACTAAATTACAATTTTCAAAAAAAGTAAAAACTAAATAAGATAAATTAATTGTGCCATCTCTCCCTGCATATACAGTGGCGTAGCGTGGGTTTTTGCCGCCCGGGGCAGATCAAATGTTGCCGCCCCAAATTTTGTTTGTCAAAGTTGGTGGACACTACCATTTCTTCCATAATGAACTATACTTACAGAGTATCCATTTATTTGTAGGTGATGTATATCGATTATAACCATATTAAAAGTGACTACATTTTAAGGAACCTAACATTCAAGTTTGGTTAATGTTTTAAATTGCATACTCACTATAAAATAAAGCTCAAAAAATAAATTAAGATTAAGAAATTATATTTAATTTTTTAAATCACTTCATTTTGGTTATTACTAGTACATAAAGCAAAAATTTAATTTTTGTATCGCTTTCCCTACTTCACCTATAAAAAATATACTTGCGGAAGCAGGACTACCAACAATCGAGGAACGTCATAGAGAATTGATATCAAAGTTAGTTGTGAAGTTAATATTTTCAAAAAACTCAGTTATTGACAAAGACATCCATCAATCCATTAGACATAAATCTAAGAAACGTATCCAATCCTCAATAAGCAAAATCATAGATAAAGCTCATGAAATGGAACTCCAGTTTAAAAAACCAAGAAAGATACTTGTAACTTACCCGCCATGGCATATAAAACCTGATTCCATCCTCATGAGTTTGGCCCACTACAATAAGTCAAATACCAGCAACGCAGTTTACTGCTCTTTGTTCTCCGATATCTCATCTGAACTCAAAAAAGACGGTTGGGAATTCATCTTTACAGATGGTTCCAAATCACTAAGCCATACGTCGTTTGCCGTCACATCAGTAAATGGTTTTATTCTGCGCATTGGTTCCTTACCGGAATCCACATCAATTTTCACGGCAGAAGCATTTGCAATTCTACATGCACTAAAGATAACTATGGAAAACAGTGGCAAATTTATTATATGCTCAGACAGTATATCTATCTTAAAAGCTATAAACAATCCAAACAACAACACTGACCTAATTTCCTCCATAAGAAACAAGATTGCAACGATGCCAAAGAAAATAAAACTGATGTGGACCCCTGGTCATGTAAATATCCGTGGCAATGAGGGAGCCGACAAAGCAGCAAATTCGGCGAAAAAAGCGCCAGTATTTCAATTCAATGCATTCACTAAAGACCTTAAAACTCGGATTAATAAAAACTTAAAAACTTTGCAACAAACTGAATGGAGCCTTTACCACCATCATTATAAAAAAGTAAACCCAACGAAATCTCCACCTAAATACCCTACGAACCTACCAAAACGCAAAATCACAAACTTTGTACGCCTCAGACTCGGTCACACCTCAACAACCCACCAACACCTACTCACCAGAAACAGCCACCCGATGTGTGCAACATGCAACACAACTTTGAATATCTCACACATCCTCGAAAATTGCCAAATCTCAAAACCAATTATGGACTCCGTTTTTAAAAATCTATCAATTTATGAAATACTAAAAAATCCTAATTCTAAGAACATCGAAAATGTAAATAAATTTATTGAAACTCTAAGATTAACTCTATAAATATTATTAAAATAAAGAGCCAATAGTCTCCGCAGCTAGGCTCTTACCTTTTGTATTAGCTTGTAATTTAAATTACGTGTTAATAAATAATAATAATAATAATAATTAATTTTTGTATTCATTTTAATAAGGAAAGTTTCGTATATTTTTATTTTTAATGACATTTGTTTCGATTTTTAAATTAAGCAAATTTGATTTTTTTAATTACATTGTGGCAAGCAACTCAACTGACATTGACTTATGTACGTTACCCATATTTAATAATTTATAAAACGTAGAAAATGTTTAAATTATTCGTCTTCTTTGTTTTTTTACACACACATTCTTTTATTATTCTTTCGGTGTCAATCGCATCAGTTTTTTGCATTTCTATGGATATAATTCCTAGGTTACTTAACCTTAGAGTACTCATTGTTGACCTGAGATAGTTTTTTATTAGTTTTAGTTTTGAAAAACTCCTCTCACATCCGGCATTGCTTATTGCTATTGTTAAAAAAATACGCAGCATAATGGTAATGTTTGGCAAACTTGTTTCTAACTTCGACTGTACTATGAAATTTAATATTTCAAGCGGGTTTGTTCTTTCAAGATCGTTAAGTCTTTCCAAGGAAGATGCAAAGGCTCTTAATCGACCACGTTCTATTTTGAAATGATCGGGATATACATCATGCTCATTGAATGCAAGTTCCGAATCGTAATCAAAATGTTCAGCCAGTAGCTTGGAAGCTGAAAGAAAGTCGAATTTTGTGGCCAAACTTTGTAATTGGTTAAATCTCTCCTTGATTTCGACGACGATTTTATCTAAGGAAGAAAACAATTTTCTTCTCAACTCTTCGTCATGAAACAGACCAACATCTGTGCTTCCATCACTAAAGATGTACTTCCTTTTTTTCCTTCTGGGAGGATCCAAGGATATGCCTAAGCTCTCACACAAATTCCTTGCGTAAACAAGAGCATTATTGACTAATTTTTCTCTTGTGTCTTTAAGAAAAGTCAGTAGAGCACTGATTTTAGCTGCACACTGATAAAGGTCAAGACCTTCGGTTTGTAAGTAAATTTGACAATTATTATATTATTATTTCATGAAGAACAGGTTTCCAAAGGCCCAAAAAGCAGAGAAAAGAAAAGGATTGCATTGCTATAAGCAAAGTTCCTGCATCTCGTATTCTCGTATTTAAGCTTTCGCCTGTCTCAGTAAGCTTTTCTATAGAATTTAAAATATCCTCATAGTAAGAGTATGTGGTCTCCACAGAATCCGCTCTTGCACTCCATCTTGTTTCTTGAATCCTTTTCAACGATTTACCAGTAGTCGCAATCAGGACGTCCCAACGATGAGTTGACATTGCAAAAAACACATAGCATCGTTCCAATGTTCCGAAAAAAGTAATTGAGTCGGACTCAGTTGCAGCAGCGTGCAGGCAAACAAGATTTAAAGAGTGATTTGAGCATGGAACGAACTGGGCTTTCGGGTTTATGTCTTGAATTCTTTTTTGGACTCCTGTGTTTTTTCCGGCCATAACAGCGGCATTGTCGTAAGCTTGACCCCTGCAATCCATTATATCGAGACTTTGAGATGAGATGTACTAGCTCTAAGAAGTTGCCTCTGTTAGAGCTTGTAGGGTCGTCTCTATGGCCACGAAAAGCTAAAGTTTATTTTGCTAGGAATTTAATGATGTCAACCATTCTAACAAGAATTTCTTGCCATTTTTTTGATTTATTAGCCAAGAGTTTTTCCTCAGTTTGATCAATGGTTTGATCTTTCTGAAGTCTTACTTCCAATTCTTTCCATTTGCAAACATTTATGTTATGTTTTGGACCTGACTCATGGTTCTGTACTTTGGGATTAAGTTTTTTCCAGTTATTGAATCTATTGGTTGAACAGAACATTGATTGTCCCTCTCTGGTCTTATCTTCAAATAAGCAGCAACAATAACAAAATAATGACATTTTAGAAGGAGAATAAGCTAACCAGCTCCTTAATACTTTTTCGCCATTTGTTAGTGTGCGGTAAAACCAATCTTTCGTTAACCGCCTAGATGTACCTGAAACTGTAGATACAGCAGCAAAGTTACTTTGAAGATGCTGTACAACTTCTGGTCCTCGTTGAACAAGAAGAGTTCTAATTCTTGGTGCAATACGGTCTGACCATCTTCCAATGTCATCTAAATCCTTGTAGTGGGTTAAATTCTCTTTCAATGCTTTAGAAGTATAGCTATGATCTGATTCGGAGTTAGATTCTGTGCTATACAAAGTGATGTTTGCAAGGGTAGATTCGTGTTTAGTGCCAAAACAGATTTCTGAAAATTGCTCAGGATGAGTAATTTTTAGAGGATCATGTGCATCATGAAATGATAAGAACGAAAAAAAGATAAATAAACTTACTTGAAATGAAACCAATGAGGGTAGGTAAAATCAGAACTTATATGGGATTCACTCCTTCACTCCTTTTAGGTTGGCAACATTTTTTTTTAAATATTGTTTATTGTTTATTATTAATTGTTTATCGTTAATTGTTAATTGTTTCTTTTTTGGGTGGTACTTGAGAGCTGAGGTAGGGAAATAAATTTTGTTTATGTTTGGGAATCGTAAGTAAACAAAAACAAAAACACAAAACACGTAACTTATACATCTTTTTTTGTTAATCATTTCTTAAGTTGTTAAGATCTACAAAAAGAAATATCTTTTATTTGAACTCAACAACTTAAGAAAACTATCACATTTCACAAAGAACACTAATGTTTATTGTTCTTATGAAAATTATAAATTTTTCACTTTAAATTTAAAATTGGTAGTTCACAACCTTCTTCGTTAGTCATCGGACACAAAAGAAAAGAGTTTGAGAATGAATAAACTTCAACTTCTATTTCTAGGATAGTAAAAGAACAAAAACAAACTTGCAGCAATGTTTTTGTTTTGCAATGTATTACCGGACTTTTAAAATAAGATCTTCACCCTTGTCATGTTGTGTCAGTCGCTGATTTTCGGTTGCGTTTACTGTTTATGTGCCGCCACTATGCGAAAGCAAATGAAAATAACTTGCATTTTGCAGGTGTTCAAGTGCCAGATACCAGAACAGTTTGGGTTGGTGCGTGAATGTTCGTGATCGTGAAGGGTTGATTTCGATGTTTTTCTTTACCCGCCGCGCCGCTCCGCCGCCGCGACGAGTCAACACCACACCACCCGTCCCAAAAGATATGTGTTCTGCTTGTCAAGGAATAATTTAATGAGAGATTGTTTTGCTGCGTTGCTTATTCAGAAATTTTCTTTGAGATTTTCGGTCGCAACAACCGCTAATCGTGAAGCAATTGTTATTTAAGATTTTGTTGTTTATCTGAATGTGTGATGGGTGGATCGCAATTCGCAAAAGATTTACCATCGTAGATTTTCAGTCTAATGCTTATGTTAAATTTGTGGTGAAATGAAGTTTGTGGTGGTATAGGTACATGTCGATTGGATGCCACCCCATACGAAATTCTGTTTACCGAAAATTATTTCAGGGTTCTTTTGTTTTGGTTGCCTTTTTTTTTGCCGCCGCCCCTTTTTTGCCGCCCCTCAAACAAGTGCCGCCCGGGGTACAGTCCGATTTTTCGAATTGAAAATTTTGACATTTCTCGACGTTTCAAGGTCCCTAGAGTCGAAATAAAAGATTTTTAGAGATATGTCTGTGCGGGCGTGTGTACGTACGTTCTTACGTCCGTCCGTTAAATTTTGTTATACAAAAAAAATTGTATGCAACGAGAAATATAGTTTTTGACATCTAAAAAACAGGCTGGTATGCGACCCACTTAAAAAACTGAAAGTTGGATTTTATAAAATATTAACTTAATAACGAAACAATTATTATTCCTATGGGAAGTAAAAAACCAAATAAAATTTTGAGAAAAATCGAATAGACAGTTTTTTTAATAAAAAATAAAAACAATACTAAAACTTAGTACAAATTTATTTTCGACTCAAATATCTTTTCAAGCATTAAAAATATTGGCTTTAAACTAATTTAATCTCACAGATAAATATTGTTTTCGACATTCAATAAATTTTTTATAATAATTCAACAGTCCGTTTTTTCATAAAAAAATTAAATCTACAAAAAAATTTAAGCAAATTTGGTTAAAATTGGTGCTCGGTTTTCGATATATCGTGAACAAGAAGAAGATATTGACTACAAATTAGTTTCACGCATCCAATTTGTAGGTATTTGTTTATATAAGATTTTTAAGAATAATTCAACTGACATCTTTTTTAACAAAACACATAAAACAACAAACTTTTAATCAAGACAAATCGATAGACGGGATGGGAAGTTATCAGTGTGGGTCGCATCCCAGCCTCTTTTTTTTAATTTAATTTGAAGTTATATTGAAAATTATACCTTAAAATCGTTTGCCATACGTTTACTCACTTATAAACTTTTAAGCATAATCTATCTACTGGACAAAAAACTAATAAAGGATTTTGGATGAGTTTAGATACGTTGTTTAGGTTAAACCTTTGCGTCTCTTCCAATCATTATGTTTAGTAATGAGATTTCTATTATGAATAAACCATTACTCCTAAACTATTTAAACAATACAATAAACAAATTAATTGTGTAAATTGGGTCAAGAAAATTAAATACAATTTGTACAGCTAACCACATATGTCATTTTTAGCAAACCACATCTTTCACTTAAACAATGTTTCGAAATATATAGGTACGAGGCTATAGGCATTCCAAAAACATAATACATTTGAATTCTACTAGGTATCATTATTTTCGTTAAATATGTCTCTTCGTGTCATGAGAATTTTTGTCATAGTCCTTGATCTCTCTTGAAAGTTCAAAGCCAAAAAGAATACTCTATAGGGACTTCTTTTTTACAACAGTAAAAGAAAGTGGAAAATTCCATTCGATTTATTCAGAAATAAAAATAAACTCATCAAAAACGATGAACAAAGCAAACAAAAACCAACAACAAAAAATAAAATAGGTACTTGGCTTGTTGAGCTTGAAACAATAATCGTCGTGTTAGAACATTTTTTATTCAAAACGAATTCATTACGCAAAATAAAATAAATCTACGACTATATACATATTTATGTATAATGTAGATATTCCCAGACTTAAGCGTTGGCGGCGATGGTGGAGAGTTAGCGGGAGCTGTCCATTTGAGCTGTAATCAACAAACAGTGCTTTTGTTTAAGAATCCTCTTCTTTATTCAGTTGAATATTTTATAAGGACGATTCATTTCATTCTGATAAAAGTACCTCTAATCCCTGCAATAAATTCAAATTTCATTCTCACCCAACATAACATTTCTTCGGTATAAACATACTCACCCACAGAACTTATAGATATATATATATATATATTCGCACAGTCCATCAGTCCAGGACACCATCAGGACATTACCACCACCACCAGGATAGGCCGATCGAAGAAATCATAGGGAACCCCTTAGAATACCAAATGAAGAGAAAAGTAGGTGGCAGAAGGAAGATACAACAAAACAAAAACCCAACCGGAAAACAATAATGTGTCCTCCAAGGACATTACCTGCCGAGATGGAGACGATAACAACTACGGCTTTCGGATTTCGGTACCTAGGCGCAGGCAAGACACTAGGCCCCTTTTCACCTATCAGTTTCAGTGTGTCTTTCAATATTATTTATTCATTTCCCATGGTGACCATAAAACTCGATAGAATTTCTTGTGAGTGGAATTATCAGGAAATAATTTACTTCAAGTGATATAAATCACTGCGGTGCGGTGGTATATAGGTACCTTTAGATGAGAAGGTTCTTTCTTACAGGATTGTATAGAAGAAGAAGGACCTTGCAAGCGATTTGAATAGCAAGGTGATATTCAAAGTGTATATCTAAAATTTTGTCAGTACCTTCAAAAACTCGCTCTAATCTACTCTCAAAAAGAAATAACATACAAGGTTAAACTCTGGTACTGTTGCTTAAGGAATTTCATCCTGCTTCAAATTCATAAGGACACACAATTCCTATTACACAAATATACGCGTACCTTGATAATATGTACCATATTGGTTTGGGTTTCAGATCAATTCGCAGTTTTGGGAGTAGAAGTCGGGCTACTGTCTTCCGAAGTCAAGAGAAATTTTGTTGTGCTTTATTTTCATGATGAAGAATGTGAAGGCTGAGCTAGCTTTACAATACCTCAACCAAAAAAGAGAAGAAAAAAGAAAAGAATTTGAAAGTAAATAAATAAATAAATAATGTGAGGTAAAAATTCAGTGTATTATGTACGAGTATGTAATTATATGCAAAAGAATGTACATATCTACCTTCCTCCTAACCTACATATATACCTCCCCCTCGTTTTTAGGAGGAGTGTCTATATTTTGACATTTGACTTGTTAATGATTTTAAATGGAAATGAGTCTAGAGGACGTTCGTTTTCAATGGTTACAGAAAAATATACATAATATATATTTTCGTGGGAGAATAAAAAGCATTTCAAGGATGTTTTAAGCGATGATGTTTACTTCTGACATTGATGGTGGTTATATGGGTAAGGGTATGTTGGGTATTACCTTTTTTTTTGAAGGATCAGAAGAAGTGTCTGATATTTAAAAAAAAAGTTTAAGACTTTTAATGGTTCTTGGAGAGAGGGAGCGATATATTAAATTCAAGCAAAAATGGAAATTTATTTAACGAAGCTAAGAGTAAATCAGTTAAATGGAGGGAATATGAACTTTTGCTTAACTTTATCACTATACCGAAGGGGAGAAAATATTTAAACAAAAAGAAAAGGATGATGTCAAGCATACATAAGTTCACAAAACGAATAGATTTTCACTGGAAATGAAATGGAAAATGTATTCGTCGTAGATATTCAGAGGAATTAACTTTGATAATTATGATGGACAGCTTTGTGAAGGACAAGGATCTTATTGATTTACTGCATGGGTGTAGCTCTAAATCGCTCATGTGCGAGTATGTTTTAAGTCGAACCATAGGAAATGGGGAAAACCCACAGTTTTCTTAAGAATCGAAATGACGAAAAGACTGAGGTGAGAAGCACTTAGTCTTGGAGACTAAAAAAAAAAAACAATACCAGAGTTTATTTCACCTACAGCTATACTTATATACCTACATATGTGTGTTCTTAAGTGACATAGGCTGGGATTTCAATTGATTCTAAAGGTCAACAAGCATAAAAAGCTTTAGTGGCATTATCACATGTCAGATATTAATGGAAAAAATATGTACCTACCTATAATGACAACAGTTGAGGAAAATAATTCAAAAATTTCGTAGTGAGTAAATTTAATAGGAAATTATTTAACGATAAATCTATTTCTCCAAATCAATTTAAAGTTTAATAAAACAAAAATGTATCTTAATTTTAGGATTATTAAGAAAATAAGTTTTAAAGAAAATTCTTTTTTTTTTTTTTAATGATTTCATTGCAACAATGTACAAATACAAATATTACGAGTATGTTGTCAGCTTGATTTGCTGTGGAATTGTTTTCACACAACTCCCAATTCTTAACCAATCAAGGTTAGGTTAGGTTAGGTTGTAAGGGGTGTGCACAGCAAGAAGCTGTTGCGTACACGGGGGCCTATTGGTCCATTGTGATCCCCTGTAAAAGTAAAAATTTAGCATCGATGCTCTCAGTTCAATTCAACTCTGTCGATTAGCGTAGACTGGCTCGTTAACGAACCAGCCTGTGCTATCTATAAATTTCCTCATGCTCGCCATTGAGACCTGTGCTAGATCATCCAGTTCTCCAACAAACCTGTTTCCGAAATGACGGAGTCAGCTGGTTTGGAGGTTCGGACAGTCGCAGAGCATGTGTTTAATGGTTTCCATTTCCTCCTCATCCTAACAGCTCCTACAAAAATCGGGTGCAAATGCCCCTATTCTATTAGCCATTGTGCCAATGGCGCAATGACCTATTAGTACACCTATCAAGATTTTATTGTTCTTTTTACTCAGCGATAGAATATACCGAGTTTCTTTTTCATTTGTGTTAGGCCATAAACTTCTAGAGATTGCACAATCGTTCCTGGACTTCCAGGAGATATTGGTTTTCTCTTTTAGTTTAAGGTCTATCTTCCTCTTGAGTACCCCAATCGGAACGAGTGGTCCCCTAACTGAATGGTGGCTACTACTTGTGTCTGCTTTTGACCCTTTCCTGGCTAGTTCGTCTACTATATCATTCCCTTCTATATTGCTATGTCCGGGAACCCAGCAGAGTTTTACCTGGTTAGTGTGGCAGATTTTGTTCAATTCCTTCCTACAGTTTAAAACTGCTTTTGATCTAATAGTCTCACTGGCTAAGGCTTTGATAGCAGCCTGGCTGTCCACGAAAAAAGTAATCTCCGAAGAGCTTAGCTTTTCGTGATGTGCCAATTCAGCTGCTTTTCCAATGGCAAAGACCTCGGCCTGAAAGACACTACAGTCAGCCGGGACGCTCTGATGTTGAGAGATTGGCAAAACACTCCAGCACCTGTTCCTGATTCCATTTTTGAACCGTCAGTGTAGAAAGGGATACCCTGTTTACTTATAAGTGAATTAGGATCCCAACCCTGTCTTTCTGGTATGAAAATAGAATATTTCCTGTCGAAATCTAGTAAAGGGGGGATGTAATCGGTGGTCTCTCTCAGTCCTGGGATCGTGTCATATCTTTGTAAGATTGACCCGTGGCCATAAGTGCTATGCCTCCAAAAACTCAGTTCTCTTAAACGAATTGCAGTTTTGGCTGCCGTGCACTTTATGAACTCATCCAGAGCCGGGAGGTCCAATATCATTTCCAATCCAGCTTGTGGTGTGGATCTTTGAGCCCCTGTAATTCCTATACAGGGTAGTCTCTGTACCTTATTCAGGTTCTTGAGATAGCTTGATTTTTCCACCGCCTTCCACCATACAATAGAGCCATAGGTAAGAATGAGTCTGACAATCGCTGTGTACATCCATTGGATGACTTGCGGTCGCATACCCCAACGTACACCGAAGGTCTTTTTGCATGTGTAGAATGCACATAGTGCTTTTTTCATTCTTTCCTCAGTATTACGCTTCCATGTAAGCTTGGAGTCAAGGATTACTCCTAGAAATTTAGCTTCCTTAGAAGGTTTTAGAGGAATGCCATTTAGTTTGGGAGGGTTGAAGCCCTCCAGTTTCCTTTTCCTCGTGAACATAACTAGCTCTGTCTTGGTGGGGTTGACCCCGAGACCGTTCTTAGTTGCCCAAGAAGATAAATCCTTTAATGCATTTTCCATAATGTTTTCGATGATGGTAAGAAACTTGCCTGTTATCAAAACCACTATGTCATCTGCATACGCAACTATTTTAATGCCCTGATCTTTGAACTTTGTGAGAATTTTGTTGACTACGAGGATCCAGAGCAGGGGTGAGATGACTCGTCCCTGTGGTGTGCCTCTAGTAACTGTTTTCTCAATAGTGCTAACTCCTATTTGAGAGTTGATAATTCTGCCATTTAACATGGTGAAGATCCAATCGACAATAACAGATTCAACCCAAACTTCAACTAAGGCAGTCTTGATCGACTCCGTTTTAACGTTATTAAACGCACCCTCGATATCAAGAAATGCTGCCAGGGTATATTCTTTATGTTCAAGACTTTTCTCAATATGTGAAACTACTTCATGCAAGGCAGTCTCCACTGATTTACCTTTAAGGTAGGCGTGTTGGTAGTTGCACAAGTTGTGTTCGTTGAGAAGTTTTCTAACATGTAGATCAATTATCCTCTCTAGTGTCTTAAGGAGAAACGAAGAGAGACTTATTGGTCTATAATCCTGAGCGGTCGAGTGAGTCGGTTTCCCTGCTTTTGGGATAAAGACTACCTTGACCTTTTTCCAGCTATTAGGGACGTATCTAAGTTTGATACAACTTATGAAGATTACCCTAAGCCACGGAGTTATTACTTTGAGAGCGTTTTGAAGGAGAGCTGGGAAAATCTCGTCCGGTCCCGCTGATTTATAGGGTTTGAACGAGTTTATTGCCCAGATAATCTTCTGCTCAGTAATAACCCGATTTAGTTCTAACTTTGATTCCGTGTGAGTAAAATCCAGCGTGTTCGATTGCAAGCAATCGGAACTTTCTGGGTTTTTACAACCGGGGAAATGAGTTTCCATGAAGAGTTCAAGCGTCTCTAGGCTCGAGTTCGACCATGTTCCATCAGGGTGTTTTATGTACCCCGGGATCGTGGGATTAAGGGCCAGGGTTCTACGGAGCCTTGCCGCCTCGCTTGTTTTTTCAATGGATTCACAATGTTTAGCCCACGAATCATTTTTGGCCTTCCTTAACTCTTTGGTGTAAGTGTTAAGTGCGGCTCTATAAGACTTTAAATCCTCTTCTAATTTACTCAGTTTAGCTTTATGGAAAAGTTTTCTGACCTCTGTTCTGCGTTTCTTTAGTACACCATTCCACCAGGGTGGTTTAGTGGAGTTATTGCAACGAGATAAAGGGCAGTGTTTTTCAAAAGACATTCTCATTTTGCTAGACAAGTTTTGGACAACAGTGTCAATGGTTGAAGTACTTAGAACTGTATTGTCCTCTGGTGGATCAATACAGTCTTTCAGCCATTTTTCGTACTCTGTCCAATTCGTTTTAGTTGGGTTCCTGTAAGGCTTCTTTTCAGTAAAGTTCCTGTCTATAGAGAAGAGTATCCTAAAGTGATCCGAAAAAGATTCTTTAGGTGAGACTCTCCAGTCCTCAACCGAAATTTTACTATTATTGCTAATAAGAGTCAAATCTATGATTTCCTCCCTGTTTTTGTTTCGAAAGGTAGGGTGATTGCCCCTATTACATATCGATAAATTAGAACAGAGAATATATTCAAAAATTGACTCACCCCTTTTATTGATGTCCTTAGAGCCCCATTGAGTGTGGTGAGCGTTGGCATCACCTCCCAACACCAAAGGTGTACCGCTTGCTGTGGCATGGACCACCAGATCGCGGACTGTTTTTGATGGTGGGCTCTCCTCCTCGTACGGCATGTACGTCGACGCTAGAATGAAGTTTCCTTCACTCGATTCGACGCTGATTGCCGTGTTGTCCTTGTTGCTGTACCTAGATAGGAAGAAAGCGTTAATTGATTTTTTCACTAGGATACAACTTCTAATATTACCTTCATCTGACGTGGAATGGAAAAGGTTGTAATGTTTTGACCTCAACCCACGGATTCGGTTTTTGCCTAACCATGGTTCCTGGATCAAGGCCACATCCACGTTCTCGTGAGACATGTAGAGCGTAAGGTCGTACGTTGCTGCTTTAGCGTGGTGCAGGTTTATTTGCACCACTAGCAGCTTTTGACTCCCTTTTGCCCTCATGCCTCTTAACCTTTACGGTTCCGAGACCATACCTCAACACGTCTTTTCTCTCTTTCAGCAGAAGGTCAGATTTCTTGTCTGCCACAAACAAGAGGTCCTTCCCTTCGCCTCCATGACTCTTTCTTGAGTGTTGGAGCTTCCATTCTAAAATGGGAAGCACTTTGTTCTGTTTCGCCAACAGCTTTATAATGGCTGCGTCCTCATGTTCTGCAGGAGGGGGGATCCATATGCTAAACTGCTGGCGGAGTGGTAGAGCTGCGGCGGGTAGAATCTCAAGGGAGGAACCTTCCCATAGTTCGCCAATATTGGCGATTGTGTGGTTCAGAAACTCCCGTGATTTCTGGTCACCGCAGCAGACCACTTTAACTCCTCGCCGCCATCCGGCACCATCAAAGATATAGTCTTCAGAACTATCGTTCTCTGATGCTGCCATCATAGCTTTGAGGATCTCATTTTCTACAAGAAGCCAGTTTTTTGCCGAGATTTTCTGGGTCGTCACGGCTTATAATGGCAATTTGTAGGTCGATCGGGGTGGTGTCGAAGCTGTTGGTTCTAAGTTTCTTAGCACCGTCTAGCTTGATTGTCTCCTCCGATCTTTGTCTCTTGGACGTTCCTGGTTTCATTCCAGAAGAGGTGCCTGCCGGTGCTTGGTCTTTCCTAGCGTTGGCTGGCTGTTTCTTGCTGGAAGTCGCCTGAACTTTTCTCTTGTCGTTCCGAGCGGTCGAGTTATTGCCAGCCTGTTCACAGTTTGCCTTTTTAGGGACAGACCTAGATTTGGCAGCATCTACTCCTTTGCTCTCCGACTCTTCGGCATTCACTTGCCGTGTTATTCCCCTGGGTGCAGTGGCAGTCTCTGCCAGCTGCCGCTCGAAGTTCTTAACCAGCTTCCTGTGCTTTTTTAGGAGAGCTTTATCTCTCGAACTGAGCGCCGCAGGGTCTTTCAACTCGGTCTTTTCCACGAATCTTTTGGAGGATCTGTAGTTGCTGCGTTCCCTCGAAGCTTTGAGGGGTGCAGCAGACTTCAGCATAGTCTCTTCTTGATTCGGTTCCACTACAGTATACGGCAGCCGGACGACGACGCGATAAGCTTAGTGGTGTTCGTGACGAAATGCATGTTTTCACATCATACGATTTTATTCGTACGGCAGAGTTCGATCAGCCACTTCAAAACCTGTGAAAAAGTATACTAAGCACAGGAACCCTGCATATATTGTGTTTTACCGTACGGTTAAAACCGTATAATGTGTAATTAGCCATTGATCCGGTTTATGCCGTCCGGTTTTTTGCCGTGCGGTCAAAACCGTGTAGTGTGAAACGAGCCTTAGTTTTGAATGTTTGGCACATTGTAAAGAGCGGAAAATATTGAACGATTTACGTTTCACATTCGTGTAGTGTGGCTTAGGAAAGAATCCCTATACTTAACAGTACGTCCTAAGATAAACTCAAGGGAAAACTGATGAGCATTCGGGTATTACGGTTGAATTGTTTAAGGAGAGGAAAATACAACCGGCTATTTCACTAGATAATTGTTGGTCAAAAGATCCATAAAACAATGATAAGCATGAGACCTTGAGAACTTGAGAACGATGTCAAATATGTTATCATATCACAACAAGTATTTTGTGACATACTTAGAACTGAATGCTGTTCAGTCTCCTCGATGCAAGTACCACCCATTTATAGTGGTATTGGGGGAGGGTCACGCTTTTGTAACAGTTGATAGCATTGAATTTTTGGAAGCATTAAATTCTACACAGTTTTTGATTCCCCATTGGGCAATGCTGTCAACATCAGAATTTAATGAGCTTATCATACGCTGCCGTTGGTAGTTCACATCCGAAAGAAGGATGGGAATCTAAAAACGAATATAAAAAGGTAAGGGTACTGTCATCAGCGAAACAATTTAGTGGGTTAGATGTTTCAGACAAAAGATGAGCCCTGGAGCACAAAAGCGATTACTTTGTAGAAGCCGAAGCCGTCCAATACTACTTGAATTCATCGATACCAAATCCACGCACTTTCGATAAGAGATCTTGATACCAAACTCTATCAAATGGCTTTGAAATATCAAGTTGAGTAATCTAACTTTCTCCAAAACGACGGATGTAAAGATTTGTTCTACTGTTCGGTTAGATAAACCATGAGATCACCAGAGGATCTATTGCTACGAAAATCGTATTGCTGGTCATAAAAAAGTTCTCGTTCTTCAGGATATTTCCTAAACTGATAGTTAATCATCGTTTTCATGACCTTGGAAAGACTAAAGTGCAATTCGACGATAGTTAGAGGTTTTTTACACTTGGAAAAAACCTGTAGAAAAGGACAGATGGAAAAGTTTAAGAAGTGGTTTTCCCAGCGTTGAAGAATACCCCTTCAGAACACCTGTTATCTGCGTTGAAATCTACGTCACTATCGAGGAAGCAAAGTGACCAATTAAAGTTCCTGAAGAAGTCGTTGAGACCGTACCAGTTGGCTTTCTCATATTACTATACGGTTGTCGTAGGGGTTTTCTCTTTAACTGTTTTTTTTTTGGCATGAGAAATTAGCAGATATGGCAAAATGGTCTGATGTGCCTAAAGGCTAAAATACACTGATTACATAATTAGTAGGATTAGAGGTAAGAAACAAGTCTAGAGTGTTGGTAGACTAATCTGCAATCAGGAATCTGAGTTGGCTAGCCAACTAAATCAGGTTGTTTAGCTCAGCAAAATCTCAACATACCTTCTTTTGGGTGTTGTCTGACCAGAATAGCGCAGCCTCGAAGAATTGTGAACATTGAATAGGCTCACGCTTGAACTTTCTTACAGTTTACTATTTTTGATATATACATATATATATTCAAAGACAAGGTAAGAGAACGTTCTTTGACATTAAGAGAACTTCAAAGAATTTCTCAAAGTTAACGTACTTTTTTTGAAGGAGTCGAAAAAAATACATTAATTAAATCTGAAATCGCTAAAATAGAGTTTTATAATAAGCAATGACTTTCTAATCTTTAAGAAATTAACAGAAGCCCAAATAGTTATTAACTTTTTTAAAAAACCCGTTACTTGATGGAACAAATTACAAAGGGCGTACTTCCACTATTCTTCCAAGTAACGATAAACGTTCAATTATTTGAAAAGCCTCCAAATTCACACACTCTCTGAATAAGATCAGAAAACGATTTAGAAGCAAGCCGAATGACAATAAGTCAAGTCATCAAAAATGCGCCTGAAGCTGCAAAAAACCTTCGTTAAACAATCAGCATAAACTACTTGGGCTAAATTTTGCAAGGGTACTACGTAGCGTGGAATACTGATGGTAGTATCAATTCAAACCATTAGAGAAAAGTAATCTTTTCAGATGAAAAAAAGTTCAACTTGGATAAAACGGACGGATATAATTATTACTTCCATGATTTAAGAAAAGAAAAGAGGCTGGGATGCGACCCACACTGTTAACTTACCATCCCGTCTGTCGATTTGTCTTGCTGAAAAGGTTTGTAGGTTTTCGTATTTTGTTAAAAAAGTTGTCAGTTGAATTATTCTTAAAAATTTAAAAATTATACCAACAATGTTTTGCCTATATTGAAATAGTTTGATTTCAAAATCTATTTTTGTTAACTAATTTAATTAATTTTTACCAATTTTAATAGCTTTTCTTAAAAGTTAAAGTTAAAAAATGAGAAATTGTTTGAAGCCAATATCTTCTATTATTCACGAGATATCGAGAACCGAACATCAATTTTTACCAAATTTGCGTACTATTTTTCTTAGATTTTATTTTTTTATGAAAAAATTGGACTGTGGGATTTTTATAAAAAATTTGTTAAATGTCAAAACAAATATTTTCTGTGAGATAAAATAAGTTCGATGCCAATATTTTTAATTTTTGAAAAGATATTTGAGTCGAAAATCAATTTTTACGAACTTTTATTGATTTTTTTTTTAGGTTTTTATTTTTTTGTAAAAAAACTGTCAATTCGATTTTTCTCAAAATCTTACAAGAAAATGTTTCAAAAGATAAAATTAGTTAAAAGCCAACATCTCAAAGTTTTGGAAAGATATTTAAGTCGAAAATCAATTTTTACCAACTTTGAGTAATGTTTTTTTAGGTTTTTATTTTTTATAAAAAATACTGTCAATTCGATTTTTCTCAACATTTTACTAGATGTTAAAAACATTATTCTGCATTGCAAAAAATTGTTTTGGACATAAAATAATTTTTTGTTTATAAAATTTTCGAGTTGACAAATATTTTTTTTATTTTTTTTTTGATTTGTATAAAAACTGTTAATTAGAATTTTTGCCAAAAATATATTTGTTTGGTATCGCGTTACAATATATAATATAAAATTTAACAAAAGTCTCTAGGGTTATTGGTTCGTGAGATATTTAGGGTTATCCAAATTTTTTTTAAATTGCTATGGTAAAAAAACCACCCACTCAATTTTTTTGAGATTATTATCTGTATAACAAAATTTATTTGAAGTCGATATCTCTACTGGTTATTGAGCTATGGACGACGAAAGAAACGTCGCGAACGTACAAACGTGCGTGCACACGCATGCACAGACCTTTCTCTGAAAATCTTTTATTTCGACTCTAGGGACCTTGAAACTTCGAGAAATGTCAAAATTTTCAATTCGACAAATCGGACCGATTACAATATTTTCCTATGGGAAGTTAAAAATTTGTTCTTAGATTGCCATAATATCCGGAAGGGAGGAGTATGTATGGCACACTTGATTTAGTTTTTGTAAACTGTAAAATGGCAGCACCCTAATACAAAACTATTTTGGAGACCACTGCCCGATTATTTTTCTGCAGGACAATACACCAATTCATACAAATGGTATAGTTAAAATGTGCGGCTGCAAAGCCAAAATGTACAGCAGTTAAAGTTGACGCCATACTCTCCCTATTTGAATATCATCGAAAATGTTTGGGGTTGGCTGATACGCAAGGTTTATAAAAGTAGGAAGCAGTACAGAAGTAAATAGAAGCTAATTGGCCTGCGCTACTATTTCCTCAGATCTATTACAAGCGTTGTACGACTCTCTTAAGTATCGCATTTTTGAGGCTATTCAAAACCAAGAAGGCTGTATACAAAGTATTAAAATAAAGGTCATTTCAAAACTAAAATTTTTAATCAAAATATTGAATTTCCTCTTTCGTGGTTTACTAAAATACTGAAAAAAAGAGAATATCTAAAATCAAACATTTTTTAAACTTTACTATTTGGCGTGGAATTTCCCATATACACTTTTGTATTTATTTCACAGGTCTGTTGCACTAAATTTCTCTACAGTGTCGTAATATCTATATTTATGAAAAAATTAACTTAACATCCATGTTTTTGAGTAAAACAAATTTCTCTAAAAGTTTGTCGATATACCTACCAATGTTTACTTAAGAACTCAATTTCAATTTTTGATGAAATATCATATATGTAGGGTAGGTACTATACATAGCTTATAAATGATACAAGTATCAGAAATTAATTTGT
This sequence comes from Eupeodes latifasciatus, assembly GCA_920104205.1. NCBI lineage: Eukaryota > Metazoa > Arthropoda > Insecta > Diptera > Syrphidae > Eupeodes > Eupeodes latifasciatus. The sequence continues at coordinate 355,014,947 of OV049924.1, read as the reverse complement.
AACCATGTTTTGTTTATGTTCTTGGATTAAACCTTCAATCTATAAAAACAAACATGCAATCATGTTATAGTCTTATAGTCTGTAAGTAATCACACATTGTACAAAGGCTTTCTATGAAGGTATTTCAATAAAATAATGCACTTGTAGAACGCATCCGAGCAAACGACCTTACACCTTCTACTCTCCCAAAAAACATCATCAGAATCAGAGGGAGTCTTCCATCCAGGTGTGAAGAAATATCTCTGGATGTTCCCAAAACACACAAAACAAGCACATAATGTGGGTACATGCCTACATTTCTGTACTTATATATAAACTTACATGAATACGTATAAAGGATTAACAAATTTTATCCCTTTTTGAGGGGAAAACATACCTATAGCCACTTTATACCTACAAAAAAATGAGCAGAGCAGAAGAGGAACCAGTAAAGGAGCAGCAGCGTCGGGGGCGGCCGGCGGCGTGGCGCGGTGCAGAGAAACTGAAAATCGGGAAAGGTTGCAAGGAGTTGGATATGGCCAGGCCACTCGAATGTTAGGCTCAAAGTGGTATGCAGGATATTCTGGAAGTTGATTTGTTATTATTTCACTTAACTTGTAGGATCATTATACCCAGAAAGAGTATCTACCCCCATCTTTAGCACCTCAATGGGCTTTGTTCGACGTCGTCGTCGCTCGTTGTTCATCGCTCGTCGTCCTTTTGTGTAGGTTGGATGGGATCCTTTTGATAAAAGTTCATACCGAAAGGTATCTGCCAAACCACACGCGTATACGAACGACCGTACATACATTTATGGAGTCTTAAATCTTTTTGTAATGTGGTAATAATTTTAGGGTAATAAATACTTGCTAGGTAAGGTACATTTTCGTATATTGTTGGTTGTGTCTGGTGAGGGGTTGTGTGGCAGAACGATTGTTTTCAGAACACTGGTATAAGCATAAGAAACAGCCCAGTTCCAAGTCCCATCTTCCAACTCCCATCACAATCAGCTTATACCCATTCTTCCTTTAGTATAGGTTCTCTGGTTGTGTTGTGAAATAGAAGAAGAGGTTGGTTATGAGGATATGCATCAAGAAGGAGATAATTGATGGCCACCAATTGAGCTGGAGTATGATAACCCTATAACAGCCAAGCCAAGCCAGTATATGCGAGGTGATTCTAAGTGCCTTTCTGAGTTGTATAATAAACCAGAAATTTGTTGATAATTTCAAAGTGGTTTTACTTTTGCTTCTATAGATAGGTATACCTTCGTCCTTGATATCCTGTGAAATATGTTCGTGTGATGGTGTGTGTCGGGTAGGTTCCTTTATATCTTCTTTGTATACCGAGCAAGAAAATTGTAATTGGATGCAATTATTTTCAATGGAATATCTATGGGTGTTTAAGGATATTGTTTTGATTTGAATTTGCAGATTGAATTGCTTAAAGGCTTACATTTCAATTATATATACCCTCAAGTTTTATATGGAGTTTAATTTCATTGCTTAGGCAAATCGTATATAAGAGAAGGGAAGTTTGATCCAGATAAATTATGTTTCTGTGGCATAATGTATGTAAACAATGTGTTAATTTAAAAATGACTATTGTTTTATTTAAATTCTAAAATGTGGTCTTGTGTATAGACAAAGATATATTAAAGATGAATTTATGGACAATATTTCTTTAAAATTTAACAGGTTGGTATGTACATTGTACAATTCCTAATACATGGTAATTCATATCGTGGTTTTAAGTTGGTAACTCAGCTGTTGATTAAAGTGTCATAATATGGTTTCATCAAACAACTCTCCAAGATATACTTACTTACTTACTTAAGGTGGCGCTACAGTCCTGTGTGAACTAGGGCCTCACCCAACAAACTTCTCCATCTAGCTCGATCCCTAGCTGGATGCCTCCAGTTTCGCGCTCCAAGTTGAGTGAGGTCATTTTCCACTGTTGCGCACCACCTGATTCGCGGTATTCCTCTACTGCACTGTCCTAAGGGTGTGGATTCGAAGACTTTTCGGGCCAGAGCATTGGTTTCCAGCGCTCTACGTGACCTAGCCATCTTAGTCGTTAGACTTTAACCCTTTTGGCTAAGTCTACGTTGCTGTACAGCCTTGACTACCTCAAAGTTACGTCTGTCGATGGTAACGTTTTGACGTTTTGGTGTTGTAAGTCCTTTCTTGACGACAGCATCTTAGATGACCCACGTTTACTGAACTTGTCGATTGAAATTTATCCACCAAGTGTCATGATTTCTATCAAAGAAGGTTGTTAGAGGAGTTTTAAATCTGAGAGATGACAAGGCTGTTAACTGTCACCAATATTGTATTGAACACTGCTTTGGCAAATGGAAATGGATCAATACAGTGGACTCTGGTAATTTGAGAATAGAAATCGTGAGAACACCTTTGTCAGAACTGAAACAATCTGCATTGTATCTTCCTTATCAATTTAAGAAAATATTTTTGGACAACCAGTAAGGATGGTAGAAGACTTCCAATTTCTTTTGAGTATTGTCTTTACAGATTTTGGAACAAACGCGACATATATCAGAAAAGCAATTTAAACAATGCTGTCCAAAATATGGAAAAAAGATGCTGGGATGCGACCCACACTGATAACTTCCCATCCCGTCTATCGATTTGTCTTGCTTAAAAGTTTGTCTAAATGTATCAATTCTTGCCAAATTTGCGTTCTATTTTTTGTAGATTTTATTTTTTTTATGAAAAAACGGACCGTTGGATTTTTATAAGAAAATTACTGAATATAAAAAAAAATATTTTCTGTGAAATAAAATAAGTTTGAAGCCAATATTTTTAATTTTTGAAAAGCTATTTGAGCCGAAAATCAATTTTTACCAACTTTTATTAATTTTTTTGTTTAGGTTTTTATTTTTTGTAAAAAAACTGTCAATTCGATTTTTCTCAAAATTTTTCATAATGTTGAAAACAATATTTCTTATAAGTTAAAATTAGTTAGAAGCCATAATCTCAAATTTTTGAAAAGATATTTAAGTCGAAAATCAATTTTTACCAACTTTTGTTAATTTTTTTTTTTCGGTTTTTAATTTTTTGTAAAAAAACTGTCAATTCTATTTTTTTTCAAAATTTTACTGAATGTTGAAAACAACATTTTTTGAAAGATAAAAGTAGTTTAAAGCCAATATCTCAAAGTCTTGAAAAGATATTTGAGTCAAAACTCAATTTTTACCAACTTTTTTTTTATTTTTTTTAGGTTATTATTTTTTGTAAAAAAACTGTCAATTCGATTTTTCTCAAAATTTTATCAGATGTCAAAAACATTATTCTTCATTGCACAAAATTGTTTTGGAAATGAAATCATATTTTAGTCGTAAAATTTTCGAAGTGACAAATTTTTTTTTCAGTTTTTTTGATTTATAAAAAAAACCGTTAATTGAATTTTTTTCCAAAAATATAATTGTTTTGTATCACGGTACAATATATAATATAAAATTTAATTCAAGTCTCTAGCATCATTGGTTCATGAGATATTTAGGGTTAACCAAAATTTTCACCTTTTTTTAAACTGCTATGGTAAAAAAACCACCCACGCAATTTTCTTGAGAGCCCTTTCTGCATCTTTCTGCCTTTTTATCTGTATAACAACATTTATTTGAAGTCGATATCTCTTTTGGTTCTTGAGCTATGGATGACGAAAAAAACGTCGCGAACGTACGAACGTACGTACCCACGCACGCACGCACAGACATCTTTCTAAAAATCTTTTATTTCGACTCCAGGGACCTTGAAACGTCGAGAAATGCCAAAATTTTCAATTTGACAAATCGGACCCATTACAATAACTTCCTATGGGAAGTTAATAACTCTTTAAGCTACGATTTTTCGGCTCCAATATTAAATCCGTGCCGCTTTATGGTGGCAGGCTTTGAAAAGTCAAAAACACCGAGTACCTAAATAAGCACAAATAATTTATAGAAGAAAACTTTTGATGAGCGCATTTATTTTGTCGTGGGTTTTTAGCCTCCAAGATCGTGCTATTCAACACCGCTGATTGGAATATTTTTGGTGCGGTAATTTGAGTTATTGCTGGTATACGACACCCATTTCTGCAAAAAGTGGTCGAAAATTTGATCTCCCGGCTAGAATTTATTCGACCCAATCGCGGATGCCATTTGCCCGGATTATTTTTAAACATAATGGCAAATCCCTATCTTTATAATTAAGCTAATTTCTTGCTATTAATATTAAACTGTATGCATTTTATTTCGTCCACACGCTTAAAAAGACACCCTCTTCAGTTTTATACTAATTGGATATGCTCTCCCAATAGGAGACGTTCAATATGCAAGGAAATGTATTTTATTTTTAAATTTCAAATGTTCGTATTTTATTTACTATTTTCATTTTATTTTAAACACTCTCCGCATGTTTTCTTGGACATAGGTATTCCAAGTCTTATAATGACTTATAACTACTTGCAACAAAATACCTTACAGAATAATTCCTTGTCCTTTATACACCTAAGTTATGTCCTTACAAAACTTTTGTTTTCTCTTCCCCCATCGCTGATTTTTGCAGGGCTTATTTTGTACGAAAATAAAGGAAATTACAAATGAAAATTAGAAAAAAAAAACTTGCAATTAAAAATACCAGGAAATTCATGAACATTTTATGTAAAAAGCTTAATGCATTTGTCCCGTTTTTGACGAAGAACCTTTGTCTCTCTCTCTTTGGGGACTTTATACGACGCTGCATTTAGATAACTTAGATGGAAATTTCAGAGATCCGCTTTGACTTTTTAATTAAACTTTTATTTTTTATGTTTAGATTGTTTTTTTATTTTACTGAAACTTGAATACCTACGAGGCTACGAGTAGAGAAGCTTCCACCTACGACTATAAAATACAACACAAAACAGTGTCGTCCCTTTTTTTGGCTATCTCTCTTTTCCTCAAACCTCGCACTCTCTCTTTCTCTGTGATGCCATGTCTGGGTATTTCCAAGTCTTTGAAACTTTGATCTTCTTCAAAATTAATTAAAGTTTGCGGTTCCTTGCATATGCTTATGGATGTTTACGTGTGTTCTCTTGTTGCACTCTCTTGTCTAGAACTTTCATTCTTCAAAACCCTACGACGACGTACAGTACAAACCTTAAACCTAACCTAACCTAACCTACCAACTTAAATGATGAGGAAATATGGTAAAGCAAACATGGATATGCAATAGATACCTACATGTATCTAGATACAAAGTAGATAGTCCTGTAGATACTCGTACCTACCCAAAACAGTAAACCTAAAACCTCTATTCGACTGGAATAATAAAATTAAGCTGGAAACTCCTTCCGGGAAGAGACACACTGCATTATTCATCAATAAGTGATGAAGCAAAGATGAAAGAATTTTATACCCAAAAGGATATAATATCTCCGGACATGGCATGATGCACACTGGGTATAAATTCTAACAAAAATAAAATAAAATAAAATAAAATAAAACTAAAGGTACGAGTATCTATATCTTTATATATTTCATCAAGTTTTTCGCTTTTTTTTTCTGCGCAGAAATAGTGAAATGTTGAACGTGATAGGTCCACAATTTTAGACGTGCACGATAGTGACCACAATTTAAAAATAGGAGGACAAAAAAGAAACGTACTTCAATGATATCCGGTCACGTTTTTTAGTAACGAGAAGCGAGTGAAGTTGATTTCTTTCATGAAATGAACAAAAATGTATCTCTTTGAATCTACGAGAGTTTCAACTTTTCTAGCGTTAAAGGATGAAGATTTTTGAGTCATCAATAATAATCGCTAGAAAACTTTGTTGGCTATAATGGCTCATGGAGCATATTAGACCTTCGAAAAATATTCGGTTGTGCAATTGTGGTTAACTGGGTAGTGGATTGCACTGGTACTTGAAGCCTATTATCATGAACATCTTAACCTGAAAAAAAGGATATAGAACAAGAAATAATGTAAGAACTTTAAACTTACAGAAGGTATGCTTCTAATGCAGGTGGAAGCGAATAATCGGATCACATGTGGACGGAATACATTAAGAAGGTTTTGGGTGCTTCCGTACAAAATTAAATTTTTTAAGCATAACCCTTTGTTGCCCGAATTATTAAATTACTCGTATCGCATATAAATATGAATTTAATTGATTTTCTTTTAATAGTTATTCTTTTATTCACTTTTTAGTTATGGTACATCAATGGATTGAAAAATTACCATATTTTTACCTAAGGGTTGTGATGATTCTATAAACATTGTGTATTCCTGTTCAGATTGCTAAATAATCGTTGAATAAAGTTGGTGGAGAGCTGCAGTTAATAGTTAATCACAAACTTTGTATCTAGTGAAATAATTCCGTTCAATAAAAACCCAAAGTTCAATTATAATTTTAACAATTTCAAGATTTATTATAATGTTTAATTAAGGGAGGAGAACTTACTCAAAAGGCGGAAAAATCGCAAGAGACCATTTAAAGAATTTAATTGCTTTACAATGCTTTTGACAATAGGTTTTTTTTTTAGAAGGAGATAAAAGGAGTTAATTTAGAAAGAGAATATATAATTATGTCATTAAATAAGTTTCGTTAAATTACACTGCAAGAAATTATAGTTCAATACAAAATTCAACATCTAGATTGCCTTATTTTACAAATTACAGCTATATAAAGGGTTTTTCAATAAGGGCGGGTAGATGTTGAAATGGAATAAAGCAAGCTGTGTGTGAGGTATTAAAAACATTATTTTTTTTATTTGAAAGGCGCATGTATGCCATTAATTGTGGAATATGACATCATTGAAATGCCCGACTCGGCTTCTTAAGGCGGCACGGATCCGAGTGGTCCAATTTTCAATGACTCTTCCGCATAGATCCGGCGGAATTTGAGCGATGGCCTGTGTTATGTTCACCTTTAGGGCATCGGTCAATTGTGGTTTATTTGCATAGACCTGCCACTTCAAGAAATCCCACAGGAAGAAATCTTGCGAGAGATAACCTTACCTTCAAATCGTTCATGCAAAATGTCAATCGTGGCGTTTGCTGTGTGTCGTCTAGATCCATATGGTTCAATTTGGGCCATAAGAAATTAGTTATCATCGTTATGTAGCGCTCGCTGTTGATGGTGCAGTGACCGCCTCACTAATGTCGTTTTCAAAAAAGTACGGACCAATTACACCGCCGCGCCGTCCCAAAATCCACACCAAACGGTAACTTTCTGAGCATGCATTATCACCTGGTGAACCTCGCTTGGGTTGGTGTCGTCCCATATATACGGCAATTTTGCTTGTTTACACGGCCATTCATCCAAAAATGCGCCTCGTCACTAAAGAGGATTTTTCAGCAAAAATTGGGGTCCTCTTCCAAACGATTCGATACAAACGGCGCGGCGTTGTCTACGGTAATGAACTTTGAGGTCCTGGGTCAGTTGGATCTTGTACGGGTGTAGGCCTAAGTCCCGACGCAAAATTCGCCAAGTTGAAGTCTGCTAAAGGCCGAGTTCTTGTGCACGGCGAGGAATAGACTGCCTCGGGTTCTGCTGTACACTTTCACGGATCTAGCGTTTCTTGAACGTATGGGTGTTGGCTGATTGTTTACTGAACCGCTCGTCTAACGAACACTCATTTTGATAATAAAGTTTTATTATTCCAATGTGCTGTTCAATCGTGTTACTTGCCATGATGATTTGGCATAAACAACTGAATAATAAACAAAGATTTGAGAAATGCCACCAAAACAAAATGGCCGCCACGTGGCGCCAAAATGTATCCGTGCCAAAAAAAAACCTATATCCTTGATTAAAGAGAAAGACAAATGGTTTAACAAATTGTGTAAGGATCCAAATAATATTTATATTGAGCGACAGTACAAATATCTCAGAAATCAAGTGACAATTCGAAAACGACAAACGAAGAAAGATTATTTCGGGAATCAATTTGAAAAATCCTTAACTGCCAACAGGAAAACCTGGGAGAATATAAATAGTTTACTTTATAATAAACCCAAAAAGAAAACGGATTGTCCATTGCTGAAAAATTGCTCAGGGAAAGAAAAACTTAATAAAATCAATGAACAAAACAAATTCTTCTCTAGCATAGGCAAAACAATCATCTAAAAATGTACGTCTGAAAATATAATCTTTCCAATTCAAAGGCAACTAGAAAGTTTTGTAATCGAACCGACATCACCTTGTGAAATCAAAAATGTCATTCCTGGATTGAAGCCATCAAAAGCTAAGGACATTGATAATCTCTCTACCGAATTAATTAAGAAGTGCAAAGAAGAGTTGTGTGTTCCGATTACAACACTCATCAACAAATCCTTCAAAGTTGGCTACGTTCCAAGTATGATAAAAACAGCCCGAGTTATCCCTGTCTTTAAGAATGGCGATGTTGAAAACTACAACAATTATCGCCCCATCTCAATTTTACCAATCTTATCGAAGATTATCGAAAAAGCTATTAACAACCAATTACTCAAATATATCGAGCGAAATAAACTGTCAAGCACAACACAATATGGTTTCCGGAAAAAATCAGACTCAAAAACAGCACTGGTAGACATGATATCACACCTTCAAAGGAATAAAGACAATCGCAACCTTGCCAGCGCGCTTTTCATAGGCTTGTCAAAAGAATTCGACACCGTCAACCATAAAATCCTACTACGAAAGAAAAAAGAGGTTTGTCATTTAATTGGTTCAAATCTTACCTAGAAAATCGATATCAGTACATAAGTTTGGACGGATGTACAAGCCATAAGCAACCAGTTGAGATGGGACTACCACAAGGTAGTGTACTTGGACCGACACTTTTTTGTCTATATATCCAAGATCTTACAAACTTGATTCCAAATGGACACCCAGTATATTCTACACGAACTGCTACTGAACTCGAAGAACAGGTGAATAATGATCTTGATAAGATTCAATCTTGGATGAATGCCCAAAAATTAAGTGTTAACGCCAAAAAAAAAAAAACAAATATAAAAAAACAAACATATCAAAACTTTCGAAAAAACTTTCATCCCTAGCTGGCGTTTTCAGTCGAATTCGTAGTAACGTACCTGAAGGTCTAAAAACACAAATGTACTTTGCCCTTTTTCATAGTCATCTGACGTAAGGAATCAATGTATGGGGTACAGCAGTTCACAGCTTGATTCAAAGTTTACAAGTTGCACAAAATAAAGCATTAAAAAATTTATTCGGATTTGGATGGTATACAAACACTCGTTGGATTTATAACCAGCTCCAAATTCTAATGGTTAAGGATGAAGCAGAAATGAACATGGTGCTCCACATTCACAAAATTGAACATTCAACAGTATTCTCTAACACCGAATTATCTTGAAGAAGTAGCTACGAGGTGGGTCAATAAGTCCGTGACTTTTGGAATAAAACACAGATTTTTTGATAAAAAAATAATTTTATTATTCAACGTAGTCTCCCTTGAGCTCTATACACTATGTCCAACGCTTCTCGATTTTTTTTTATCCCTTCCAAAAAAAATGATTTGTCGAGGTCCTCAAAATAGGCCTTTGTTTGCGAGATGACTTTATCATTGGAGTCAAATCTTTTTCCACCAAGAAGTAGTCGCTCGGAGCCAAATCTGGAGAATAGGGTGGATGAGGGAGCAATTCATAGTGGAAAAGAACTTTTTTCTTGGCCAAATGAGGTCGGTTTTTTTTTCAAATCGTCTTTGAATCGGTCCAAAGTCTGCATAATATTCCCCATTGATTGTTCTTCCCTTTTGAAGGTAGTCAATGTGGACTATCCCGCGTGCATCCAAAAAAACATTCGCCATAACTTTATTGGCTGACAAACCCACCTTGGCCTTCTTTGGCGCCGATTCACCCTTAAAAACCCACTGTTTTGACTGTTATTTGGTCTCTGGTGTGTTGTGATGGATCCATGTTTCGTCCACGGTTACAAAACGGCGCAAAAACTCCTCCATATTGCGATTAAACAACGCCAGACCTTCCTGTGTAGTACCCGTGGCATGATGGTTAGTGCGTTGGACTGTCAGTGTCATGCCAGAGGTCTTGGGTTCGATCCCTGCCTATGCCATCTTAAGTTTCACGGGTACTGCCTCTTGCGAGGAATTGACAAATTCTCCAAGAGTAATTCTTGTCATGAAAAGTGCTTTCTCAAAATTTGCCGTTCGGATTCGGCATATAAACTGTAGGTCCCCTCTATCCCTGACAACTGTACTCGCACAGAGGAATGGTTGAGAGTTGTAAGTCACTAGGCCCTAGTTCCCAACGGACTGTTGCGCCACCCAATTTATTTTATTTATTTTAAAACTTCCTGTGAAGTTGTTACACGATTACGTTTGTGGTCGACTGTGACCAAACGCGGCACTCATCTTGCGGAAAGCTTTCTCATGCCCAAGTGATCATTCAAAATTGAAACCACTGAGCCATGCGAGATCCCTATGGCTTCCACAATCTCTCGCACTTTCAATCTTCGGTCGGCCAACACCATATCGTGAATTTTTTCGATTGTTTGGGGTGTAGAGACCTCAACTGGGCGTCCAGGACGTTCGGCATCTTCAGTGCTTGTACGGCCACAACGAAATTCAGTAAACCACTTTTTTACCATTGAAATCGATGATGCAGAGTCCCCATAGCATTTATCAAGCTTAGCCTTGGTCTCGGTAATGGTTTTTTTTCGCAAGAAATAATGCTTAATAAGCACACGAAATTCACTTTTTTCCATTTTCTCCTCAAATTAGTGAGTAGTCTGATAAAAATAGCTGTCAAACACAAACTAACGACGCAGCAAGCTTAAATTTTGACAATAGTCAACTGACAGATGCCTATTGACAGGAGCAGTGTTGCTGTTTCAGTAAAGAGGTCAGAAATTCAAAAAGTCACGCCCGTATCACAACCACCAAGTGAGAAGTCGAAACAACATCCATCAAGCCACAACCCACACGACAAATTTCGGAATTAGATCTACACTATATCAGTCGATCCAGTATTACAATAGATATCCTAACGAAATCAAACAAAATAGTGATATTGTAAAATTTAAAGCCCAGGTTAAAAGAAAGCTTCTTAGCAAATACAAATCAGAATAAAAGCAATGTGAAATGTGTCTAATGCAAATCATTTTTTTATCTTTTGTGCTCATTTCTCTTTTTATATACATACTAGATTTTTACCCGCGGCTTCGCCCGCAGTGGAGAAATTAAATAAGTATGAGAGATAAAGGGTAAGGGTATAATAATAGAAATGAGTCAATATAATAACTAAATTTTATTGCTTGGCTGAGATCAACAATTTTTAAAAATTACTACAGACAATGAAGTTTCAACACCTTAATATATGCTTATTGAAATGCAACAACAAATGTTTAAATATATTTCACCGTAACAAAAATAAATAATTCTGAATTCTAACAATTTAAAAAAATAAAATACAAAGTATTAATTTAAGATATTTTTATAGACAATGTTATAAGTTTTCCCGTCGGGTGCAAATATGTGTAAATTCCGGGCATTAGATACACGTGAACAGGCTACATAAAGTTGGCCATGAGAGAAGCATGGGTTTTCTAAATGCACTCCTGCTACCTGTAATGTTTGTCCTTGTGCCTTGTTTATAGTAACAGCAAAGCTAAGCTTGACGGGAAACTGAACCCTTTTAAATTGGAATGGAAGGTCAGTGGGAATAATTGTAATAATATAACACTATTTCCCTTACCGACACCTGTTAAAATAGTAGTACCAAGTATGTTCTGTCCCAATTTTTTTATCCTAAGTTTTGTTCCATTACATAGCCGAGGAGCATCTAGATTTCGCATAAGCATTACTGGTACATTTAGTTTCAATTGAAGTTTATGTGACGGTACACCCGATAGTTCATATTGAATTAGATAGTGTCGTCACCGTCGGTAATACAGTGGGTTGGTATTACAGTATTCAGGGTTGAAACTTCATTACTATGATGCTAGATGGCGTTGAAGTAGCTACATTTGACGATATTTTGACAAACAATTTTCTTATTTTTCGTAAAATTTTTTTATTTTTGTTTAATAAAAAGTATCCTATGTTACTTCTAGTACCTTTAAGAGTGTATGTGCAAAGTTTCATGATGATCGGTTAAGTAGTTTTTGCGTGAAAGCGAAACTATATTCAATTGAATTAGATATTGAATTAGATATTGTCGTCACCATCGGTAATACAGTGGGTTGGTATTACAGTATGCAGGGTTGAAACTTCATTACTATGATGCTAGATGGCGTTAAAGTAGCTAAATTTGACGATATTTTGACAAACAATTTTCTTATTTTTCGTAATTTTTTTATTTTTTTTAATAAAAAGTATCCTATGTTACTTCTAATACCTTCAAGAGTGTATGTGCAAAGTTTCATGATGATCGGTAAAGTAGTTTTTGCGTGAAAGCGTAACAAACAAACTTACATTCGCATTTATAATATTAGTAGGATGTATGTAATTATAATGTTCAATACTAAATGATTTATCTTATACTTGTTTGAGTTTCATTGTTGTGATTCTTTCATTGTTATAATGCGTAATTTTTACTTTTTTCCACTTTTGTATTCTCATTAGAGTTGTACTTGCCAATGTACATATATATTGTACAATCATTTTAATATCTACTTTTTTTAATCATAAAAATTAACATTTCTGTAAAAACTTTTTGTTAACATACAACCTATTACGAGATTTTGTCTCATAAGGTTTTTTATTATAAAATAAATAAAATATTGTTTTCCACATTCAGTAATGTTTGTATTAAAATTTCCAACATTCAGTTTTTACATATCAAATAAAATCTTCTAAAAATACTGCACATAGTTGATAACAATTTATTTATAATTCGTTAAATACTAACGTTAACAATTCTTAATACTTAAAATCTAAAAACTTAAACTAGACTGTTGAAAAAAATTAATTTGAATTTGAAATTTATACTTTTTATATTATCATTTGGTGAATTAATACAAGAGTAAAATTTATTATGGATGTCAATTAATTGATTTAAGGGGCTATGTACACCATAGTTTGATCTGCTAAAATTAGTATTCAATGGTTTCTGGAGTCTTATACTTGAACGACTAAAACTAAAGTTTAAACTACCAAGAAATGATGGTGATGAAATTTGCCCGTTTATTATTGCAACAATAAAACAAAACTGCAAGTACATCCTATGATTTGTCAAAGATGGAAGATTTATAAGAGAAAGTCTTTGTGAATAAGGCGGTAATGTATGAATATCATGAAACCACGGAAGGGATCGTAGACAAAAACGCAAAAATCTTTTCTGAATGGTTTCGAGTCTTGTGACGTGTACGGCGGCGGCGTAGTAAGGTGACCATACTGTACAAGCATATTCCAGGACTGTTCTCACAAATGAAACAAAAAGTAATTTTAAAACATATGGATCACGGAAATCACTGCCAAATCTCTTAATAAAACCCAGAACTCTATTTGCTTTTTTAACTATGAAGTTAATATGTTCATTAAATGTTAGTTTCGAATCTAAGACAACACCCAAGTCAGAAAATACATAAACTCTACTTAAAGGACAAGAATCAAACATGTAACTAAAAACGATTGGAACTTTTTTGCGTGTAAAGCTCATGGTTTTACATTTGTCAACATTTAAAACAAGACGATTATTATTGCACCATTCCCTGAATAATATTAAGTCTTCTTGCAAGAGAAGACAGTCAGATGTAGAGTTAATTTTCTTTAAAATTTTAATGTCATCAGCATATATTAGGACAGACGAATTTTGTATGATCGAAACCAAGTCATTTATAAATAAAACAAATAGAATAGGACCAATGTGACTACCCTGGGGGACACCAGAATTCACAACAAATGAACTTGAACACTCATTACTAAATTTAACACTATAACGTCTATCTTGCAAATATGAGGAGATCCAATTTATGAAACAGTCGTTAAAACCTTGCTGTGATAGTTTTAAAAGTAATGTTTTATGACACAATTTATCAAAGGCCTTGCTGAAATCAGTAAAGATACAATCTACTTGTTCACGTTTTTCAAAAACATCTAAACAAAAGGACGTAAAGTTAAACAGATTAGTAACAGTTGAACGCTTTTTAACAAAACCATGCTGGTTATCACAGATAATTGAACTACAATGATAAGAAAGGACGCTACATACGATTGACTCAAACAGTTTAGGTATCACAGATAGTTTAGCAATAGGTCGGTAGTTCATTATTTCGTTTTTAGGACCTTTTTTGTGTACTGGTATTATGAAGGAGCTCTTCCAGATAAAAGGAAACAGCGAGTTACTTAAAGACGTGTTGAAAATAACACATAACGGGTGTGCGAAATACGCAGCACATTTCTTTAAAATGGATGATGGTACACCGTCGTCGGGACCAGGACTAAAACATTCGTCAAGTTGTAGGATACTATTAAGGACAGTATCTTCACTTATAACGAAATTGATAGAATTTAAGTGGGGGAAATTTATAACAGTGATAGATGTGTTAGGAAAACTAATAGTGTTATAATCTACAAAAGCATCTTTGAAGTAGTTTGCAAACATGTTCGCAATTATTCTCGGCTCATTTCTATTTGATGTCGAATCAGTCATTAAGTTAGGGTACCCACACGTTTTCTTCTTACGATTAACGAATTTCCAAAAACTATCAGGATTATTTTTAAGGTTTAATTTAATTTTCCGGATGTAGTCATCATATAGGATGATAGAGTAGTCAGTAAAAAGTTGTTTTATTATAATGAACGTCCCATAATCATCATCAGTTCTTGTTTGACTATACTTTATCCAAGCTTTCTTCCTTTTGTTTTTTAAGTTTTTAACGTGAGAATCAAACCATGGTGGAACACTCAAGTTATTTCGAGTCTTTTTAAATGGAATCGTTTTATAGAAACAGTCAAAAAGAGTTAAATAAAAAATGTTACACATATCGTCAATATTTAAGTTACAAAATAAGTGATCCCAATTGATCGTACATAATAAGTTAAAAAGGTTTTCAAAATTACACCTACTAAAGTTGAATTCTAATTTGTTGTTATTAGATGGCATATGAGGTGAAGCCATGTTTAAATTAAGTGCTATGTCTTGTCTAATGCAGGATGATGGCGATCTTCGTCCACAATTTTGACAGCAGAAGAAATCACAGCTGCTTCAGAGCATATGGTTTCGGAGAAAAATACCAGATCAAGTGTTTTTCCAAAACGGTTCTTCACACCGTTGAGTTGACTTAAGCCACATGAAGACATACCATCTGTTAATAAAAACTCGTTTGAAGATGACGCGTTTATTGGGACGTAGAAGTTATCGTCGTCAATTTTAATCAAATTGAGATTGGGTAAATTAAAATCACCAACAACCAGTACTTCGTCTTCAGGCTCGAAAAGGATATAAATACTTTTTATACAGTTGTTTAGTTTTTCATAGACCTCGTTCTTGGAGCTTGGAGGTATATATGCTGTTACAATAAATAAATGTCCTGTTACCATTTTAATTTTCAAGCATTTCGATGTATGTTGATCGAAAGTCGTCAATCAGGTAACCAGTGAGTGTATTGTTGATAGCGACAAGAATTCCGCCACCAACGGCGGCGTTTGAATCGTCTGATTTTCGATTCTCGATATCTCGTAAATAAATTATAATTATGACTTTAAAATAATTTCATTCTGTGCTGAATTTTGTTGTTAACATAAGATAATGATGATGAAAAATCCAATAAGTAGAAAAACATAACATAACGATTTTCAAATACAAATTTTGAAAAATTAAATTTTTTTGAGAAATCAAATAGAGTCTTGTAGATCTTTTATAAGGTCCAATCGCCTCTTCTCGATTTCTATCTTTTCTTTTTCAATAGGATGTTCTTGGTGTTTCAAATCATTAAGAAATATTAAAGTTTTTTTTGTTGAGTTAAGTCAAATGTTGAGAAAGTTTATTAAATTTTATAATATACGTCTACCTACATCAATCAAACTTAAAAAGTATTAAACTATCTGAACTACAAACTTTTAATTGATCAAAATAATTAAACAATAACAATTTTTATGATTAGTACCTATACCTAAACATAAGACATAAATGTTAACAACTCTCACGCAAGTGTAAAAATCACAACACGTCATTTATAAAAACACATTATTGTTACAATGCTTGGAATACTACGTATAGTTCGAAGAATTAACGACTCCAGTCTTAGGCCGAATTGTTGTATCCAACTCAGCTGGATTTTATAAACGTGCTCTAAAAATCATCAAATCTCGGAAAAATTGTTTCCCATTAGTTCGATGTGGTTATTATTCCAAGAAATGGCACCACTCCAATTTGTATATACTAACACCCGCCCCGAGGGCCAAGACCATCATCGTCAAATGACCAAATTAAATGTGTGATGCTTTGAGAAAAATGACAAATAACATTGTTTTTCTTGTTAAATATTATGTTCCAGGACGAGGATGAGGCTTTAAGGAGTAGTATATTTAATGTTCAATCACCACCACAGCTATCGCCACCGACGACGCACCCCGCGCCGTTGGATATTGAAGACCCCTAATGGCATCGAACGTATAGAAAATATCCGAAAAATATAATAAACTTTGGCGTACACTTTATGTTTTCTTATACATACGCAGGATGAAGCATCCCATCATGGCAGAAAAACATACAAAGCTATTTATAACAAAACACGCACAAGGGAGGACTTGCTAACAAATTGAGTTCGACGCAGTTAATTGTTCTCTGTGCCAAGACGAAACCAACATCGCCTGCTTTGGGGTGACTTTATGTAGGTACTCGTATTAGGTATTATGAGTACAGTTTGACCGACAAGCTGTCATATACATATTCCTGCCTAAGCACCCGTGTCCTGTTCATATCCAGGTCCTGGGATGCCATGACCTGTTATCCTGGATACTAAATGCACTGTATTGTATACTCGATGTCGCTTTATTTTCCTTACCAATCAGTTTTTGTCTAAACGAAACGTAACGAAACGACCGACGACGAATATACGACCCTGCTTTGAGTATCATCGAGCCCCAAAACTCAGACTCTCTCAGACTCATGGTTATTGTTGTCGTTTGACCATGATAATGACACGACACTGGATTTGGTCATAAAATTTAATGGGCCATGAAATGACCTTTCATAAATTAAGTATGATTAAATCAGATTAGGTCAGTTGTATTAGAGGATAATATGATGTGGTTGTTTGTCCTTGTTGTTGGAATCTTTGTTTTTATTTTGGTTTTTGGTGTTGCTTTTGTTCTTATAGTGAAGTATTACATGTGGCAAAATGAAGTTCATAATATATTTCTCATACCATCACCCTCTCTCGTCATGAAACAAAAGGCCTTAAGATAGATTCAGACATCCGGTAAAATATTTTGTAAAGTTTAAGGAGTACTAAGGACTCTTCCTTATATGCTTACAGACATCTTACAAGCCACATGAATGTCGGTTTCTTAACGACAAAAAGGACATAACATAGTTTTGAAAGAACATAGGTACGCATATAAAGTTCATTTGGCATATTTTCCAAAAATGTGATTGCAGTCTAAAGGCATTAATAAAAATAATGTTTAAACATTTTTGAGAGTGATGGAAGGACATCATACGACTTGGCAAAGACATTCCCGTTTTGATTAAAGTCAAAATAATGGAAAGGGTAGAGATAGATATATCCTGATGTGGAGCATAGAGAATGCGGATATGTTCGTTTTATTAGACTGACCAATGATAAAATAGGAATTTTAATTACACATAAAATTAAAGCTTAAAAAGATTAAGTACGGTATGAAATTTGTATACATTAGCTATATGAACTTTTGAAAAGGATGTAGAAGAAATTTAATTTTGTCCAAAGTTTAATCCAAAATAAATATTATTTGAAAAGGAAAGAAGAAAACGTGTGTAAAGGACATTATTGCTGATATATTTTACTATAATCCTGTTTAATGGTACAATAACAAAGATACCTATATAAATTAGCCACGAGTATTCTAATTAAAATATATAGCCCAATTAAATCTAACCAAAAAAAGGCTTTAATCGCAAAGCCTGTGCATTTTTATAAGTTTTAAAATCTAGTTAGGGCTATTAAGAACTTGTGCTAGCCTGGAATTATCTGGGGATATTATACTACCAAGTGAAGGAACTACACAAACTGATGTGCATGCAGTTTCTTTTAGGGGCATTTGTTTTATTATTTGTTAATTTTATAATTGAAAATATTTATGTAATAACTTTTCTTTAAAAATCAACTGTGACATTATTTGAAGACAACTCCAAAATAATTTAATCAATATCCCGAACCTTCGTACACGTGCAAAGCCATCTCTTTCTTAGCTTCTAGATTCTATTGACCTTTAAAAGTCGAGAAATGTAAAAATTTAAAGTTATTAACTTTAAGTGACACTTTAGTCCGGAACGGACCTGAGCATAACAAAACAAGTGTCTCAAACCAGCTCCTTCAATAGGTATCTGCCTTCAATTTGGTACGCAAAGTTTATTGAGGTCCTCTCCCACCTTGCGTGGGCTACCTAAGTTCCTCTACCAGCCCTCGTTATTCAATAAAGCGATTGTCTTGGCTGAAAAGCTAACGTCGATTTGGTGGTCTACATGACCTAGCTATCTAAAGGCCCAACTATAATAGACTTAACCGAAAGTAAGCTAATGTCAAAACCGAACGAAAAGTTATCAGAAGTTATCGTCAAAACAAAAAGTAACCATAATGGATTCAAGTAACTTAAGCAAATGCGTTTCAAATTTGACATTTGCTTAAGCTCAAGCCATTTAAATGGCTCTTGCGTAATTGCGTGAAAGTTAGCGAAATTTAACGAAACTGAGCAGAACGTCTATAATGGTTAGTGACATATAAGGCTGCGCACTGGTTCGTTCCCTTAAGCTGGCTTAAGCTCGGTTAAGTCTATTATAGTTGGGCCTTAAGTCATTGGACTTTAATTCTTATAACCAGATCAGTGTTGCTGTAGAGCCCGAGTTCATTGTATCTTTGCCTCCACTCACCATCTGTTCAGAAGGGACCAACACGGGAGAATTTTCCTTTCGATACATTGAAAAGAAGTTCTTTTCTTGCCTTGATAGGGCTCACGTCTCAGCGCCATTAATGAAAACCGGTATGATGGATGTTTTTCAGAAAGTAAATTTAGTTGCTCGAGAGAGGGCTTTACTACTAGATTGCTTTCTAATGAGTCCAACGAAGCAGCAATTCGCAAGAATTATTCTACGTTTGATTTCAGAACTGGTGTCGTTATTTGAATTTAGAGCTGTGCATAGGTAGAAAAAGTCCGCAACTATGTCGTTTCTTCATGACAGCATAAACTTGGTCTTTCCTCATTGACTTATATTTTTCGCTTCCATTGCAATATTTAAAAATGTGGCGCTGACATTTAGCTCTGATCTCCCAATTGTGTCAATATCATCGGCATTGGAATGAATTTTGGGAGATTGTGCCTCTAGTGTTGAGTTTTGTACAATTCCTTTTAGAATTATGTTCAAAAAGACGCATGAAAGTGCATCGCCTTGTTTATAGTCTTTTTTGACAGGTAAGCGTACTTTATCCATCGTCGTTCTGCACAAACGTCTACAGCGATATTAAAATTGGACATTGTTCTGTAAAGTTATTCTTTATAGAGGCTGTCATACGCAGCCTTAACATCGATGAAGAAATTGTGGTTATCGCCATGTTGAATCAGCTGTGTTAATATGCCATCGGCTCCCAGGACTTTGTTTGTCTAAACCGACATATAACCTTCCCAAACTCTTCTATGCTTTGTGGTATTAGCTTATAGGCTTTATTTGGATAGACGGAGCCCTCCACTTAATAGCGGGAGCTGACCAATTAGCAATTTAATAAAATAATCTTCCCATCGCTACAGTATGACTATATGATCACTAATCATATTTCCCCCTCCACAGAAACAATACTGCATCATGTTTCGAACGGATCAATATAACTTGGGCACCTGAAGCGGGCCTTGCGCTATATTTTTTTTTCTAGAATATGAGAAACTAGTTGATACTTACTTACTTACATATGTACTTGAGGTGGCGCTACAGTCCGGGCGGACCTAGGCCTCAACCAACATGCGTCTCTAGCTAGCTAGGTCTCTTGCTAGCTGTCTCCAGTTTCGCACGCCAAGTTGGTTGATGTCTTCACCCACCCACGTGCGCCACCTGAGTCGCGGTCTTCCACTACTGTACCGTCCCTCAGGATTGGATTCGAAGACCATCTGGGCTGGAGCGTTGATGTCCATTCGCTCTATATGACCCAGCCATCTAAGTCGTTGGACTTTAATTCTGTTAACCAGGTTAGTTTCGATGTACAGCCCGTACAGCTCGTCGTTGTATCTTCTCCACTATTCTCCACCTATGCAGACGGGACCTAAAATCACTCGAAGCATCCTAAGACGCTCTCATCTTTCTTTGACAGGGTCCAGGCCTCAGCGCCATAAATGAGAACCGGGATGATGAGTTTCTTATAGATGGTGATTTTAGATGCTCAAGAGAGGACTTTACTTCTCAATTGCCTTCTAAGTCCAAAGAAGCAGCGATTTGCAAGAGTTATTCTTCATTTGATTTCAGCGCTGGTTTTCGTTGTCTGAGTTTATAGCGGTGCCTAGGGAGACAAAATCCTAAACTACCTCAAAGTTATAGATGATGTTTTGTCCCAGACGTCGTCGTTTCATATACTTTTTTGATGACAGCATATACGTTTTTGGTCTTGCCCTCATTGACCACTGAACCCATCTTCTTCACTTCCGTCGCAATGCTGTTCGAAAACGGTCCACTGACATCACGCTTAGATCTTCCAATTATGTCAATATCATCTGCGTAGCCGAGTAATTGGATGGACCTTCGAAAGATTGTGCCTCTAGTTTTGTCGGTTGAGTTTTGCACAATTCTTTCCAAAACGATGTTGAAGAAGTCGCATGACAGTGCATCGCCTTGTCTAAAACCTTTTTTGACATCAAATGCATCGGTGAGATCTTTTCCATCGTCATTCTACACAAACGAATAAGTTTGACAGGGATGTGAAAACTACACATTACTCTGTAGAGCTCTTCCCTATAGATGCGGTATAACTTTAGAAAAATCGAATATGTTTCGGATATATTATGTGTTAATAAATTTTGGAGGGTTGGAAATTAAACTTTCAATATTCAAGCTCTTTATTGTTTTTAAACATCTTTTTGCAAGCCTTACAAATATCACAACTTGAATGAAAATCAGGTGTCAATAATAAAGTTATTAAACTCGGGCCTGTTTGTTTTACATTTTAAACATATTTATAATTGCAAAGATCACGTTTTTATTAACCTTTGATAGAAAGTTGTGTTAATTGAGGTAGAATGAAAATCATTTAAACCTTAAACACCAAAAATTTCAGAAAACATCCAAAGTTTTCTTATTACTCTAACTAACTCGAGTATGGTGAGATGTGAATTTCGGAACCTTCTTTAGGAAATATGTAACGAACTATTATACTTTAATTTCATGTTTTCTATTAGAATAAAATCCATTCTATTCCTTCTATGAAAATAACAAGTATACGCCCGAGTAAACCTTTTCATAAAGTATCGAATTTTCCATATCTGCATGGATACCAGTCGCGTTGTTAAATAGAAATTAAAAACAAAATAACTACAAACACCTTTCTATGATTCGATACACTCTGGCATATGTTCCCTTTCACACCTGAACTTGTTTTGAATCCAACTGCTACAGGTCGTTCAGACCATTCAAGAACGGTAATAAAAGGGTTGTCCACTTCCTTTAGCAAAGGGGAAGGCCGACGCTCGTGCTAGCTCGTCGACGGGGTGGGATCTTGTTGCCAAAAATGGACGGTGTTACGTTTTTATTTCAGGCCTTAATATTTGAAGCTGTCATTTGAGAAATATATTATATTGTATTAAGAGTTGTGGAACCCGAATTTTGATCACCCAAAGAAAATATCGTCATTCTAGTTGAGAACATAGGTGGTAGTGTTCCCTAAGCCTTATACCCTCCCCTCACATCATCAATACAAAAATAATTCGTATTGAGACGTACCTATGGTTATTGCCAGGACTCCTTATATGACAATAACCTCTAAAATTAATTAAAACTTGCTTACTTGCATTATCCCGCTGAAAGTCTCAATCACCTTCTCTTGATCTCATATCCTTATTTTTGTTACTCAAATTCTCTTCCTATTAGTATAATCTATACCTTAAATTTATCAGACAAAACAATTCAAACATGTTACATCGATAATTGTATGGTCTTTAGAAACCAAAAACTGCAATAAAAAAGATTCATACTGCATGGAAATTCCATTAAAAAAACTTCAATTTAATAAGTTTATAGTAAAGTAGATTTGTACAATATAATTCTTCTTTAATTATTCTTATGTGTAAAGGGAAAGACCTGGTTTCATTAACTGATTAGGATAAGGAAAGGAAACTAAATTTAAAAGAGATGAGATATGTTTTTAAAGATAGGTATAACTTCTGTCTTGGTTTTTTTTTTGCTTTTAAATTTTTCTTGCTCCTTCTAACCTTTCTTTTTTTTATATATATAAATTTTACTAGTTACAAAAATATAATAAAATATGATTTTTTTTTCGAAAGTAGTTTTACATTTACTTACTTTGTCCCTTTTTTGAACTTACGGCTGCAACTCCTGGTGAAAACTGTGCAGCTTTTTTACCGGATTCGGTAGACTTTAATTTTCTGTCAAATTTAAAAATTATATTTATTTATATTTTCACTCTCAATTCCGATCTATTGGAATAATACATAGCTTAAATTTTAGTTATTTCTTTTCACAGATGGAATTCAGGAGAGGGAAATTGATGTTTATGGGTTTTTTTTTCTTTGTAAACTTCCCATAGGAAGTTATTGTAATGGGACCGAATTGTCAAATTGAAAATGTTGACATTTATCGGCGTTTCAAGGTCCCTAGAGTCGAATTAAAAGATTTTTAGAAAGATGTCTGTGCGTGCGTGTGTATGTACGTTCGTACGTCCGTACGTCCGTACGTTCGCGACGTTTTTTCGTCGTCCATAGCTCAAGAACCAGTAAAGGTATCGGAATCAAATAAATTTTGTTATACAGATAATAAAGCAGAAAGATGCAGAAAGGACTCTCAAAAAAATTGCGTGGGTGGTTTTTTTACCATAGCAGTTTAAAAAAAAAGGCTGGGATGCGACCCACACTGATAACTTCCCATCCCGTCTGTCGATTTGTCTTGCTTAAAAGTTTGTCTATATGTATTAATTTTTTTTTTTTTAAATCAAATTAGTTAAAAGCCAATATCTCAAATTTTTGAAAAGATATTTGAGTCAAAAATCAATTTTTAACAATTTTTGTTAATTTTTTTTTTCGGTTTTTAATTTTTTGTAAAAAAACTGTTAGTTCGATTTTTTTTCCAAATTTTACTGAATGTTAACAACAATATTTTTTGAAAGATAAAAGTGGTTTAAAGCCAATATCTCAAAGTTTTGAAAAGATATATGAGTCGAAAATCAATTTTTACCAACTTTTATAAATTTTTTTTGTTAGGTTTTTATTTTTTGTAAAAAAACTGTCAATTCGATTTTTCTCAAAATGTTTCCTAATGTTGAAAACAATATTTCTTATAAGATTAAAGTAGTAAGAAGCTGTTATCTCAAATTTTTGAAAAGATATTTGAGTCAAAAATCAATTTTTACCAACTTTTGTTAATTTTTTTTTCAGTTTTTTGTAAAAAAAACTGTCAATTCGATTTTTTGCAAAATTTACTGAATGTTGACAACATTATTTTTTGAAAGATAAAAGTAGTTTAAAGCCAATATTTCAAAGTTTTGAAAAGATATTTGAGTCGAAATTTAATGTTTACCAACTTTGAGTAATATTTTTTGTAGGTTTTTATTTTTGATAAAAAAAACTGTCAATTAGATTTTTCTAAAAATTTTATGAGATGTTAAAAACATTATTCATCGTTGCACAAAATTGTTTTGGAGATGAAATCATATTTTAGTCCTAAAATTTTGGAGGTGACAAATTCTTGTTTTCAGTCTGTTTGATTTATAAAAAAACCGTTAATTGGATTTTTTCCAAGAATATACTTGTTGTGTATCACGTTACAATATATAATATAAAATTTAATTCAAGTCTCCAGCGTCATTGGTTCATGAGATATTTACGGTTAACCAAAATGTTCACCTTTTTTTAAACTGCTATGGTAAAAAACCACCCACGCAATTTTCTTGAGAGCCCTTTCTGCATCTTTCTGCTTTATTATCTGTATAACAAAATTTATTTGAATCCGATACCTTTACTGGTTCTTGAGCTATGGACGATGAAAAAAAAGTCGTGAACGTAGGGACGTACGGACATACGGACGTACGGACATACGGACGTACGGACATACGGACGTACGGACATACGGACGTACGGACATACGGACGTACAGACGTACCGACGTACGAACGTACGTACACACGCACGCACAGACATCTTGCTAAAAATCTTTTATTTCAAATCTAGGGACCTTGAAACGTCGAGAAATGTCAAACTTTTCAATTTGACAAATCGGACCCATTACAATAACTTCCTATGGGAAGTTAAAAAAAGATGAAAATATTGGTTAACTCCAAATATCTTACGAACCAAAAACGCTAGAGACTTTAATTAAATTTAATATAATATATTGTAATGTGATACCAAACAAGTATATTTTTTGAAACGAATCCAATTAACGGTTTTTTTGATTTATAAAAAAATTTATAAAAAAAAAAGAAAAAATTGTCACCTCGAAAATATTACGAATACAAAATGATTTTATCACCAAAGAAAATTTTGTGCAAAGAAAAATCACGTTCTCAACATCTGGTAAAATTTTGAGAAAATTCGAATTGATAGTTTTTTTTATAAAAAATAAAAAACTTAAAAAAAAACATTACTCAAAGTTGGTAAAAATTGAATTTCGACTCAAATATATTTTCAAAAATTTGAGATTACGGCTTCCAACTAATTTAAGCTTATAAGAAATATTGTTTCCAACATTCAGTAAAATTTTGAAAAAAATATAATTGACAGTTTTCTTACAAAAAATAAAAACCTAAACAAAAAAACTAATAATAGTTGGTCAAAATTGATGTTCTATTCAAATATCTTTTCAAAACTTTGAGATATTGGCTTTAAACTACTTATGTCTTTTAAGAAAAATTGTTGTCAACATTCAGTAAAATTTTGAGAAAAATCTAATTGACGGTTTTTTACAAAAAATAAAAAACCTAAAAAAAAACAATACTAAAACTTGGTAAAAATTTACTTACGACTCAAATAGCTTTTCAAAAAATAAAAATATTGTCTTCAAACTCTTTTTATTGCACAGAAAATATTGTTTTCGATATTCAGTATTTTTTTGTAAAAATCCAACAGTCCGTTTTTTCATAAAAAAATAAAATCTAAAAAAATAGTAAGCAAATTTAAAAAAAAAAAACTTAAAAGAAAATTTAACAAAAGTTGGTAAAAATTGATGTTCGGTTCTTGATATCTCTCAAATTAATTTCACTCATCCAATTTGTAAAAATTTAAGAAATGCTACTAAAATTGGTAAAAATTTTTTTTCGACTAAAAATCTATTTAATAAAACTAGATTTTCAAACTAAACTATTTCTTTATATGAAAAATATTTTTGGTAATTTTAAAATTTTTAAGAATAATTCAACTAACAACTTTTTTAACTCAACTCGAAAACCTACAAACTTTTAAGCAAGACAAATCGACAGACGGGATGGGAAGTTTTCAGTGTGGGTCGCATCCCAGCCTCTTTTTTTATTATTCTTTCGTGTAGCCAGAAATATTTCTCAATTTATTTGTTTGATCTTAGGTTAGGTTAGGTTGAGGGGCTGACATTTGGTGTCTTAACCGTCACACTTAGATCAATACAGATCCATTGTGATACCCGTGAGTATTGCTACTCAAGCTAATAAGAAAAACCTATGTGTTCAGTTAGTCAAGCCATTTAGAGGCTTTGACGAAGTTCAGAATGTTAGTACCTGGCGTACTAGAGAGTTCTTTTAAATCCCCGAAGAAAAAATTGCCAAGCAGTTTCTTCCTTTGATGGGAGAGTGCGGGAAAGTGACACAGAAAGTGCGAAGTGTCTTCATGCACCTCCTCGTCACCGCATCCACTGCATAGATCATCTGAACTGATTCTCATCTTTTTCATATGAAAACCTAACAGATTATGTCCGGTGATTATGCTTACAAGAGATCGAAGTAATCCCTTTTGTAGCTGCATAATTCTTTCCGTTCTTTGTTTGTTAAAATAGGGCCAGATCTTTCTTGTAGTGCCGCAGGTGTCAAGAAGGTTCCACCTTTCATCGGCCTTAATAGTTATTCTTTTTGAGATTTCCTGTTTTAAATAACAGGTAGGGGTGCTAACTAGCTGAGCTTGGCTTACGTCAAGCATTGACCCTAATCTTGCTAATTCATCGGCTTTCTCTTTGCCTAGTATATCGCTGTGGCCTGGGACCCAGCAGAGTCTAATGTTGTGCTGTGCGCCAAGAACCTTAAGCTCTTCGCGGCAGCATGAAACAAGCTTTGATTTTACCTCAGTTGCAGTTATCGCTTTTATTGCCGCTTGTCTATCAATGTAAAAGGTGATATCAGCTCGTGGTATCGCCATTATTGATACCTTTTTAGCAGCTGTTGTCACTGCCAGGACCTCCGCTTGGAAGACGCTGCTGTTTGGAATCCTAAGCGAGGCGGTCAACTTGAGAGATTCGGAATAGAAGCCTGCCCCTACACCAGTGTCCATTTTAGAGCCATCAGTATAGATAGCTATTGACGACTCACTGGAGTATGGTATATTATCTATCCATTCCTCTCTGCTTGGGATGGCAGCCTGGAATGGTTTATGAAAATCAAGTTCGGGTATTTTATAGTCTGCTGTAGTACTATGACCCATAACTTTATGAAGGATCTGGGCATGTCCTATGGAACTGTTTATCCAGACTTTAGTTTGACTAAGTCTCAGGGCATTTTTGGCCGCAGATTCTTGGACAAAGAGGTCTAGGGGAATCAGATTGAGTATAACTTCCAGTCCCGCAGTTGGAGTGGATCTCATTGCTCCCGTAATGCCAGTGCACGCAAGTCTTTGAACTTTTGTCAAAGTTTTCAGGTTCGTGCTCCTTTCTAAAGCTTTCCACCATACTAAATTACCATACGTTAGTATTGGTCTAATTATTGGCGAATACATCCATCTGATAATTTTAGGGTTTGGTCCTCAGGTTTTCCCGAAAATTCTATTGCAGGAGTAAAAGGCAATCGATGCCTTTTTGAATCTATCTTTGGTGTTCAGGCCCCAATTTAGTTTTTTATCTAAGATCACACCGAGATACTTTGCGTCATCAGAGATTTTAAGAGGGCAGCCTTTGATTGAAGGTATTTTAAAATCAGGTATTTTGCGCTTGTTAGTAAATAGCACTAGTTCTGTTTTAGCTGGATTAACTGTCAGCCCACAGTTCCTAATCCATTTTCTTACCAACGGAAGGGCGTATTCGGTTTGTTCACTGATAGTGGGTAGGAACTTGCCAGTCGCTAGTAGTGCAAGATCATCAGCGTAGGCTATTATCCTTACTCCACTTGATTTCAATTAAGAGAGTATGCCGTTCATGACAAGAACCCAAAGTAGCGGTGAGAGAACCCCACCCTGAGGGGTGCCTCTGGATGTGGTTACTCAGAGTTAATTTGTCTCTTTCTGAGCATACACATTATCCACTGTGTTATTGCCTTTTCGACTTTTTGGTCGTCCAAGGCTTGCTTCACTGTTTCGTTCTTCAGGTTATTGAAGACTCCCTCAATATCCAAGAACGTTGCAAGGGTGTATTCCTTGTCATTCAGTGATTTTTCTATGACGCTGACAACACTGCAATGCTGTTTCAACGCTTCTTCCTTTAATGTAGGCATGTTGAAATTCCGATATATAGTCCGGTTTCAGGGTGCTTCGGATGTGTATATCAATTAGCCTTTCAAAAGTTTTCAAAATAAACGATGTTAGACTAATGGGTCTATAGTCTTTGGCCTCCGTATGGCTAGGTTTACCAGCCTTAGGGATGAAAACTACCTTTACCTCACGCCACGATAAGGGAACATACCCCCATTTAAGGCTATTATTGAAAATGCTAGCTAGGTATGGGATGATAAGGTTTATGCATTTTTGAAGCATCATAGGGAAGATTCCGTCTAGACGAGGGGATTTGTACGGGGAAAAGGAGTGAATGGCCCATTTTATCCTTTCTTCCGTTATATTATCCGATGGTACTAGGTTTTCCGTATGAGACTCTGTTTCTGGACTGCGGATATCAGCTACGCAGCCAGGAAAGTGAGTATTCACAAGGAGCTCAAGCGTTTCGCCACCGGATTCAGTCCAGCTGCCTGTAGATTTTTTGAGGGATCCTAGAGCGACTGAATCCTTGGTAAGAATTTTCCTGAGTCTTGCTGATACATTTGTACTTTCTATTTCGTCGCAGAAGGCCATCCATGAGCTACGTTTTGCTCGTTGTGTTTCGACCTTGAAAATACGTTGACTGGTCTTATAACGTTCCCAATCAGCTTCTTTCCTAGTTCTTTTGGCAACATTGAAAAGTCTTCTAGTTTCTTTTCTTAAGTTGCCTATCTCCGTGGTCCACCAAGGTGGTTTTTTCCTATCTTTTCCCATATGATTAATGGGACAGCTTTTTTCTAAAGCGTTATTCAGAACAACTCTGAGTTTTTCTGACGCAATATATATGTCAGAGGGTTCTTGCATTAGAAGTGTATCCGGGTTTTGAATCCCTACTTCCCTGCAGAATATATTCCAGTTTGTTTTCCTGAAATTCCTAAAGGGTTTTGGAGTTGCTACTTCTGTTTGTATCAAGAAGCCTATCAGTTTGTGGTCTGAGAATGATTCCTCTTTAAGAATATTCCATTGATCTTTTACTATTGTGCTTGAGTTATTGGTTAGGGTAGCGTCAAGCACTTCTTTTCTATTTTTAGTTACAAAAGTGGGTTCGTTTACCCCTGTTTGCTACTAAAAGATTATGGTCTAGTATAAATTCAAAAAGAGACTCACCTCTGTTGTTGTTGTCGGTACTACCCCATTGGATATGATGTGAGTTTGTATCACAGCCTAGTACCACGTCCCATCTCTCAGAGGCAGCTTTCTCTTCAAGCTGGCTTGTGATGTTAGCGGGAGGCCCTTCTGCCTTCTAGTCCGTCATGCAGCATATAGCACGATGTAAGGATCAGTGGTGGGAGTCTCTTCCTTTCTAGTTTCACAGCACACTGGTCTGGATCACTGTAATTTGCTAAAAGAAAGAGATTAAACTTTTTCCTGGCTAAAATACAGGATCTGATATAACTATTAGCTACTTGTGTGGCTTTGTATAGTATAAAGTCTGATGTGTGTAGTCCTCTAATTCTGCCACCTGAAATCCAGGGTTCCTGAATTAGGGCAATGTCAATTTGTCTACTTCCCAAAATGTAGACAAGATTGCAGCTGGCGGCTTTACTATGATGAAGATTAATTTGAATCAATTTCATGCACATATTTTGTTACTTACTTTTTTGGTCTTATTGGTTATGAGCCGCAGTTTGCACCGGTTTATGCCGATGCGTACTTTATATCCAATTTTTCGCAAGAGGGGTATAGATTTGTGGTTAAGTTGCACCACCACTTCTGTACCTTCCTCCGTTCTTTCTCCCATCTCTATTACTTTCCAGATTTGACTTAGCTGTTCCGTATATTATTTAGAGATTATATATATCTTGATATCTTGTTTGATCTTGAAACGTGTTAAAGATCTAAAAATGATGTAGGTAAAAATTAGATGATGGCACTATAAAATTAAAGTTTGCTTGTACCTAATTTTATCTTTGCACTCGAGCCACGGTATAAAATATAAAAAGAATACTAACTTTAGGACTTTTTGAGCTTATGTCCTTCTCGTTCACGAATTATGCGCATACTAAACCTAATCGCGCTGGGCACTTTCCTAAATTCTTATTTCATAAAGAAAATTATGAGAGCTTAGAATTCCGTGTAAAACGTACGATTTACCTGCACTGCAGAAGTCCATTTCCTGACGTTCCGCTGCGGTATCACTATTCCTTACTTTAATTTAATTCGTTGTACATACAAAAAATTGCTTTTCCATCGCTTTTACTAAATTTCGAATATTGACAGTGTCATGAGACGAGTTTTATTTTAGGGTTGAAGCTATATTTTATCCTATTTTCATATTAATTTTAAATATAATTTGGTTTGACCAAAGTGATTTCCCTACAAATAATATTTATTCATCTTACTATAAACATATTGTTAATATTTGTGTTATGTAAGAATAATGAAGGAACACAAGATAAAAAGGCATTTAATGAAAAGTATTCAAAATACAATAACTGTACATACGTTATAAGTTTATTAATGTGAGTGTTTTGAATTCATTTTTGTTTTTTTTTTTCAATTTTACTGAATGCAACATAATGGAAAGGATTCTCTCTTGTTTAAGGATAACAAGTGAAAAATATCATTTTATTTCGCATCGCTAGCATTTGAATTGATGACAAACGCAAAAAGTATTGAAACGAAGAAAACAAAACAAATCAACAATATAACAGCTACAGCGCATCAGCAGGAAAAACACAGGAAAAAGAAATATTTCCAACAGAAGAAAATGGTATATTTTGCAAAGGATGCTAAAGGATTCCTTGCAAACATAAGAGTATAAGGATGTATGCATATGAGTGAAAAATAAAAAAAAAGAAAACATTTTTCTGGAATAATCTGCATCTTCCTAGAATTCTCTCACATCACAGATATGCTTTAGGGAGTTAAGAAAAAGAAGAAAATGAAGAAATACAGGATATAAAGTTGCAGGAGTAGCAGAACTGAGTATGGAGTTAGTTCAGCAATGACTTCGCAATATAATTCGATTCTTTTTTTCTTATTCTTGTCCTTTTTGTTGTTGTTAAAAACCTATACTTACTCGTATGTCGTACATACATATGTATGTATGTAGTATACCTGTCTCCAGGACAAAAGAAGTGTTAATGATGCTAAGAACGAGCTATAAACATTGTCAGCTTGGGGTGAATTTTAAACCATTTGCTCAGTTATTCATCAAAGCGTGCATGGGAATCCTTCGCTATCTCTATCCCCATTCCTATAGATCTTTATACAAGAAAAATCCTTTTGAGAAAGAGAAGTGTTGAAAATTCATGAATGTTTTCAGTTTTCAGTTTTTTTTTTTCTTATTATATGTATTTTTTCTAAGAGTACAATTGAAGAAAAGACGCATCATGCAATGTGGTATGATGCACTTTTCTGCGTCAAGAACTGTGTATGAGTGTTAAATTTGGTGGCGGTAGGTTGGTATACATTGATTTTTTTCTGTCTCCGTTTTAAGTCACATTTTTTAAAGTAAGGGTTTTTACAAACTTCAAACGAAAATAACATAACAATGAATATTACTTTTCATTACGTTAAAAGCCGCATACAATGAGCTTTAACATTGAAGTCAGAAAATATATAAGATGAATATATATCTTAGTCATGGAAGGGTTAACTAAACCTTTATTTTTGTTGAAATTCGGAATACAATATTTTGATTGTTCTTGGAGTGGATAGGGATGAGTTCAATTCAATGGTTTCCATGCGCTTAGTGACCCTGCCAACTCAGTCGTTGAACTTTTATCCTTCTAGTCTATGTCGCTGTACAGATCGTAGAGCTCGCTGTCTCATCTTCTCCTCTACTTAATACTCACAAGAGCCCCACAAAAGACATAATCGGAATGCTAGTAATTTGACAGATTTCTATTTTTCTATTTGCCTCCAGTGTTGACGTGGGAAATGTGCACTTTTCTTTCAAGTATGATGTTAAAAAATCGCATGACAGCGCATCACCTTGTCTAAGGCCTTTTTTGACATTGAAAGGTTCTGTTAAGTTGTTTCCAACCTTTATTGAGGAGCGTGAATTATCCATGGTTATCCTGCAGCAACGGACGAATTTGGGAGGAATTCCAAAACAAGGCTCTATACAGCTCGTCCCTGTAGATGCTGTCATATGTGGCCTTGAAATCGATGAAAAGATGGTGGGTGTCGATTTGATGTTCTTCAATTATGAATATCCAAAATTCGTTACCTTAAAGATTTAGTGTAGGTTGTTAACAGTTAATGCATCCGTATCCGAGGCTTGTTGGTGTTTCGCAATTGGGTTTTCTTTATGTGGTCAGGAAGTCATCTTGGCGAATGGCCTTCGACTTGGAGAACCAGGTCCTTGATTTGAACTCCAAGGGTGAGAGCCGGTACAACAGTTTGACTTAAAGTTGGTCGACCTACAGCAATCGCCACCGTTTAAGGTTATGGTCTGGGCAGCATCATTTTCGAAGAAGTACGGGCCGATGATGCCCCAAAGTCACAACCAAACAGTAACTTTATTTGCATGCATTGGCACCTCATCAATTTTGAGGGGATTGGTGTCCACCTAAATCCCGCAATTTTGCTTACTCACGTAAAAGGGAATAAAAATGATTTTTCGACAAAAATTGAGGTCAACTCTAACTGTATTGTGATAATAAAGTTTTATCATTCGCATGTATTGCTCGATGCTGTTTCTTGCAATAACTGATTAACAGAAGATATTTTGACAAGAAATAAAAGAAACAATATGGCCGCGCCACGAGCTGCCAACCCGTCACATTTGAAAACCCTTTAGTATTTTTATTGATATTTAAACCATAAAATTCAAAATCATTTATTTAAAGAAAGTGGCATAGAAATATTTCGTTACAGTTTAGTCCAGATTCATAATTTTATGAAGTCATGATGACCAATTATTTTGTTAATAATATAACTTTAAGGAAAAGCATTCGTATTGTAATTTATGTGATTAACATAAGTAGGAAAGGATCAAAGGGTTTTAACTAATATGTTTTTCAACGTGATAAAACTTTATTATCAAAATGAGTGTTCGTTAACGCAAACGTTGCGCGCATTGCGCCTATTTTACGGTGGAAGTGGTGGCCCTTCACAGTCGACTCTTCAACGTTTGGTGGCCAAATTTGAGACGACCGGTTCAGTAAGCAATCAGCCAACACCTGTACGTTCAAGGAACGCAAGATCGGTCGAGAACATCGCTCGGTCCGTGAAAGTGTACAGCAGAACCCGAGGCAGTCTATTCCACGCAGTGCACAGAACTCGGCCTTTCACAGACTTCAACTTGGCGAATTTTGCGTCGGGACTTGGGCCTACACACCCGTACAAGATCCAACTGACCCAAGAGCTCAAAGTTCATGACCATAGACAACGCCGCGCCGTTTGTTCGCTGACTGGGCTTGGAATCGTTTGGAAGAGGACCCCAATTTTGGCCCAAAAATCCTATTTAGTGACGAGGCACATTTTTGGATGAATGGCTGTGTTACAAGCAAAATTGCCGTATATGGGACGACACCAATCCACGCCAGGTTCACCAGGTGATAATGCATCCTGAAAAAGTTACCGTTGTTGATTTTGGGCCGAGCGGCGTAATTTGTCCGTACTTTTTTGAAAACGACGTTAGTGAGGCGGTCACCGTCAACGGCGTGCGCTACATAACGATGATAACTAATTTCTTATGGCCCAAATTGAACCATATGGATATAGACGACATGTATTTCCAGTAGGATGGCGCTACAGCAAACGCCACGACATCTACACACAACATCTACTTGCCCTTATTAAAAACCCTATATGAGACTAAATTAGTTATCCATTGTGCGGTTTCAAAAGTAAACTTTAATAAAACACATATAAAATATTTTTGTTCATGTTATTTCTTTTTTTTACATTACATTACATTAGTTAAATGACCACCACGCGAATTATTGAAAGCACCGATTCTTTTGAGTTAATTTTAGACCACTTTTTGACACATATTGGGCGGTATCTCAGCCAATGGTTTTAAGTGCTCAAAGGTTAATCTGCATAAATACGGGCCTAAAAGCGGTTTCAAATGGAATGATCTTAGTCGCCAGTTGATATCGCCACGACGGGAATTTACGCGGCCAGAAAATGTCTCTTCCAATAAAGCCATATATTTGCTTGATTTGTGTGGCATGTGGCACCGCCTTGTTGAAATCACAAATTCTCCAAGTTATATTCTTCAATAGTAGCAAAAAGTCGGTTACCATATGACCATAACGCTCGGTGACGGTGATAGTCGTTCCATAGTCGTTTTCAAAGAAGTAAGATCTAATCACACCTCCGGACCAAAGAGCCAAACAGTGACTTTTTGTGGATGTAATGACCTCTCTTAAATAACTTGAGGATTCACAGGACCCCAAATACGACAATTTTGTTTATTAACATACCCACCGAGTGAGAAATGTGCTTCGTCGTTGAAGAACATTTTGTTCGAAAAATCGCCGCCCACCGCTTGTTGTTCAAGCACGAGCACCCAATCGACGTATCTACGACGACGTTATGAATGGTCAGCTGGCTTTAGTTGTTCTGTGAGCTGGACTTTATATGGATGTAGATTTAGATCCAAATTCAAAATACGCTATAATGTGCCGTTAGACAGTCCTCATTCCTGAGAATGACGAGGAATCGACATATTCGCGTCTTCAGCAACACTTTCACTTAGATATTTTCAGTGGTACGAGCAAAGCGATGATGCATATACCTTACAATATTTGTAACCAATCCAGTGTCTTCAAATTTTTTCACAATTTTGCCAATTGCATGCTTAGTTCGACGAATTTGTAAACCATAATCTCTTCTTAAAGCACGAAATGTGGCTGTGGCAGAATCACCATTTTTGTAGTAGGGTTTAATAATTTTTTAGTAGGGTTGTACAATTTAAAAAAAAAAATATTTTAACAACTTTGTTTGACAGATGTCGAATCCCAACAATATAACTATCACACTTTTGAAAATAAATAACCCGTTATAATATCAAATTAAGCTAAAGTGGCTAGGACTTTTGGTTCGTGAGATACTTTGGGACAACCAAAATTTAAATTGCTATTGTTAAAAAACAAACACTCATTTTTTTTTTGAAACTCCTTTCTGCATCTTTCTGTGTTATTATCTGTATAACAAAATTTATTTGAAATCGATATATCTGCTGGTTCTTGAGGAATGGACGTCGAAAAATGGCATCTCGGACGTAGGTACACACCCACACCAAGATAAATAAAATAAATTGGGTGGCGCAACAGTCCGTTGGGAACTAGGGCCTAGTGACTTACAACTCTCAACCATTCCTGTGTGCGAGTACAGTTGTCAGGGATGGAGGGGACCTACAGTTTATATGCCGAATCCGAACGGCAAATTTTGAGAAAGCACTTTTCATGACAAGAATTACTCTTGGAGAATTTGTCAATTCCTCGCAAGAGGCAGTACCCGTGAAACTTAAGATGGCATAGGCAGGGATCGAACCCAAGACCTGTGGCATGACAGTCCAACGCACTAACCATCATGCCACGGGTACTACTATCCAAGATATCTCTCCAAAAATCTTTGATTTAGATTCTATGGATTTTGAAACGTCGAGAAATGCCAACATTTTAAATTCAACAACCCGGACCTATTCCAATAACTTCCTATGGAAAGTAAATTAGATCAATTCAGTGTTAAGGACTATTCGTATGACAGCGACCAACGACCGGTGAATAAAAAAACAAATAGGATTTAAAACATTTAATAAGTCTAACAAAATTTAAACAAAATTGTAGAAAACTTAACTAAATTCATGTTAAGATTTAGTATCTTTTTCGTTTTAATTGTTAAAATAAGTGAAATTTGAAAAAATGAATTGGTTGTCACGAATTGCAATCTGATTATTACGAACTGTCAAACTCTATTCGCGTTCCACATACTATCCACACTGGAACGAATGAATTATTCGCTCGCGAATAACCTCAAAATCTTTCTTGTTTTTGTTTACTTGGTGATTGATGGCTGGATGAAATAATGTAAATATTTCTATGAATTTGATGAAAGATTAAATTTGGAAGTGGGAACAAATCCACAATTGTACAACAAGGCCGATCGTTCCTATTCAGATAGGTACAACAAAATATTGCTTTTATTTTAAATACCGACGACGATAATATAAAAATATTTCGTTAAATTTATTTAGTTTTATAAACACTTTTTAAAATGATTTCAAAACTAATCAAGTGAATTGGAAAAGTAAAACGTCATTCGCGGCGAATAAAAAAATTGCATGTGAACAAAATGTCAAAATGTATGAATGTTCGTTCATTCGCCGGTCGTTGGTCGCTCTCATGTCCATTAAAGATCGGTTTCAAGACCTTATTTCAACCAAAAACTATTTTTCAACCCAAAATAATGATCACAGACGGATTTCTTGGGAAAAATGCTGTGAGAAAAGTACAATACACCACCAAATTAAGCATTTAGAAAAATAGAGTTTTTTTAAACTAAGTCCTCTTTGTCACGTGCAAAAATGTATTCCTGTTAACTTTAAGGTTTGACAATATGACCTACATTAGAAGCCATGTTTTTTTTAGGACTTTTTAATATGGACATTTTCACTATTTGCAGGGCTTACATCAGAATGCCGAAGTTTATAACACGGGATGTATAGTGTACATACGAATTTGAAATGGGCATGGGTAAAGCCTTTGATTTTTCGTCAAATGTTATGTCTTACGATTAAGTTTTGAAAATAATCTTGGATACAACTTTTTTCATATTCTTATATAGAAAAAATATTAACATTTGCTGTTATTTCTTGCAAATCGACTTATTCTACAAAGGCCCATACACTACTCAAACACG
The DNA here is from genome assembly GCA_920104205.1 of Eupeodes latifasciatus. Taxonomy (NCBI): domain Eukaryota; kingdom Metazoa; phylum Arthropoda; class Insecta; order Diptera; family Syrphidae; genus Eupeodes; species Eupeodes latifasciatus. The sequence goes on along the minus strand of OV049924.1, from coordinate 354,978,154 downwards.
TTTGTTCAAACGTGTGTTTGAGCAAACATAGTTTCGCCACACACTACACAAAAATGTTTGATAGATATTAGTTGCGTGACGTTTTTCATCTTAATCAGACCTACCTACGGACAAGGAGCAATAAATAATTTAGCATGTGCAGCTTTGATTATTGCCTTGGCTATTAAAACTTTTATAAAGTTCAATGAATTCAGTTCAAAAAATTTGTTCCTCATGTTTGTTCATGTTAACTCTATGAAAATTGGCATCGGTTTGAGCAAAATTTTCAAACCGCTTGCGCAAACACGCATCATCGCTACACACTACTCAAACAATTTGCACAAACATTTTTACAACAGCAAAATACAGGTGCGGGGAAATAAATCCACGGGAACTAACTCCACTGAGGGATTTAGTTCCCACTTAGTGAGAACTAAATCCACTTTAGTAAAGTGGATTTAGTTCCCATGCTAACTGGGAATCTAATTCCGAAAAAAAAGTGTGATTTAAGTTCTCCTTGAGTTTGAAATTAATTCCCACTTTTTAAAAGAAGAAGCAAGTAGAATGAGGCGCAGGGACATAGGGCCCAGGGACATAACGCCCAACTTTTTTTTTGGGGCTTATGTCTCACTTCGGTGGGACATAAAACCGAAATCTTATTTGGGCCCTAAGTCCCACCCAAGTAAGACCGAAGCCCCAAATAAAAATTTTGGGGCACTTAAAATCCTGAGATCCCGCGAAGCGGGCCACCCACAGGTGCTTTCATTCAAAAAAGCTGTTGATATTGGCGCCTGCCTGGCGACTTTACATACAATAAGCGGAGCAACGGAGTTGCATGAGCGGGTGTGACCCCGAAAAAGGGTGTTAAAATCCTGAGAATACGCAAAGCGGGCCACCCACAGGTGCTTTTATTGAAAGAAGTTGTTGATATAGGCGCCTGCCTGGCGACTTTACATAACCTAAGCGGAGCAACGGAGTTGCGTGAGCGGGTGTGACCCCGAAAAAGGGAGTTAAAATCCTGAGAACCCGCGAAGCGGGCCACCCACAGGTGCTTTTATTGAAAGAAGTTGTTGATATAGGCGCCTGCCTGGCGACTTTACAAACCCTAAGAGGAGCAATGGAGTTGCGTGAGCGGGTGTGACCCCGAAAAAGGGAGTTGAAATCCTCAGAACCCGCGAAGCGGGCCACCCCCAGGTGCTTTTATTAAAAGAAGTTGTTGATATAGGCGCCTGCCTGGCGACTTTACAAACCCTAAGCGGAGCAATGGAGTTGCGTGAGCGGGTGTGACCCCGAAAAAGGGAGTTAAAATCCTGAGATCCCGAAAATAATGTTGAAAATAAACTTTTTTTGTTATTTTTTATTATTGTTCATTGTATTGAAATACAAAAACTTTATATTCTTCTTTGGCTCTGCAAAAATTTGGGAACAATGTTTTATTAGTTTTTTATCACCTTGCTCATCAATAACTAAGCTCCCCTTGCAATTTTGACCATAATAGCAAATGTAACGTGAAATATTATTTCGAGGATATTTTTTAACATAAATTTGTTTTTCTTCACGGTCATAAATTAACACACTATTTTTACGAAACCCGGTAATAAATTCAATTTTATTTTCCATGCTTTTAATTTTTTATTTTTATTTTTATTTTATTCACACTACGCACTGTTTTCTTAAATTGCTTGTTGTTAGAAATTAGTTCCCTCTTCATATTTTTCAATGTGTACTAAATTCCCATAAGAAAGTGGAGTTCGTTCCCACTTAGCATGGGAACTAAATCCACTTTACTAAAGTGAATTTAGTTCCCACTGAGTGGGAACTAAATCCCTCAGTGGAGTTAGTTCCCGTGGATTTATTTCCCCACACCCAAAATACATTCGTTTGCTCAAACAGTTTGTGTAGTGTATGGACCCTATAAGCAATAATTTTTATATATTAGTTTGAACAATATTTTTTGAAAACCAGGTAAAAACGCTAATCTACCTAATAGTTACATACCCATTAGTTTGTTGAGTTCAATTAGTAAATGTTTTGAACAAGTTATTAAAGCTAGAATAAATTCACACTTAACCAATAATAACATTTTACCAAACGAGCAGTTCGGCTTCAGATTGCATCACAGTACAATCCATCAAGTACATAGGATTACTAAACACATAAAAAGTAACTTAAGGTCTGGTAAAAGTACAGGTATGGTACTTCTTTATGTCGAAAAAGCATTCGACACGGTCTGGCATAATGCGCTTTTACACAAGTTGTTGATACTCAACTTCACAGTGTTTTTAATAAAAATAATTCAATCATTTTTACTTCAGAGGAAATTTAAGGTTTCAGTCAATAACTGGTTTTCTGAAAAATATAATATAACGGCCGGTGTACCACAAGGATCAGTTTTAGGCCCAATTCTATATTCAATATTTACTTCCGATTTTCCATTACTTCCTTTTATGTAAAACAGCAATTTTCGCTGATGGTACTTGCATTTTCTCTTCGGATTCAGTTGGTTTCATAATCGAAACTAATCTGCAATCTAGTCTAAATGTTATACAAAGCTACATCCATGACTAGAAAATAAGAATCAATGCTTCAAAAACGCAGGTAATCTTTTTTACTCGAAAAAGAAAAGCCTGCTTTTTACCAAGTAATAATCTTATTTTGGATGGCACAAGTATAGATTGGAAATCTGATGCAAAATATCTCGGAGTGCATTTAGATAAAACATTAACATTTGGCTTACATATACAAAAAACAATTCAGAAAATAAATCATACAGTTAAAATTCTTGTAATTGTGCAATCTCTAATATACGACGACTACAGATAGCTCAAAATAAGATTCTGAAAATGATTATGAAACTTCCATGGTCATTTTCAACGAATGAATTTCATTCCATTTTAGCTATGGATATGGTATCAGGAAGAAACCTAGCTTGACTGACTTTTTACTATATTTATTTATATATTTATTTATTATTATTTATTTAATTAATTGTCTATAAATATATATAATAATAATATATATAATAATAAATAAATATATATTTATTTATTTGTCTATTTATTTATTTATTTATTTATTTATGAATTTATTTATTTATTTATTTATTGATGTATTTATTTAAAGTTATTTTATTTTATTTACTCTTTTCTATTCTATTGTTATTCTGTTGTTATTGTTATTATTTATTTAATTACTTAATTATTTTCTTTATTTATTTATCTTCTTATTTATTTAATTTATTTATTTATTTATTTATTGATGTATTTATTTTAACTATTTTAATTAATTTATTCTTTTCTGTTCTATATCTATATTCTATATATTTCTACCTACGTGTTGTAAGACTTAAAGCTTGGTTTAATTCTTTAGTTTTTTTTTTTTTTTACCGCCCACCTTTCCTTCATTCCATTTTCTTATTGTTTTATATGAAGGTTTTTATGTAGCTTTTCCTTCAATATTATTCCTTTTTGTATTCTTGGTTGATTGATGTAATAATAATAATAATATTGACAGTAGTAAGGTAGCCTTATACCATGTCTCTGTAAATTGTGCAATTTAGTTTAAGAAAAAATATTATAACATTAATGCTACAATAAAGATAAAGATAAAAGATATTTTTTGAAATGTTCTCACTTTATTACAACAAAAAAATAGTAGTACAAATTAGCTCAATATATAAAAATTATGTGCCGTTAGTTTTAACTTTTGAATGTATTTCAAATAAACCAATTTTAACAATAAAAGCATAATGCAAAGCCACTTATAGTCGAGTAAAAAAGTTTTTCGTTCGATTTGTCATTAACATTTAATTATCTAATAGTTTTTTAAAGCTATGTACATATATCAAAAAAATAAACTATCAAACATCGCGTCAAAAACAGCAATCGCTTTAAAAGTATGCGCCCGAAGCATAAAACCACAAAATTATATATTTTATATTTTTTATTTGCATTCTTTTTGTCGATGCGGTTAATTATTTTAACAAACAATTAAAATTGCCAACCATATTTGAACTAACATTCAAACGACCATAGCTATACCAAAACACCATCCCATCATCCCACCACCACCACCAACCGTCCCCGCCGCTGACGCGACCGCTTGACTCCTTTTTCCTATCCAACTTTCAACATCCAGGTTATACTCGTAGGTAGGTATTTTCAAATGTGCGACAGTGGCCAAAGTGAGGTTTCGACACTCATTAAATTTTGAATTCTATTCGGTTGGTTTTACTCCAAAGGCAAAAGAGGCTTCATCTGCACACACAATTAATCCCACATTTTCTATACCTATCCTAACCCACAAAAGGCATCCCCACATCACAGTCACACAAATAATCACCAGAGAGACTAAAGGTAGGTAAAAAAGTTCACATTTTCACATTGAGAAAACCTTTAACGTTTGGATGGTCAGAAACTGAAGGAAATTGTCCCCAGTATATTAAGGGGATCCTTCTGATGAAAAACCATCATGAACTTTGTGAAACGATACTTTGCGACACATATTACGCAGTACATTTAATTTCAGAATATACCCATTTTAGAGTCTAGGGGGGGGTTACATTGTTCTGAAGAATGAATGTGGTGTTTTGTGGTTGGTAGCACGATTTCCCGGATAGACATAGTTATTTGGCATCCATGTTGGTACAATGATGTAAAGTAGGTTTGCAGAAGCCTTGAAATAACAGCTTGACGTTACACAAGCAATTATAGCTATCTGAATTTTGAAGCTTATTGCATGTAAATTGACGTGTAAATTTCTACTTCATAAGACTTATGTTTTTTAAGAACGTGGATGTTTCATAGTTACGAAAAGTTTGATACTTTAATTTGCATAATAAAAAGCATTCTGAAGCTGAAGACTGAGACTGAGACTAGATGAGAAGAAACATACGAGAAGCACAAACTTATGTTGATGCTATTAAATTTTGACAAGACCAAAAGATACAAGTAATTTTCAACACTGAAACAAATAAGCTTCATGGGGTTTCCACCTTGTAGTGGTGGGGAGGTTTACGCTTAAAATTCTCAGCTGATCAGCTGTAGACTTTTATTTCTTAAGTCCTCAGCTGGTCAGCTGAGATCTTTAGGCAAACCAAGAGAAACCCAAAAAAAAAAAAACGAAAAACCATGAACCATGAACAGAACACAACAAAAGAACGAAAAACCAGCGGGGATATACGCTGAAACGTCGACAGAAGTCACGACTGCCGGCGCGGGCTTTGCCTCTCCAACAGTAGGAGGGGAGAAGTCGCCAGTGACAGACAAGAACGTATATAAGGACAAAACTACAGAGACGACAGCAACGACCATTACATAGGAGGAAGAAGACCTTCTTTTCACTTTCTTTTTCCAACCTCGGTGTGGAGGATGGAGCTAGCATCGGAACACTAGAGACCGACGACGACACATGTTCAGTTGCTAGTTCTACCCTCTCACGATTGTCGACTACTTCAGTTCGGAGTAGAATCTCCAACTGTAAGAAGACAATCAAACGACTTGGGAAAAGGAAATGGGAGGAATTGACAACAAACGAACAGATTCGACTTTTCAACGCTCGTGCTTTCCTAAAGAACGAGCCTCTTATGATGGGGGGGGCCATATGCCCAAACATCGGGGGAGGCGGATTCCAAAGGAAACACTGAAGTGGGTGCGCTGATGGGACCGCCCAATCTGCCGGTTGATATAATTCAATCCAAGAAAGGAATGACCCCTTCAGTTGCACCCCCGACTAGGGAACAGACGCCGGCCGCCGCGCCGTTGCAACCTTCGAAGCCATATACACCCGCCAAATTCAGTACGGGGCCATGTGCAACAACGGGCTTGGAGGATGGTAAGACGGTCTCGAAGGAGAAGAATCTGGAGGTTGCTTGTGAAAGCAGTACAAGGGGTCATGTCCCCGAATGCAGCTCTAGTATAAGCCCTTCACCTTCGTCAAGCAGCGGTGTCATGGACGTTACTTCACTAAGTACTAGGACGACAAAAACGGTGATCGTGAAAAAGACTACCAAAACTCTCACCATAGACAGAATACTTCATAGGAGAATACGTAACACTGAACGGACAATTCGACGCCTATCCAACAAAGATCGGAACTCCTTAACGGCAAGGGATAAGATAGTGCTCGAAAACGCTACACGAAACCTTAAGACACTGACAGCAACGAACAAAGACAAAAATGTAGGAACTAAGAACCTGGTGAAGGAGAAGGAGATGGTGGGCCATGTGCCTCCCCTGGACCCTGATTCAGTGGCAAAAACGTCCAAAACGCCCACGAAAAGATCACCCCTGCAGAAAAGAAAAAAGACCTTGGCTACAGAAGAGACGTTAGACGCCCAAATTCGCCATTGCGGATTTCGGTAATCCCTCGAAAAAACTCTCAGAAGACCAATGGCAACTATTCGAAATGAGAATCCTGGATGAGGTTAACGATGCTATCGTTAATAGAAGGCCACCACCACTCTTTGGAAACCTCAGAACCATCCATGGATTCAAAGTTCTGACGTGCGAGGACGACAATACTCTCGCTTTCCTGTAGGACTTCGTCAAAAGAACTATAGCTCCCTGGCCCAACGCTGATCTGCGCTTAGTCGGTCCGAACGAAATCAGCGACTTCGTCAAACCTAAGGCGAAAATGACGATCAAAGGTCCCGCGATACCCCGAGATCGCGTAGAACGATATCTTCAATCTCTAAATACGGAACAGCTAAGTCAAATCTGGAAAGTAACAGAGATGGGAGAAAGAACGGAGGAAGGTACAGAAGTGGTGGTGCAACTTAGCCACAAATCTATACCCCTTTTGCGGAAAATTGGATACAAAGTGCGCATCGGCATAAACCGGTGCAAACTGTGGCTTATAAGCTTACTACTATTCCTTCAATTGAAGGCTGCCCTCTTAAAATCTCTGATCACGCAAAGTATCTCGGTGTGATCTTAGATAAAAAACTAAATTGGAGCCTGAACACCAAAGAAAGATTCAAAATGGCATCGATTGCCTTTTACTCCTGCAATAGAATTTTCGGGAAAACCTGGGGATCAAACCCTAAAATTATCAGATGGATGTATTCGGCAATAATTAGACCAATACTAACCTATGGTAATTTGGTATGGTGGAAAGCTTTAGAAAAGAGCACGAACCTGAAAACTTTGACAAAAGTTCAAAGACTTGCGTGCACTGGCATTACGGGAGCAATGAGATCAACTCCAACTGCGGGACTGGAAGTTATACTCAATCTAATTTCCCTAGACCTCTTTGTTCAAGAATCTGCGGCCAAAAGTGCCCTGAGACTTAGTCAAACTAAAGTCTGGATAAACAGTTCCATAGGACATGCCCAGATCCTTCATAAAGTTATGGGTCATAGTACTACAGCAGACTATAAAATACCCGAACTTGATTTTCATAAACCATTCCAAGCTGCCATCCCAAGCAGAGAGGAATGGATAGATAATATACCATACTCCAGTGAGTCGTCAATAGCTATCTATACTGATGGCTCCAAAATGGACACTGGTGTAGGGGCAGGCTTCTATTCCGAATCTCTCAAGTTGACCGCCTCGCTTAGGCTTCCAAACTACAGCAGCGTCTTCCAAGCGGAGGTCCTGGCAGTGACAACAGCTGCTAAAAAGGTATCAATGATGGCGATTCCACGAGCTGATATCACCTTTTACATTGATAGCCAAGCGGCAATAAAAGCGATTACTGCAACTGAGGTAAAATCAAAGCTTGTTTCATGCTGCCGCGAAGAGCTTAAGGTTCTTGGCGCACAGCACAACATCAGACTCTGCTGGGTCCCAGGCCACAGCGATATACTAGGCAACGAGAAAGCCGATGAATTAGCAAGATTAGGGTCAATGCTTGACGTAAGCCAAGCTCAGCTAGTTAGCACCCCTACCTGTTATTTAAAACAGGAAATTTCAAAAAGAATAACTATTAAACCCGATGAAAGGTGGAACCTTCTTGACACCTGCGGTACTACAAGAAAGATCTGGCCCTGTTTTAACAAATAAAGAACGGAAAGAACTATGCAGCTACAAAAGGGATTACTTCGATCTCTTGTAAGCATAATCACCGGACATAATCTGTTAGGTTATCATATGAAAAAGATGAGAATCAGTTCAGATGATCTATGCAGTGGATGCGGTGACGAGGAGGTGCATGAAGACACTTCGCACTTTCTGTGTCACTGTCCCGCACTCTCCCATCAAAGGAAGAAACTGCTTGGCAACTTTTTCTTCGGGGATTTAAAAAAACTCTCTAGTACGCCAGGTACTAACATTCTGAACTTCGTCAAAGCCTCTAAATGGCTTGACTAACTGAACACATAGGTTTTTCTTATTAGCTTGAGTAGCAATACTCACGGCTATCACAATGGATCTGTATTGATCTAAGTGTGACGGTAAAGACATCAACTGTCAGCCCCTCAACCTAACCTAACCTAAGCTCCATGTCATTGATGAAGAAATGTTGCCAGACGAACCGTTCTTCAATATGACCAAAATATTTGAAGTTAATTATAAACCAGTTTCTGATGATTATTTTTCATATTGGTGAACGTAATCATCATATTTAAGAATGATTTATTCGCATTCATCATATTGATTAAATCAATCAAAAATATAACGAATGAAGTCATCATATTGAAGAAAATTATTCATCATATTGATGAAACCAATCATCGTATTTGTTATCATTATAGGGGAACCTTGGGACACATTATTTCCTGGGAGACTTGATCCCTATGCATTATATCCATTACCTTAGTTCTTTTTTTAAACTTCAAAATAGCAATAATCTAGTTTCCTCTGATTTGAAACTTTAAACGTGATTTTTCTTGTTGCGAACAAGGAGTCTGTAATAGGCGTTGTGTTTTGTGGAGGAGGATGCTAAAAACGAGACCCGATAGACCCTAACAAACTAAAGGACGCTGTGAAGAATATCATGAAAGGCAACTTGATAAAAGGAACCGCAAAACTATTTGGAATACCAGTAAATGACTCTAAAAAGATACTACCGCAAACGCCAGCAATCTAATTAGAGTGAAATAAGTAATACCTAAACCTTATCATGCATAGTCTCGAGACTTCTCCGAAGTTGAAGAAACATTTCTCGTAGCTTATCTGGAAAAGGCAAGTAAACTAAATCATGGCTTATCTTTACTTTCTGTTCAAAAATTAGCTTACGAATTTGCTGTGCAAAATAATAAGCCCCCGCAGAAATACATTAAGTGGCAAAATAAAACTGCAAGTCAGGATTGGTTTTATGGGTTTATGAGAAGAAACTCCCAATTGTCATTGCGGGTTCCTGAAGCCATTAGCTTGAGCAGATCGACCAGCTTTATTTTGCGAATTTTAATGACAACACATAACTTTGGAGCACAATCAATATGGAATATAGGCGAGACAGGGTTGACTACGGTTCATAAACCAAAAAAAGTTGTTGCTATTAAGGGCTTGAAGCAAGTGGGCAAAGTGACTTCTGGTAGCGCGGTGAACTAGTAACTGCATGCTGTGCTATAAATGCAATGGGGAATTATATCCCCTCCTTTATGATCTTCCCACGCAAAAATTGGCAGGATCGTATGATTAAAGGTGCACCTACAGACACAGAGGGAAGCACTTTCCCTTCAGGTTGAATGACTGCTGTTAATTTTGGTAATTTTTTTAAAACTCAGCAAGTGTTCCATGGAATCTCAGTGTTTGATAATAATGGACAATCATGACAGCCACATAAGCATTGAATTGTTAAATTTTGAAAAAGGAAATGGAATTCATCTTCCCACTATACCTCCACATAAGTACATCTCACAAGCATACTACAATACCGCTTGTGACAACTGGATGCTTCAAAATGCTGGTAAGCCTTTAACTATATATGATATTCCACTAGATTGCTGGTGTGCCCCAGGGCTCTTTTCTATCTCCAACACTCTTTCTCATTTTTATTAATGATCTCCTGTCTGCAACTTTTAATCCAATACATTGTTTCGCTGACCATAGTACTCTTAGCTTTTCATATTCTACTCACATTCCTCTTCTTCGGATGTGGAACTGCAACGACAAAATATGATAAGATCATTAAATTCCGACCTAAACAGCATTGTACAATGGGGATTAAAAACCGCGTGGAATTTAATGCTTCGAAAACCCAATGCTGTCTTGTATCATTAATGCAAGATATACCCCCCTTGCCATAATCCATGGATGGCACTTGCATCAATGAGACTAAACATCTCGATATTCTCGGTACCACCTTTTGTGGAACGATCGCATACGCGATGTCGCCAAAAATGCCGCAAGGTGTTTGGGTTTCCTTAGGCGATGCAAGAAATGTTTCACAACTTCTGATCTGGCTGTTATCTACAAGACTTATATAGGTCCAAAGCTTGAGTATAACTCCCATCTCTGGGCTGGTGCTCCTGCAACTTGCTTAAGCCTCTTGGATAGTATTGAACGTAGATCATTTACATTGATAGGTGATAATAAGTTCTTTTACTTCGCTTAAACATCGTCGTAAGGTTTTTTGTCTCACCCTTTTTTACCGTTATTTTAACGGTTTATGCTCTAGTGAAATAGCCAGCTGCATTCCTCCCCTTAAACAGTTCAACCGTAATACTCGCGCTTTTAGAAATGCTCATCAGTATACCCTCAAGTCCAACTTCGGCCGTACTGTCAAATACAGAGATTCGTTCTTTAGCCATACTACGCGAATGTGAAATGCCTTTCCACACTCTGTCTTTCCCAGCCATCGCAATATTCAGGAATTCAAATCCAATGTGCACCGACATCTCCTTTTAAACCCTCTCTCCTCTTCCTACTGCTCACACTGCGCCTTTGCATAATAAGGGTAGTAATATCCACTTGAGTGTAGTGTGTGCTTATTATACCAACAAAAAATTCTCCAATCATCAAATCCTACACTAAACGCGTTGTTTTAATGCAATTAAGGAAATCGTTAGGGAAATTTAGTTTAGACTAAGCCATCTGTGCAACAGGGGCGAGTTGATCCCCCGTAACCAGGTCTACCCTATACCCGGATCAAGTCTCCCTCAATAGGGGACACTTTCTTTGGATTATTTCTGAAAAACATTAAAATGTTTATTTAATTTTTCATAAATTCTTTGTGTTAATATACGGAATCATAAAAAATAAAATGATTTATATATACATACCATTTAATTTGGAAGACAAAATTTCTTTTATTTTTTGAGATAATTAAAAATGTATAAAGCGGGAATCAGGTGTCCCCAGGTTCTTGATAAATGTTTGTCAATATATTGAAATGAATTTTCATCATGCCGTTGTAAATAATACTTGTATTCGTATCGATGAATTCGATCATCGATATAACAAACTTATTCATCATATTGAGGAGAATCTGTTCATTATATTGATGAATCCTTTCATGAAATTGAAAATTCTTTATCATATTGATGAATTTATTTATGACTTTGTAGAACACATAAATATAAAAGTTTTTGAAAATATTCTTCTATATTTGTAAATAGGTTTCATTTTATATATATACATATATGATTGTTTCATAATATTGAAGAACTTTTTCATCTAAATTATCCGCCGATTGAGGTCAGTGAAGGGTTACTCCGGTATCATAGATATTCTAAGTTGTGGAGTCTTGAAATCCATTGAATTCATTACACTTACCACACTTCATCACACCCAATGAACTTCAAGACAAAATTCTGCAAATCTTTAACAATGGGAAAACGTTATTGTCATGTTAAGGAAAAGTTTTGAAATCTCTTTTCTAATGTCTGTGTCCTTGTCTGTGATGTTTTAAATTCCTTGAGTAATCTGTTCTTGTTTTACCCTTTTCACAGAATAAAAAATAACCTACTAAGTCTACCTTAAAATGTCAGCCGTCTTTATTTCAACCCCTTATCTTTCAAGTTCCTTTTTATTTCTATGTGAGGTATTATTTTCTATAGCATTTATATAAATTTATTATGTGAATTCGTATATTTTAAACACAATTCTTGCGCTCTATTCCAAATAATGTGTTTAGCAGTGAAAATTAGTGCCTATTGAAGCATGGAAAAGGTCGAAGTTGGGTTAAGGTCTATATATGGAGCAATGCCTTACTCGAAGCAGAGTTGTGTAGGCATTCGGCTATAATATGTGGTTGGAGTAGAATATCCTGAAAAATATAAATAAGATTTTAAGATGACAGGGCTATGTGATTAAGGACGGTTCCATGTTCCGTTATGTCTTGTTTATTCAATTTATAAGTCTGGACTGTAAAATAGATAAATGTTTATTTTTTTTATAATGAGCGTGCACTCAAGGGTTTCTTAGCAACCTTTCTATTCCAGAGGAAAGAAATAAAGGGCTTGAAATTAAGTGTAGTGAACATTGGTTTTGAATTCCTGAGCATTTTAATGACAAGGAAAGAAAGAGTTTGAAAAAGCTTTCTTCATTCGTGTAGTACGGCTGAAGAACAAATATCTGTATTTAAAAGTACGACCGAAGTTGGGCTCGAGAGTATACTGGTGGCCTATATAAACTAGAGGAAGTGGTGTAACAAGAGAAATAACGACTATGTTCAAGAGACTTAGGTAATTGAATCAATGGCTTTATTTTCACCAATCCAATTCTAAATTAATGCGGCTGTAGTCCAGACTCCAGAGATGGTAGTTATGCTCAAGTCCTTTACGTTTATAATATTGTAGAGCCAGATCAAAAGTAGGGAACAGTTTCTTGCATCATCTAAGAAAACACAAATATCTTTTGGCATTTTTGGCGACATCGCTGGTGCGAACATTCCACAAGTGGTGCGGTTGGTGATATATGAATGAGCGTACCGAAAGTTTTGAAATGTTCAGTTTATTAGATGCAAGTGCCACTAATGATTAGTACCGAAAATGGTTAAAATACGCTTATATTAAAAATGTTAACTATCAATATGGGGAACTTGTTTTTTGTAATAGAATACTTAATTCTGCCAGTCAACTTCTGCTAAGTTCTTTTTGAATCTATTGAGATTGAAAAATCATTCCTCTATTAAAGTTAAACAAAATAATTCCATACTTAATTTAAAGAAGAAATTATGGATTAAAAAATAAATGTTTGAATTGAGTCACTCAAAATTTTTAACTAAAAAGTCTTTTAAGATGACTATTGAAATTTGTAAGCATTTTACTAGCACCTCTTCACAAGTTAAGATCACAAAATCGTAAATTTTGTACTTGTAGTAAATTGCTTTTAATGCATGACTTATAATTTTTGGACATTTTAAAAGACGTCGCTAAAAAATTTTACTTGTTCGAACTCTGTAGGATTTCTTGTTTTTAAGTTGTGAGTTTTTTGATAATGAATATTGGTTGATTAAAAATATTTTCCGGGGTATGTATATTATTAATATTTGAACTTACCTTTAAAAAAATATAATCTGTTCGAAAGGTTCAAAGAGCACTCCACCCATTTTTCGGTTTTTAGTCATGAAGCTCATATTAAGTAAAATGGCTCCATCAATTAGCAAATTTCCGGAATATAGACTGAAATCAATCTTATGTGTTAGATTATGTTAGGGCTGGCCGTTGATATAGTTATCGCCTCACTTAGATCAATGTGGACCACTTTCGATACCTTAAAAGTATTATAACGTACCTTAAATTCTATGGGATATCTTTTTTCAATCACTTATAGAGGCTTTGATAAAGGTCTACGAGTTCCTCAATATTATTTAAGAAATAGCTATGTTCTTAAGAATTTATATCTTGTGTGGCATAATACTGGGCAGTGGCATAGAAAATGAGTTCTGTCTTCGTCCCTTTCCTCAACGCTACATTCTTTACATAATGTCATCATTTCTAATGCGCCTATTCTTACTGACGAACGGTGCAACTTGTCATAAGGCTCGCTTAATCATCAATTTAGTGACGAACTTATTTCCAGCCTCCTTATTTGCGCTACTTAACGTAACTCGATTACTTTGCTTGGGCATTGCTTTATGTCGACAATCTTGCAACTTCAAAAGCAGTGAAAGTCTATATTTAAGACTATTGACCCCTTACAGCCAGACTCAGCGGAAAAAGTAGTGACAAATTTAGACAGATCGAAAAGATCATGTAAATCGTACCTGCACCGGATAAATGAAATAATATTTTTTAAATAAATGCGATGAAACAATCTTCTATTTATTGTAATAAAATAAAATATTCCAACAAAATTTCTATATTGTAAAATATTATTTAAATTTCTCAAGCTCTCGAAAAAACACCCGATATTTTTCTACTCCTCGATTTCCACAAAAAAAATATTAATTTACAAAAATTCAATTATCATAAACGTCAATTTAGTTCAATTTTCGAAAACGACTCACATTTTGATGGAACGACCGCTGAACAAAGTCTTTAATAAAATGTTGTTCTTAAAAACGTATACCTATGTACATAGGTATTGTTATTGATAAATTGATAATAATCTTTTTCGAGGCTAGATGCAACCCACACTGAAAACTTCCCATTCCGTCTGTCGATTAGTCTTGATTAAAAGATTTGTACATAGGTTTTCGAGTTTTGTTAAAAAAGTTGTCAGTTGAATTATTCACAAAAATTTTAAAATTACCAACAATATTTTGCATATAATGAAATAGTTTGATTTCAAAATCTATTTTTGCTAACGAGATTTTGAGTCGAAAACCAATTTTTACCAATTTTAGTACTTAAAAGTTTTTATTTCTTATATAAACAAATACAAATGGATGATTGAATTGACTGTTGGATTTTTATAAAAAAAAATTATAAAATGTCGAAAAAATAATATTTTCTGTGAGATAAAATTTATTTGAAGACAATATTTTTTTAATTTTTGAAAATATATGTATTTGAGTCGAAAGTAAATTTTTACCAACAATTGGTTCAAATTCAAAGTGTCAGGAGAACTTGAAGAAACAAAGGCATGATGGAAAGCATGGTTCGAGGTCAAGATGGTCTAATTTGGCTGATGTGCAATGTAATTTTTGCAAAAAATGGGGCCATGTGCAAAAGTACTGTTTTCTGAAGAATAGCAGTAGAGGTAGAGCGAAGAGCAGAACGAGATCCAGAAATAGCTATAACAGTAATACCGGATGCAGAGGTAACAGGGTTAGTTACATTGATAATTAAGATAGCGAAAAATATGAGCCTAATGATTTAGGTTATATTAATAATTTGCAAACAGAAAATAATCCTTTATTTTCAATTTAATTTGTAATTGTGAATGTAAAAAGATGGAGCTGGATTCAGGGGCTTGTACCTCGGTCATGCATGTTAGCACATTTAAATCTTTATATCCAAACGTTGAAATCTTAAAAAGTAATCGGTCCTTAAATGTTATTTCGGGAGACAAGGTAGAGATTGTTGGTTGTATTGAGGCTTTGATTAGTTTGTCGCGGGGAAGTGAGTCGGTTCGTTTGGAATTGGTCATAGTTGAGGGCCCAAAATTGTTTGTACCTATTCTTGGAAGAACATGGCTTGATAAGTTGTTACCGGATTGGAGATCTAGGTTGGTTAGTGAAATTAGATGCGATAATTTAAAGGGTTCAGGTAGTGTTTCAGATTTAGTGGAATGTTATAAAAACGTGTTTCAATGGTGATAAAAAAGATTGCATCAGGCATTTTAAAGCAAAAATTCTTTTGAAACAAAATAGTGTTCCCGTGTTTTTCAAACCGTACACAGTGCCTTTTGGGGTTAGAGATAAGGTGGAAAAAGAAATTAAGAAAATGGTATCCGAGGGAATTATATATCCTGTACGTTATAGTGACTGGGCTTTCCCTGTAGTGGTTGTAGTGAAACCGAATGGTGACATTCGGCTGTGTGTCGATTGTAAAATGACAATTAATCTATGGGTTCGTACGGATCATTCTCCTATGCCACTATCTGAAGACATTTTTGCCAGTTTGCATAATTCCTCATGTTTTTGCGTCTTAGATTTAGAAGGAACCTATCAACAGGTCGAAGTAGATGAAAATTGTCAAGAATTCCTTACCATTAATACCCACCTTGGTCTTTTTCGATTTCGTCGTTTAATTTTAGGTCTAAAGTCAGCTCCTGCTGCGTTCCAATCGATAATGGATGATATTTTAAAAGATATTCCCAAGGTCAAGTGTTATTTTGATGATATTATCATCGGAGGTTCAGATGAAAAAGAATGTAAAAAGAACTTATTAGAGGTTTTAGAAAGGCTGAATAAGTACAATGTCAGGGTCAAGTATGAAAAATGTCAATTTTTTCAAAAGGAGATTTTTTATTTAGGTCATGTGGTGAATGGCGATGGCATTAAGCCTAGTCCAAAGAAGCTGGAAGCTATTCGTGAAGCTCCGAGACCCAAAAATGTCACTCAGCTTAAGTCGTTTTTAGGAATTTTGAATTACTATGCACGTTTCATACCAAATTTGTCGTCGGAGTTGAAGGATTTATATGTTTTGACAAGAAAAAATGTTAGTTTTGAGTGGTCTGGTAATTGTGAAACCGCATTTAAAAAAAGTAAAGATTTAATTTTAAATAACAACCTTCTTTACCATTACGACCCTGAAAAGGAAATTGTTTTGCATTGTGACGCAAGCCCATACGGTGTAGGTAGGATTTTGTCACATATCATTAATGGTCTTGAAAGGCCGGTATTGTTCGCCTCTAGCACTTTAAGTTCTTCGGAATAAAAGTACTCGCATCTTCATCGGGAAGCGTTGGCCATTATTTTTACAGTGAAGAAATTTCACAAGTATATTTATGGCAAAACTTTTACCATATACTCAGATCACCAGCCATTAAGAGAGATTTTTAACCCAAACAAGTCTACGCCAGCAGTGGCTGCGGCAAGGCTTAATCGTTGGGCAGTGATTTTGAGTATTTATAATTATAAGATTGTTTATAAAAAAGGTTCACATATGTCAAATGCTGATGGTCTCTCTCGA
The DNA here is from genome assembly GCA_920104205.1 of Eupeodes latifasciatus. Taxonomy (NCBI): domain Eukaryota; kingdom Metazoa; phylum Arthropoda; class Insecta; order Diptera; family Syrphidae; genus Eupeodes; species Eupeodes latifasciatus. Next base: position 354,961,266 of record OV049924.1, on the reverse strand, counting down.
CTTCCTTTATCTTATCCTATTGAAGTAGAAGAAGATAGTATAAGTTCGATTGAATGTAATGAGTATCTTAATGTAAAATTTTCAGATATAGCTAAGGAATCAGAGAAGGATTGGAAAATCAGAAGCGTTTTGAATATGATTCAGTCAGGTTGGCCAAGTAGTGTGGGAAAAAGTTTAAAGAAATACTTTTACAAGCGGTTGTTGTTGCTGGAAGAAAGAGGTTGTTTGTTTTATGGTGAGCGTTTGGTTATACCGGATGTGGTTCAGAGGTCCATTTAAGATCTTCTTCATGAGCCTCATGTTGGAGTGGTGCGTATGAAGATTCTAGCGCGAAAATATTTTTGGTGGCCAGGCATTGATTCTGACATTGAGAATTTCGTTTTAGAGTGTAGGTCGTGTAATTTGTGTCATAACAAACCTGTTTCAAATCAGCATGTATCGTGGCCTGAATCGAAAGTATTTTTTGAGCGGGTCCATTTAGATTTTTTTTATTTGAAAGGTTGTACGTATTTAATTATCGCTGACAGTTATACCAAATGGATAGATGTAAAATTAATGAAAAATACAAATGTAGAAAGTTTGATTGGGATGTTAAGGCCTATTTTTACGTATTTTCGTTTACCTTCTGTTTTGGTGTCAGACAATGGTCCACCGTTTAATTCGGGATCGTTTGAAGTTTTTTGCAAGAATAATAATATTAAGTGTTTTAAAAGTCCGCCTTATCATCCGCAATCAAATGGAGCCGCCGAAAGGGGAGTACAAACTGTTAAAAGCTCTCTAAAGAAATTATTTACGGATCCCAACTATGAAAATTTCCCGGTTGAACGACTTATTTTTAATTTTCTTTTAAAGTACCGTTCCACGCCCTCGACTACAACTTTGCTTTGTCCGAATGAACTTATATTTAAAGTAAAACCTAAGACACTTCTTGATGATGTTAACCTTAAAGCCCGTGAGGGTGGCGATGAAAATCAAAATAAAGATACCGCAGCGGTCAAAATTGAAAAGTCCAAAAAGCTCCAACATTATTCAAAAACCAAAATAATATAAAATCTCTAAGCGTAGGTGAAAAAGTTTTATATAAAATGAAATACAATAATTTGTACAGTTGGATTCCTGGAATCATTGTTAAGAAATTAGGTAGAGTTGTGTATTCTGTAAGCATTGATGGAAATCATAAAATGGCTCATATATCGCAGTTGAAAAAATGTAAATTCAAAAATGTAACATTTGCACCGTCAATTATCAAAAACAAAAGACTAGTTAGATATAATGTTCCACGTAGGAAAAGAAGATCGGTTTCTCTTTCTGAATTACCGATAAGATCGGCTAGATTGAATCCAACTATAAAAGAATTGTGAATTGATATAGAAAGATGGAAATTGAATTATAAATGAATTATGAAAAAAAATTATAATAATTTATTTAAATATAATTATTGTAATTATTTGAATTGAAACTTGTATAATTGTTAATTTTAAAAAAGGGGAAAAAGGACAACAAAATATTATTTAAATGAAATTAAATTTTTATATTTTATCTTCTTATTTTTTTGAAAAAAAAATTTAAGTTTAATTGAAGGAATTCATAAACATTATTTTATTTAATGTATACGTATATATTTGATTTACTTTTTTTAAATGCAATATTCATGTAACAAGTGTAAGTTTTCATAGTTTTTCAATGTTATCAAATTGTAACCAATTTATTAATGCAAATGTAGATTAATTGCCGCACCGGATGATGTTCATAGACATAAACGAAACGTCGTCGTGACAATATAAATAATTGTTTTTTTTATTGACCTAAAGCCCGTCATCAATATTCTCATCCTATGGGAAGTTAAAAATCATTTTTCATATACGATTCTCCAATAAGAGGTTTCATTTTGATATTAAAATAAAAAACAGAATTTCTTAAGAGAAATCAATTGATAATTATTTATTTGAAAAATCGAAGATACATACATAGGTATGTATGTCACTAATAATGGAAAATGAAATCAGCCAAACGGCATTCCTACCGCTTCAGCATCATATTATCCTTTTCATGAAGTGTTAGGTGACCAATTCGCACAATACTCGAGAGCCTTACAAATTCCATCTCTAAGATCATAAATCGATTGATGTGGGGTATTGATATGGACTTTATCTTTTAAGTGGCTCCAAAGAAAAGGGCTGAAGGCGTTTTGTTTCTAGATTTCAGAGGTTAATTAATATCACCTTTTCGATGGAAATAACACGGTTATTAAATAATATAATACGGTGCATGTTGCGAGCCCATACAAAAGTTGATCAAAAATGTTTTATAATCAAACCAACATTTTTTAAGTTTAAAAACATGTTCATATATATTTTTTGACGATTTTAAAACAATACTTACACTAAAAAAAGCAATTATTAAAAATGAAAAAAAATATTAACGCATACAAAGATTTTGAATCGGTTTTTATCAATTTTCTATTCCATTATATCTTCATCTATAATATTTGGTTGAAAGTTTCTTAATTTATTTCGAATACTTGAAATTAGAGGATCTGACATTATAAGCATCATATTCATCAAATCTATATTCGTATTTTTCCGGGAAGACTTTCTGGTATGATTTTCCCTTAACTTTCTTGACTCCTTATGTCTTCCTTTTAAGGCATCTTCGGATAATTGTCCGATAGGTATTGAGAAGAAGTCAATAACATCTGCACCATGCATAAGAACTTTGTGTAGGTATTGACATTGGCATGTAGTACCACGAATAAGAATTTAAATATAAAAGCTTTGTTTCATTCAGTAATTTTCTAAAATTTTCTGTATTAATTTTATTTAGACAAAACTCTATTAATCTTAAAAAAGTTGGAAATCAAATCTTCGCTTACCCCGGTTATCTCAGAGCTAAGATTTGCCTGAAGAAAAATGTTCGTGCGATGTTAACATCGTTTGTAGAACCGTATCCAGGCTTAGGTTCGTCAATCAGAAGACCCATTTTTTCGTTGAATTCCCTTTGAATCCTGTTTTTATTTTGATCAAAAATTTCCCTATTCGCATATCCACGTACTTGCCAACACTTTAAGGACAATCTATACCCAAACTTCTAATCCAATTGTGTAGGGTCGATAACCCATATTTATAATTTTGTACATTTGGATGAAGATCGCCAACATTTTGTTGGTTCATAAGTTTTGGTGTTATACCACATATGTAGCAGGTTTGTGTCGAACGAGCATCAGTAACAATGTTGCATATACTGCCATCGATCATTGTAAAAATCATTTCAAAACTTATGTCAATAAAAAAGCCGCCTTCTTTTATTGGTAATGCTTGTGGTAGTAAGTTATCAATTTCATGGTTCATTCTCTTCAACTCGTTATCAACAATATCTTTAGATTCTTTGATAAAATGCAAACGAATAGGTCGTAAGAAAAAGGTAGAAGACGGTGCAGTGTTATTCCACATAACTAAATCTGTATTTGATTCAACTAATTTAAGAGGGACAAAGGCGGTGATGAACAAAAACTCATCTGTTAAATTTGAATCCGAAAATCTTTGTTTATAGTTGCTATGACCCGAAGAACCATCCAAACCCCACTTACAGATAAGTTTAAGGGGAGCAGAAGGATTGAAATGTATTTCTTCGCTTGATTAAATTATAGATGAAGCAGTTTTATGTAAAAGCTCTTGTAGATTTACTTCTGAATTTGTTTCATCAGTAGTGATATTCTGAGGTAGTAAATCCTTTTTGGTTTTCATCAAGGAATAGTAACTCGGGAATGTATTAGCGTGAATGTTATTTATAACCTTTCTAAGCCTTTCATATGACCGATATGAAAGATCAAGATCGATGAACAAAGCTAAAGCGTCTAAGGGTGATAAAGACTTTTTCATATCATCATTTTTACTTGATACAGTTGCATCTCTGTCATAAAGTAAATCCGCCACTCTTCGTTTTTTCGACAAGAGATTAAGGTCTTCAAAATCTTTGCGTGGTCTACCTCGTTTGGGACTTTGAATTTCTGCTGCTCTATTTTCTAAAAATTTTAAAACATCTTTTACATCTTAAAAGGCTTATTTAAATAAACACAATATTTTGTATTACATTTTTTGACATTTCTTCATGTTGACCTCCAATAAATGAACATTTTTAAAGTAAATAAATGTACGGATCTTTTTATATTTATTTTAATAGCAACTGGAGCATCATAGAGTTTATAAAAATCCAAAACAATATCGAAAACGGGTGTACTCTTAACTTTGGAGTTAACTTACCGCCATTTCTCAAAACAAGCTCTGTTCTCGAGTACCTGAAATGCTGTACAAAAAAACGAATATCTCACGAAAAAGCAAACAGACGCAAATAAAATTTTGCCAACATCAAGCACTAGGTTAAGGCAACAAAATATAAAAAAATTATCCAGATGTTTTTAGCAGTTTTTTTTAAACCTTACTTGAATATCAGTTTCACTAATTTTTTGAAGTTTGTTACGTATTTACATGCCGGGGTAGATATTAAAGAAATAGATCGGGTTCAAAAAGAGGGATCCCAAATTTTTTGAAGTCGTCCGAAAAATAGCTTATAACTTACCCATTTTCTTATAAAATCTTGAATTTTGTATTATGAAAAGAACACTCCTCAAACATCGGCATCAACTTTCTTTGTGTTTTCCATTTCTCCTTCGTGTCTATGTTCCAGAGCTTGGATCTCATCCAGTGATAAGAATTTCTTTGGAAAAATACCGTTTTAATATGGCTTGACAAGTGATAATCTAGTTTATGTATAGAAAAAATGTGTACGTGACAGCTCATCTTTCGATTTATTACTATGGGACAAAACACTGTGCGGTGCTTAAAATACTGTATCTCAAAATACTGTATTTCAAAATTATTTCAAAATTCTGTATGCTAAAAAATAAAAATAGTTTTGATAATATATAAAAAAGTGCGCACTTTTTTACATTATCAAAAAGATTTTTTATTTTTTAACCTATGAACAGCATTTTGAAATAAGGAATTGTAATATATGTAGTACATGTACATATGTACTCGTAATTTTGAAATACAGAATATTAAGATTTAGTATTTTGATCAAATATTTAACAGTTAAATACTGTGTTAAAGCATGTATATTTTAGTTATTAATGATGGCGTAAATTGTACTTATCAAATCTCAAAAGATAACAGCTTAAAAAGTGAGAATTGATCATAGAAGAAGCTATTCAAAATAAAACGCCTAACTGGAAAATTCTGTATAAGCAAACCTTATATTACTTATTTGACAAATGTCAGTATTTTTCTAACAATTTTCAAAAAAAAAAAGTACGTACATACATAGAGCCAAAATATTCATGATGATTTAAAAATACTTCAAAGGAGAAAACACAGAATTTTGAAATAGAAGAAAAGAAGGCCAATTGCGGTCCAAAGATTAGTATTTGTATTATAGTTTTTCAAAACCCAATGTTCTTTGAATGATTCCAAGAAATTGAGCTCGTTAAAGAAAAAGAAAACAAAAAACATTATGCAAAAGAAAATCTGATTTAAAATTAAAATCCTCAGTGTTAAAAGCTGTGTTAAGGACAACACCAACAATGTGTATATCCTTCGTGCAGTCTTTACTCTGATACTTAAGTATCGTTTGATTATCATTCGAAAGCAATTTATATTTAAATTAATTTAATTAAATATATAACAACTAATTAAATGCATTCCTCCAGTAACCACCGATGTTGCCAAGCTATAAAGGGACCACATGGTTTCCTTTTTAATTCAAGAGAGACAGTATAGAGGAATACAGGGGTGATTGTAAATGTGACTGTGACTATGACTATGACTGTGGGCCGCCTGAGCTTTAATTTGGCACTAGAAAACCACTTAAGCATTTTCGGATGATTATTCAACGACAAAGTGTGCCATAGCACAGATACGACTCCTGGAGTATGTATGTTTGTATGTGTGTCTGTCTGTCTGATAATATATATGTATATATAGATAGTTTTTGAAAAAGCGATGGAAAAGGGAAGTAAAGGGCACGGGAGGGAGCAGAACCATATACCATAACCATTAAAACGCTGGGCTGGGATCCTTGATGATGGAAGCAGCTTTTGCTATACTATACTCGTATATGGCTGCGGTCTAGTTAGTGCCATTTCCATTTGAATGAAACTCTCATTCTTCTTTGCTTTGAAGCCTCAGTTCTGTTCTGTTCTGTGTGTGCATCAGTCTTGCTTTGTGGATCATCATTCATTGCATTATGACCAAATGCAATTATCTTCACAGGAATTTAATTAATTTTTCAAGTTTCATCCTTAATGGCACCGCAGTGGATACGCAAGATGATGATGATGATGATAATAATAAGAGATATAAAATATATAAGAGTGTTGCCCAGGAATTTCTCGCTGCCAGCCCGTACCCGCACCCGCATAATGTGCCACTGCCATGCCATGCCATCTCCAATCATCTCCTATGGGAATTTCATTTTTAATTTGTTATTTTTCTTGGATAATCATTTCTGAAGTATTCATTTTCTAACGTTTTAATTTGAACATTGAAAATATAAAAATAGTAGTTAAGTTATGGATAAGGATGGATTCTGGATGAAGGAATAAAATTGCATGCGTTTAAATGTTAATCATTCCCGGGGATTACTGTTTTGTTTGAAGGCAAGTTATTGTATAGTCAAGAATTCAGTTCTATTAATAAATTATTTAGTATTTAATTGATAACAGTAAAAAATTCAAACTTTAAATTATATTTTTTTGTAAACTACGATTTTTAAATGTGTACAGAATTATAATAATCTAAGAGCCAGCGACAAATGTTTAAATGGTAGACATATGCACTCAAGAGGACACAAGCGTCAAAAAATTCTTTCCAAAACCCACCTCTGTCTATTAATTTCTACTCTAACCTCCCCTCGGTGAACATCGGGTGCCTCGTACCTCAACAGCAGATTGAGTTAGAACCCAGGGGACAGTTGTTTTAAGTAGAAAAATTTGATTCAAGGGTGTGACAAAATCGACCGTATTTGAGTTATTACCAAAAAGTTTTTCTTTTCTACTTATATAGACCTTTCGGTCAACTTTTAGCCAAAGCCAAGAAGACAGACGCGTTCATATAGGTGTAATTAAAATGACCCAATTCATTTGTAATAAATTGTATTTTACCGCTATTCGTTAAAAGACTTTTTCGCATGTCTGAATGCGAAAAGGTAGAAGAATAACTTCTTAAAGTATTGACCAAAACTATCCAAATTGACTTAAACTACTATCTTCTTGTTCTATAAAAATACACTTTTAACTTAAAGTAAAACCTTTGTTAACTTCCAATAGGAAGTTATTGTAATGGGTCTGATTTGTCAAATTGAAAATTTTGACATTTCTCGACGTTTCAAGGTCCCTAGAGTCGAATTAAAAGATTTTTAGAAAGATGTCTGTGCGTGCGTGTGTAATGTACGTTCTTACGTCCGTACGTTTGCGACATTTTTTTCGTCGTCCATAGCTCAAGAACCAGAAGAGATATCGACTTCAAATAAATTTTGTTACACAGATAATAAGGCAGAAAGATGCAGAAAGGACTCTCAATAAAATTGAGTGGGTGGTTTTTTTACCATAGCAGTTTAAAAAAAGGTGAAAATTTTGGTTAACCTTAAATATCTTACAAACGAATAACGCTAGAGACTTGAAAAAATAATTTTATATAATATATTGTAACGTGATACCAAACAAGTATATTTTATTGAAAAAAAATCCAATCAACGGTTTTTCTTATAAATCAAAAAAACTGAAAAAAAATTGTTACCTTAAAAATTTTACGAATACAAAATGATTTTGTCACCAAAACAATTTTGTGCAAAGAAAAATAACGTTTTCAACAAAAAAAAATTTGAGAAAAATCAAATTGACAGTTTTTTTTATAAAAAATAAAAAACCTAAAAAAAACTTAACTCAAAGTTGTACAAATTGATTTTCGACACAAATATCTTTTCAAAACTTTTTGATATTGGCTTTAAACTACTTTTATCTTTTAAAAATATTGTTGTCAACATTCAGTAAAATTTGGAGAAAAATCTTATTGGCATGTTTTTTACAAAAAAATAAAAACCTAACAAAAAAGCAATACTAAAACTTGGTAAAAATTTACTTACGACTAAAATTGCTTTTCAAAAATTAAAAATATTGTCTTCAAACTCTTTTTATTTCACAGAAAATATTGTTTTCGATATTCAGTAGTTTTTTTTTATAAAAATCCAACAGTCCGTTAAAAAAAAAAAAAAAAAAAAAAACAACAAAAAATAGTACCCAAATATGGTAAAAATTGATGTTCGGTTCTTGATATCTCTCAAATTAATTTCATTCATTCAATTTGTAAAAACTTAAGAAATGCTACTTAAATTGGTAAACATTTGTTTTCCACTAAAAATCTATTCAAAAAAAACTAGATTTTCAAACTAAACTATTTCTTTATATGTATGAAAAATATTGTTGGTAATTGTAAAATTTTTAAGAATAATTCAACTAACAACTTTTTTAACCTTTAAACTTTTAAGCAAGACAAATCGACAGACGGGATGGGAAGTTATCAGTGTGGGTCGCATCCCAGTTTTTTTTCTTATTACATATGATAATGTCCATAGTTTATGCAATTGTAAAAATCACATATTAACTTACTTACTTACTTAATGTGGCGATGCAGTAGGGACAATTCTCGGCCTTAACCAACATGCGTCTCCAGCCAGCCCGGTCCATATCTAACTTTCTCCAGTTTCACACGCCAATTTGGTTCTTTCCAACATGCGTGCGCTACGTGAGTTTCGGTCCTCATATAATTCGCCGTCCCTCAAATTTAGGTTTCGGGCTGGAGCCTTGATGTACATTCGCTCTGCATGACCCATCTAAGTCGTTGCACTTTTATTCTTCTGACTAGATCAGTTTCAATGCAGTGCCCGTGCAGTTTGTCGTTGTATCTTCCCCTCCAGTCTCCAAAACGTCGTAGTTTAATGTTCTTTTCTGATGACAGCATATATTTAGTCTTGCCCTCATTAAATACTAAACCCATCTTCTCCTCTTCCGTCGCAATGGTCAAAAACGCGCCACTAATATCACGCTTTGATCTTCCAATTATGTCAATATCATCGGGCGGCGCGCGTATCCGAGTAATTGAACGAACCTTTGAAAGTTTGTGGCTGTAGTGTTGACGATTGAGTTTTGTACAATTCTTTCCAGAACGATGTATAGGGTTTTTCAATAAAGGCGGGTAAATGTTTTGTGTATTTGTCGTGGCGATTACTGTGTGGCACGTACCACCGTCCTGCTAGAACCACATGTCGTCAATTTGGGCCATAACAAATTAGTTATCATCGTTTTGTAGCGCTCACTGTAAACACCAAACGGTAATTTTTTGAGAATGCTTTATCACCTGGTAAAACTCGCGTGGGTTGGTGTCGTCCCATAAGTTAACACAAAAATGCGCCTCGTCACTAAAGATGATTTTTCGGTCAAAATTGGGGTCCCCTTCCAAACGATTCGAAGCCCAGCCAGCGAACAAACGGCGCGGCGGAGGCGGCGCGGCATTGTCAACTTTGAGCTCCTGGGTCAGTTGGATCTTGTTCGGGTGTAGGCTCAAGTCCCGACGCAAAATTCGCCAAATTGAAGTCTGGGAAAGGCCGAGTTCTTGTGCACGGCGAGGAATAGACTGCCTCAGGTTCTGCTGTACACTTTCACGGACCGCGGCGATGTTCTCGGCCGAGCATGCGTTCTTTGAACGTAGGGGTGTTGGCTAATTGTTTACTGAACCGGTCGTCTTAAATTTGGCCAGAAAACGTTAAAGAGTCCACGGTGCACAGTGGTTCCAGTTGCATGGAGAGGCGGTCATAGATTGATAGAATCTGAGCCACTGCACCGATTTCAATGAAATTTTCAGGGTCGATAAACAATTCTATAAGAAATCAGGCAAAATATCCGCCCACTAACACGCCCACTTTGTCAAATCTTCAAATAATAAAAATTCGTGTAGGTAGGAAAATCACATTATTTTTTTATAAACCGTGGGGGTATAACTCATCTGTTTAAATTGCTTCAAATGAAAAAAAAAATATATAAATATATAACGGTAATATCTACAGAAAAGTGATGTACCATTTTTGAAAACCGAAAGCCTGTCTTTTTATATTGTTTTCAAATCAATGTTTTTTTATCAAAAGTTTTTGAAAAAAAAAAAATATTTCTAATTTACACAAAAAAAAATGATAAAAACAGGCGTAGGGATACTGATTCTTTTTGTAAATTGTTGGATCAGGTGCTAAATTCGCTTTGACTACTATTTGCTGTCTACATTAAATCTAATCAAACACTGAAAACTACGTGTTTTTATAAATACTAGTTTTCTAGAAAATTAAAAATTACCACTTCTTTTTTATTTTTTATTCAGACTTTTTTATTTTTTTTTGTTTTAAAGGTAATAATAATGAGCTTATCTGTTTTGAGTTCTCATCTTTAAAAAATGTTTACACATTTTTGCGAACAAATAATACAAAAAAAGTTTTACTAGAACCACTTTTAGAGGTTTTCTTAATTTTTATTTTCATAATATTACATAACAAAATATTTTTTATAATAAAACAAAAAGAAGACCACACTTTTTTTAAATACTTAAATAAAACAATTTTTTTTAAGTTTGCATTAAGATAATCATACAAAGTATTTCAAAGAAACAAAAAATAACTAAATTTAAAGGATTAACACTTGTAAGGCAAATTATTCTTTTATGTTTAAAAAAGGATAAATTCTTTATGTTTAAAGTAAAATAAATAAATTGTAAGAAACTGCAACATACATACCTATCTAACTAAAAGTTTTTAGTAATGGCGTATGAGTGTGTATTAAAAAATTTAATAAGCAGTATGATAGATAAGTTTATTGGAAACTTAATAAATCGTTCACTTCTTTTGGCAGTTCAGAATTTTTCTTTCTAGGTAACTTCCTGAGACTTAATATAAATGGATCAGAATTAAGAAGAAGTCTATTCAAAAGATCCGTGTTGGTGACCAGCCGAGAATGTTTTCTGGTGTTTTCGCGTCTGAACTGCTTCACTAGCTTATTGCAAGATTCAGCAGCCTCTTCAGATAGCTCACCAATAGATAATAAAGCATAATCAATGACTTCAGAGCCATGTATTAATACTTTATGTATTGATGGAGGCAAGTTGTACCAAGGATAAGCTTCAATAAGCATTTTCGCGGTGTCTAATGCGTATACCTTAAATTTTTCCGAGTTTATTTTGTAACCAGACAATAAACACTGCAGCAGGTAATTACATCTATCAATTAGGTCTTTATTTATTCCCGTGACCTCAGCTGAAATGGTAGAATTATGAAAAAATGTACGTGCAGTATTGCCGTCGTTGGATGTGCCACTTCCTCCACTTCGTGGTTTGTCAACAATTAATCCTAATCGTTCCCTAAGCTGCTTTTGAATAAATGCTTTTCTTTCAGAAAGTTGAGCTTTATCCTCGGCCGAACGACATTGCCATTTATTAAATGGAGTTCTGTACGAAATCTTAATAAAATATTCGAAAAATCGAATGTATGCATGGAGGGGTGATAACCCAAACTCAAACTTACTCGGGTCTACCAATTTCATTAAACATTGTTTTACATCATTCATCTCTTTTGGTGTTGCACCACATATTATAACACCTACTCGTAGACAAATCACTTAAGGCAGAACAAACTTTACCATCAACCATAGTTAATTGTAAGGAATGTGCAATTTTTATTTCTCGGTTATCAACACTAACTAAGGACGGATTCAGTTTGCTAATTTTTTGTTTGAAATAAGCTTCTTCTTGCACAGAAAGCTCTTTTGTTTCGTTTGCAAACTGAAAACGAATTGGTCTGCAAAACCTAGTGTAGGAAGGGCGGGGATTTTTCCAGATAACCATTTCTGTGTCAGGAGACCTTGACTTACAAATAAGTTGAAGAGGAACAAAGGATGTGACAAATGAACTTCCATCGGAAGTTGTTGGATCTGAAACAGTGTTACCGCTATGCGACTTTAGTCGCATTTTGACTCTTTTTTGTGCCTCATGCGACCATGATACGACTTTTTAAAAAATTGTCTATTTTGACCCTTTTTAAAAAATTATGCGACTTTCTTGACCCCATCTCTAGAAAAATACATTGAAAAGATAAGTTATTTTCTTAATTCATACAAAAATTTCCAAACTTCTATTCAAATAAGAACAAAACTAACACTGTCACACATAATTTCAATCTATACAATGGAATCAAGTTGAAATTGTTTGGATCGACTCGATCACGTTCTGTCAGAATCGAAATCTTGCTATTCTAGCATAAAAATTCGTTTCATCCTGTCGACTCTGCATATAAATGTTGTTAATAGTTAACAATTTTAATTTTTATGAGTAATTTTGGTTATTTCACCACTCCGTTCCTCTTTAACAAAGTTTCCCAATTATTTCTATGTGTTTGTTCGACTGTGGTGAAATTTAAATAAATTCATGAATTCGAAAAAAAAAATATCTCTGTCAAGATTTTCTCGTACCTACTACTTTGTTGTCTTTTGTATTTTTGGGTTTCGGTCGGCGTTCATTTGTTTGGAGCCCATTCTCGATATTGTTTGTCATTTTTATAAAATGGATAGGTAAGTTTTTATGAAATATATCTAAAAAATTTATCACTTGTTATTTCAGCCCTGGAAATAATTGTGTGTGTTTAGAAAAAACTACGTGTTTAGGAAAACTACGCCATGGAATAAGAATATTCCGCACTCAAATGGAACAGTTAGCACCTGCCTTAAGTTCGAGTCCAGAAAATTCTTATTCCATGGTGTAGTTTTCCTAAAACCGGAAGCTGAAATAACTATTTTTTTCTAGTGATCTAAATACTAGTATAAGAATTTATTTTTCTTTAAAAGGTATACCTAATAAAAAACTAAAAAACAACTGTTTTTTTTTGTAATGTATACAGATTTTGTTTGATTTAGGTATGTTTTAAAATAAAATCTAAATGCGACTTTTTTTTTTCATTTGACCCTTTTTTTGCGACCTTTTCAAAAATCCCAGCGGTAACACTGATCTGAAAATGTCTGCTTATATTCACTATTCCCCGTACTCCCATCGAATCCCCATTTTCCTATTAAAACTAGCTCGCTACCAGACTTTGTAACATTATCTAAAATAGATTTTTGAGATTCAACAATTCTTGTGGAAGTGTGGTCTAACAAAGATTGTAAATTAATTTCCGCCGAAGATTCCGTTACAGAAATTTCTGATGGATAACATCGCTTCTTGGCTTTCAAAACTTTCTGATAGGAAGGCAAAACATTGGGAAGTTTTGAGTGAATAAAATCTTTCAGTAATAAATATTGATGTTTTGTTAGTTTTGCCTCGTTTATCAAAGATATCACCTCGTCTGTGTTAAAATCCAAAGAAGAATTGGATTGATCAGCTTTCTCAAGTAAAGAACTCACAGTAAGTGGAGGGCCACCAAAGCTACCGTAAAATGGGCGCAATGCGCGCAACATTTCCGTTAACGAACAATCATTTTGATAATAAAGTTTTATTATTTGAACGTGCTGTTCAATCGTGTTACTTGCCATGATGATTTAGCAAAAACAACTGTAAACAAAAGATCTGACAGATGTCACCAAAACAAAATGGTCACCACAGGGCGCCAAAATCTACCCGCGCCAATTGAAACCCCCTTTTTAAAGCAAGTTAATGAATTGTTTTCGCAGCAGCATTCCTAGAATTGTTGCAGTAATGTTGGGGGCATACTTTCCGTTGAGGTTGTTAAATTCATATTTTTGTTATAATTTAGTGTTTGGTCTATTAGACTGTTTGACTTATTCAATCTTCAAAGGAGTGAGAAAATGTCCCTTTTCAAGAAATGTTTCTGCATTTTTATCGGATCTATCTTAAAAAGATTACATTGTTCATTTTGTTTCAGCAAAATACCAAAAATTTGACACAGGAATCATTTCACAATTCTAGTCGTTGATAAGTCCTTATCCTTAACTTAACTCAATAAAACATAATCCTGCCATAATATTAATAATCAATTATAATAATAACAATATCATATCAAAATAACCCTGCAGAAACAGCATGTTTCCATTCCCCGAAGTGCACAATAATTATCATATTATATAATACAAAAACACTTGACAATTGAATAATTGCTACAACATAAAAAGTAATAATTGTTGAACAATGAAACAATTGGTGTCCCACGGAGTCAGAGCCATAAGGAGAAGTTGTTGTTGAAAAGTGGTTTGATTATTCGCAACTCGAAACATAGGAAACTAAGTGACATTTTATTAAATGTGATTGATAGCGAGCGGGTGTGGGGCAACCTAAATCGTTCACGTTTATTTTTACGCAACGATAAACCTGCCATTGGAAAAGTTTACCCCAAGCTTTTATTTAGATTTTGGGCCTCTTTTTTATGAGAATTTTATAAAAACCAAAAAACCTTTTTTGTTTTTATTTGGGGTTAGAAGTAGAAGAGCAAAGGTTTTGGTGAAAAAGAAAACATCAACAACATTTGCGCGCGTTTTTTTTATAATTGAATTTGTTTGTAGTCCTGCTTCTGCTCCTGCTTTTGGTAGGTTAGATGTTTGGGTACGTATACTGACACTGATTTCCGGAATATTTACCGTTTGTGAGTGTTCTAAGAACTCCATGGAATTAGGAGGGTTGTGCGTATAATTATGAAGCGTAAAACCTTAGTGTTTCGTTTCATTTAATGAGGACAAATCTTGACATAGGTATTAAACTCGTATAAGGCGAGTAGCTCGTAGGCTTCTTTGTTATGTACTCGTATACCCGCACTCTTGGCCAATATATCCGGTCGAGCCGACTTTCCAATTGCGTGACTGCCATTTTTAACTCCCTCCCTTTCTCTATTATTTTATTTGAAAGGGGATTTTGTTCTTATGCCAAAAAATAGCTTTGAGCTGATTTTTGAAGTGTATACGAGGATATGTATATTTTTGTGTTATTCTTTTGGTTCATCGTTTTAGTTTTTTTCTTTCTTTCTTTTTTCCATTTTCGTTTTTAATGTTCGAATTTGTTTTGTATTTTTTTATGAACGATGACAGTAACGGACGTGCCTGGAAATTATTATACCTCGAGTTTTTTTCCATCTTACTAAGAACAACCAGAGAGAGCTTATTTTTATACCCGCTGGGCCTCTGGGCTTTACGAAGTAGTATGGTATGGGTTATAATACGGTATGTGGGTGAGAGTTTTTGAAGACGTGAGTGAGTAAAACATATACCCACTTCCTTTTTAAGGTTTAAGGTAAGTTGTCTGAATTATAATAGAATTTGTTTGGTTTATTATGAAGTTAACGTTGAATGTTATAGGTATACCTTCTCTTGGCATATACATATGGCTCGACGACGCATGTATATGGACTGGGATAGATATAAAATAAAATCATGTTTTATCTTAGGATGAGATTAGGTTTTGAGTTTAGTGCAAAAGTTTTGTTTTCAAGATAATAAGGTTAAAATGACATGATTTTGTTGTAAGTATTTTGTATTTTGTGAGAAGGGTGTGTTTTTGTGTTATTTTATTCGGGTGTGGATTTTTTATCCACACACAAAAATATGGAAAAAGAAACTGGAAGAAATTTTATTAACTCAAGTAATATATAGCAAGTCAAGTGTGTTTTTGAGTATCATGTGATATAATTAAAAATTTAATTGAAAAACTTATTGGACATAGGTATGTATAAGTTTTGACATGACTTTTATATACGAACGCAAACACTAACTGAATTTTAAAGAAGATTAAACACAAATGAAATGAAATACCTACACAGTAACTAAAAATTGTTAAAGTGTAAGAGCTTAAAATACAGCTATAACTTATTTATTATCAAGGAATTATACATTAAAAAAAACAACAAACAATTACTGTCAATTTGATGGCATTTCTAACTGAACTACTCAAAAACAGCTGTTACGACATCCAAATATTATATTATAGTATTGTCAAACTAATAAAATATAACAATGTTATAATTTAAAAACTTCAAACTGCTTCACTCCTACACTACTTTTGTGCTTAAATATACTTTTTTAGTCCATACAAATTAGATATAAAAATATCTTTGCTTCGAAATAAATCCGACAAAGTTGAACTTTGAGAAAATTTTACTTAGGTAATTTTAGTTAATTTTAAGTGAATAAAGGGAGTGGGTAAAATGCTTTTAAGAACCTTTAAAATTAGCAAGGTATTGTAAATAACAGACAAAGTATGGCAATGTTGAAGATCTCTGTACCACCAAACTTTTTTGCTGTTCAGTATCTTTTAAGAATCAAGCCTTGTACTCGTATTATAAGAATTCGTGATCATACAAAATTTGCACTGCTCCACTTTTTTAATTCGTTAAAAATGCTAGATTTTATATTTTCTGTATTTTGCCTGTATTCTTACTTACTTACTTAAGGTGGAGCTACTGTTCGGGGCGGATATGGGCCTAAACCAACATGAGTCTCCACCCAGTTTGGTCTCTAGCTACCTATTTCCAGTTTCGCACGCTTAGTTGGTTGAAGTCTTCTCCCACCTGCGTACGCAGTCTGAGTCGCGGTCTTCTTTCACCGTCCTTTGGGATTGGATTCGAAGACCTTTCGGGCTGGAGCGTTGATGTCCATTCGCTTTACATGACCCAGCCATGAGAATCGGCATAATGAGTGTCTTATAGATGGTGATCTTAGATGCTCGAGAGAAGACTTTACTACTCAATTGCCTTCTAAGTTCAAAGAAGCAGCGATTTGCAAGAGTTATTCTACTTTTGCTTCCAGCGCTGGTGTCGTTGTCCGAATTTATAGCGGTGCCTAGGTAGACAAAGTCCTTAACTACCTCAAAGTTATAGCTGTCCATGGTGATGTTTTGTCCAAGACGTCATCGTTCAATGTCCTTTTTTGATGACAGCATATACTTGGTCTTGCCCTCATTGACCACTAAACCCATCTTCTCATCATTAAACTTTGATATTCCAATTATGTCAATATCATCGACGTATCCGAGTAATTGGATGAATTTTTGAAAGATTGGGCCTCTAGTGTTGACGGTTGATGAACGATGGTGAAGAAGACGCATGGCAGTGCATGGCCTTGTCTAATACCTTTGTTGACATCAAATGCATCGGTGAGATCTTTTCCGACTTTGCTAGAGGAGCGTGCATTGTCCATCGTCATTCTGCACAAACGGATAAGTTTGACAGGGATGCCAAGACTAGAAATTGTTCTGTAGAGCTCTTCCCTTTGATGGTATTCTCAACACAGACTGTGGTTCTACTACGAAATTCCCCCTGATCGTCCCTACAGGCTTCGGTTCGTGGCTGGTACCCTTGGTTGTTTTTTTTTTACCTTTTGGTAAAATTTACGAACCTTATTCCTGTTGTGAGGATCACGAGCTTTTCATTCTCCCTTTTTTCCATCTAAGAAGCCGGCGTTCCTCTCTCCTCTTCTGCTCGTAGAGCTCGAGAGCAGCTCTGGTCCTTCTGTGCAGCACCGTTTTTTTGTGCTTGTTGCTTAGCTGCCTGCGCAGCATTTGTCGTCAAACCTGTGGTAGCCGTGTGAAACCTATCACTTCAGAGGCGGCATCTCTGATGGCTGCAAGGCAATGTTGCCACTGTTTTTCAATGCTTCTTAAGAGGTTCGATCGGAAAAGTACAAAGCAGAAATTTAGTTTAGTTAGTGGCCCAACGATATATATATGTTCAACTATTGTAGTTAAAAATTGTAATTTCAATAAAAATGCACATTTCATTTATAGACTTTTGTCACTATATTTTGTTTACGTTTTTGGTCAATACAAACATACTTAGTCGTGTGAACAAAAATAAGGCCAAAAACATTCATCAACCGAATTGGAGAAAACTTCATTATGATAGCTTTGAAGCAGTCTAGGAGTTCATTTACTTGGGATTTAATATTTTTTCCAAGAACGACCCTTAATGAAGATTCGGTAAAAAATTAGTCACAAAAACCATTTATGCTCTACAAAACCTTCAGCGCTTTACAATTAGCAGAAAGGAATGTATATTGCTAGAATTTTATTTAAAGAAAAATTCAACGTCGAATATTTGATCTTGTGTGCTCAAATGTGTTTGAATAGAGAGCTCTATGAGATTTGAACAGATTAAAATAAGTTCAAAAAGTTAAGAAACTCTAGCTGGAGAAACCTTCGAATCTCACCCCCTTAGTTCGAGACGATGTAGCAGACCGACACTCCGCTTTAAGAAAAAGCCATCTCAAATGCCAGAATTGTTGGTATGAACGACTGCAAACAGCATTACGTCTTCCTGGGAAGATATTTACTTTTTAAACAACCATTCAGAACAAATTCTACAACCACTACATCCCCAAAATATGAGAAGGTACTTCAAATCTCCATATTTTTAAACCAAATCCCACCATGGGAACTTACTCTAGAAGAATTTGATAGTATTGGCTGCGATGTGGCAAGAATGGTACGTTTTTTGGAAAATAGATATGTTTAAGACTTTTTTTCTACATTTGTGCAACAGTAGCGTGCACCATTGATGTTCTCTCTAGCTTTGAAGACATGAGGCCTATTAATCGTTTTGGAGCAGACCAAACCCTGTCAGTGGTGTTTGATGAGTAACATGTCTGTGATCCCTTAATACGAAAAGTTTTTGAACCTGTGAGAGGGGGTGAAGCTAGAGGAGTGTAACGAAATCCCCCCGCGTCGCACAGAATTCCGCAGCATAAAATCCCTTTTTTCTTTTTCTGCTGGAGAAAATGTTTCGTTTACCCTATTTATTTTTAAATTGTGTTCCTTTTATTCAGAGCCAGAGCTCGTTAAAAATCAAAAAAAGAGGCTGGGATGCGACCCACACTGATAACTTCCCATACCATCTGTCGATTTGTCTTGCTTAAAAGTTTGTAGGTTTTCGTGTTTTGTTAAAAAAGTTCTCAGTGGAATTATTCTTAAAAATTTAAAAACTACCAATAATATTTCGCAATAATGACTGAACGAGATTTTTAGTCGAAAACCAATTTTAGTAGCATTTCTTAAAAAAAAAAATATTTCTCATATAAACAAATACAAATTGGATGAATGAAATTAATTTGAAGTCAATATCTTCTATTATTCACCAGATATCGAAAACCGAACATCAATTTTTACCAATTTTGAGTGCTATTTTTTCTAGATCTTAATTTTTTATGAAAAAACTGACTGTTGGATTTTTATAAAAAAAATCTACTGAACGTCGAAAAAAATATTTTGTGTGAGATAAAATAAGTTTAAAGCCAATATTTTTTATTTTTGAAAAGATATTTTTGTCGAAAATAAATTTTTACTAAGTTTTAGTATTGTTTTTTTTAGGTTTTTATTTTTTGTAAAAAAACTGCCAACTCGATTTTTCTCAAAATTTTACCGAATATTGAAAACAATATTTCTTATAATAAAAAATTAGTTTAAAGCCAATATTTTAAAGTCTTAAAAGATATTT
Source organism: Eupeodes latifasciatus (assembly GCA_920104205.1). NCBI lineage: Eukaryota > Metazoa > Arthropoda > Insecta > Diptera > Syrphidae > Eupeodes > Eupeodes latifasciatus. The sequence goes on along the minus strand of OV049924.1, from coordinate 354,941,760 downwards.
GAATCGAAAATCAATTTTTACCAACTTTTATTAAGTCTTGTTTAATTTTATTTTTTTGTAAAAAAACTGTCAAATTGATTTTTCTCAAAATTATACTGAATGTTGTCAATAATATTTTTTAAAATATAAAATTAGTTTAAGGCCAATATCTCAACTTTATTACCAACTTTTATTAATATTTTTTTTAGGTTTTTATTTTTTGTAAAAAAAAACTGTCAATTAAATTTTTCTCAAAATTTTATCGAATGTTGAAAATAATATTTCTTATAAGATAAAATTAGTTGGAAGTCATAATTTTAAATTTTCGAAAAGATATTTAAGTCGAAAATCTATTTTTACCAACTTTGAGTAATGTTTTGTATAGGTTTTTATTTTTTATAAAAAAAACTGTCAATTAGATTTTTCTCAAAATTTTACCAGATGTTAAAAACATTATTCTTCGTTGCACAAAATTGTTTTGGAGATAAAATCGTTTTTTGTTCGTAAATTGTTTGAGGTAAATAATATTTTTTTTTTCAGTTTTTTTTTCGATTTATAAAAAAAACCGTTGATTGGATTTTTTTCCAAAAATATATTTATTTGATATCACGTTACAATATATAATATAAAATTTAATTCAAGTCTCTAGCGTTATTGGTTCGTGAGATATTTAAGGTTAATTATTATTTTCACCTTTTTTTTAAAACTGCTATGGTAACAAAAACCACCCACGTAATTTTCTTGAGAGCCCTTTCTGCATCTTTTTATCTTATACTTATCATTTGTATAACAAAATTTATTTGAAGTCGATATCTCTTCTGGTTCTTGAGCTATGGACGACGAAAAAAACGTCGCGAACGTACGGACGTATGAACGTACATACACACGCACGCACAGACATCTTTCTAAAAATCTTTTAATTCGACTCTAGGGACCTTGAAACGTCGAGAAATGTCAAAATTTTCAATTTGACAAATCGGACCCATTACAATAACTTCCTATGGGAAGTTAATAATCAGAGCGGTATTCTTCTTTTTTTTGTTCAAGTAATATAATAGGAAACTTCGTTCTTGTTAATTCTCATCAATATTGGTGTCACCATTACTATGAAAAATTAAATTCATACAGTGCTGTTGATTTAGTATTGAAATTTTCATTTTGGGTTTTCGGATTCTGAGATTCGGGGTCTTGTGATTCTGGATTTTTTGTTCTGGGTTTTGTCCAACCCGAAACTAGCTTATTCCGTCTTAAAGCTTCAATGACAAGCGCTAAAAATTCGGTTCGTTATTTCCGTGTGCTTGTTTATCGATTCATAGCTTAAAAGGTACTTAATGACGGTTCAGAATCGGCTCAAAAATTACATAGTTATTCATGTTGTTGAGACGCGTTACGTCCAGAAGGTGTATCTAGTTCTGAAATACAATTTTATACTTGTTTGACCTAACTTTCTCATTGGGCTCAACATAAGCTTTAATTTTTTGACGTTATATTTTCTCTAGGATCAAAATTTATTCGATTTTCATTCCTATTTGAGCATTGCAAAACAACTCATTGTCAGTTTCCACAATCCTTTTTTACTCTCTGTTGGTCTAAAAAAAGAACCTGATTAGACTACTTGTTTCCATCATCCCTAGAATAAAAAAATAAGGTAACTGCCTCACGGTTACTTGTCGGATTTTGTAGATCTTTTTTTTTGTTGAGTTTAATTTACAAAATGACATAAAGTTTTCTTACTGTCAACAGGGCAAGTTCCTTTTTATGCTTCCTTATTATAATATACACCAACTATACCAACATAATTCTCTCTTATAGTTCCTCCATTTGGCTGGCCCTGGGTTACGTCGTCGTCGCTTGTCGACAGGACAAACGAGGACGACAAGAAGGACGAGTAGGTACACACAACGCATATTTCATGATAACCGATTTCCATTTGGATTGTTAACAAGCATAGCACCAGTATTTGTACAACCAAAAGTTTGTTAGCTTTTGGTTCTCCCCATTCGTCGCTCGCCATCAGCTTGCTTGGGATCGTGTTACTATTAAAGGACATTCATTACAATTTATACTAAGTGAAAGGACCAAAAACTGGAAGAACTCCAATGGAATAAGCAAAGTTTTAGTTTTTGATGGTTATATAGCTGTTGTATAGTTGTGTAGTCATATCTTTATCTATATTTTTCTATGCTCGTATAGTTGTTTGGTCGAAATGAATGTTTACACCTGCTGATGGTTAACAAGGGGAATAAAGTTGTCAGAGAGAATGTTGAATAATATTTATGTAAAATATAAAACATTCATGAATGGAAACCCTCTATTTTGTTCTTTTTTTTTTTGGGAATAATTGCTGTGCATATCTAAATACACACAAAAATTAGCTGTGAGAAATAAAACGTTTTGAGGAAAGTAGATTTAAGTATAGAAAATGCTGTTGACCATGACTTTGGGGTAAAAATAATTTTCGGACATAAAGTTCAAGTTTTTATCTTTTTTTTTGTAGAATAAAACGGCTTAATTGAAAGCGATGTGAGAATTGTATTCCAATAGAATTTTGCATAGCAACCCTTTTTGGAAGGTCAGTGATATTTTTAGCTAAAGTAGTCATACGAATATATAAGGCATAGTTGAATTTTTAAATTGTTTAAAACTAAATAATTATGTTCACGGGATTTGCTTTGTAATATACGTTGGTCTGAGACCCATGCACTTAGTCACATTTTTTTTAAAATGTTTTTAAAAAACTTAAAAATTAAGTGGAGGTATTGTCCCAATAAATTTTTGTCATGAAATTTGTGTTTTTATTAAAAAAAAGAATATTGGTAATGTTTATCCCAAGATATAATTTCCAAGCAAAATTCCACAAAGCCTAAATCCAAAATCAACAAAGCGAAACCTGCAAATCATTTTGATTGTGAATGTATCAAATGTTCTTAAAAAAAAAAAAAAACAAAAAATGTGCATTTTTAAAAACAAAGAATTACAACATACAATTGTTTTAAGTAAATAAGAAACTGAATATTAAAGAAATGAATTTTAGATTCGGAAAATCATCTTTAATTTTAATAAAAAAAAAACTACTTAATGAATGTTCATATAAAAAGTATGATTTAATTTCCAGTTACAAAATCTATTTGACTGATTGTAATCGCTATCAAGGAAGAAGAATGTCATTTTCATTTGAAATCAGATAAATGGTATTATTTGCTGTATCTGGACATTAGGGATTTGAAGGTCATTACAAGATAGATTATCTTTGTCAATTTTTTGTGAGATATCATACGCTTTCTAAAATAAAAAGTTAAAAATGTGTATTTAACTAGCGGCCCGGTACGTGCTTCGCTACGTATAAGGCAAAGTAATAAAAAAAATGATTATAAAGTTCATTGATTCAAACAAAAAACTTTTTTAAATTGCTAGCTATTTAAAAGTCCAAATGACCCAAATGATATATTGTTTATATTTTATTTATCAGCAAAGAGTAAAAACTGTGTCTTTACATAATAAGGGTAGTAATATCCCCTTAAGTGTGCGCTTATTATAAAAAAAAATAAAAAAGAATTGGGTACTCTTACAATGGTGGGTCTATATGGGTATATTTTTTGTTTTTCCATTTTGAGCATGAATAAATAAACAGGGGTATCGACTCTGGAACAGGCAACATAAAGTTGGCCATGTGAAAACATGATTCCTCCAAATTGACACCACAAACTTGAAGTGTTTGCCCTTGGGCCTTATTTATGGACATCACAAATGATAAACGCACAGGATATTGTAATCTTTTGAATTAAAATGGCATATCAGTTGGAATCATAGAGATACGCGGTATCAAACACACTTCTCCTTTTGATTTACCAGTTAAGATTGTAGTTTAATCAAATTTGGCAATAACTTTTTCACTGTCAATATGGTGCCATTACACAGTGGTGGTGGATTAATATTTCGCAATAATATAATCAACGAACCAATTTTCAGATTGAAACAATGCGGTGGTATACTAGCCGGTTCCAATGAATTTAAAAATTCAATTGGTTAATTCATTGCCTCATCTTGATTCATAATACTGTCAATTGATTTATATGACGTGACTACACATGGCAGTTTCGCTTGAATTTGAAAATGAATGGCATTGATATGAATGTTCTTCGGTGCTAAAATGGCGCGTTCTCTCAACCAATAATGATTTCTGTAATTCTGAAGAATATTCGGAAAAACACGTTCAATCAACTCATCTATAGATTGCGCAATTGTACAAAAATTGTTCGGTAAAGTGATCAATCCGTTGGTACTGTCGATTGGTATTTTGCATCACCAATTTCTAACAATTGTTTTGAAAACTCATGTGCAGTTGCATCATTATGTAGTTGAATACGCATATTAATATTCAGTGTCAATTTTCGTACATATCTCCAAAGGCGTTTATTTCATCAGCAGGAGTTGATCGAGGAATGACAGGCAGTGTTTGATGAAAGTCCCCTGACAGGAATATCACAGCACCACCAAAAAGCTGTTGATTACCGGGTAAATCTTGCATTGTTCGATTAAATGCTTCTATTGAATTTTTATTCGCCATTGTGCACTCATCCCATAAAATAATTGACGTTAATCGCAGAACTTTTGCCGTAGCAGAATTTCTCGAAATATTGCAAGTTGGAGTTTCAATCACCTGTACATTCAAAGGCAATTTTAATGCAGAGTGTGCGGTCCGACCACCTTCTAATAATGTAGCAGCAATTCCCGAAGATGCAAGTGCCAATGCAATTTTCTGTTCAGATCGAATAGTCGCTAAGATCAATGAACGAAAGTTTTGCCTGTACCACCAGGTACATCCAAGAAATATAATCCACCTGCATTATTGGAAACGGCTTGCATGATTGTGTCGTACACATGTTTTTGTTGAATATTCAATTTGGTGCTATTACAATTTTGTGATTATCAGATGGGATACGATCAAGAGCAATTTTGAACAATTGAAGTAATGCGTTATGCTGATGGAAAAACCTTTGAAGCTCACGAATAATTTCTCGTCTTGTATTTGAAACTATTGCACAACGTTGATCCAATTCACGATTTTCATCACCAATAAAACAAATTTGCAAAAATTGATGATCAGCGTCGGGGTATGGCAATAACGAACCAGCTTGATGATAAATCTGGCCCTGAATCTGTAACATGTATGCAATTTGAGGTAGATGTTGAATCAGAATTTGTAAGACTTTATGATTCAGATTGATATAAACATTAAACATGTTTACCTTAAAAGTCGGCATAAAATTATGTCTAATAATTTAAGTAGCACCAAAAGAAGTCATCTGAAATGCCGAATTGTATTGTTGAATATTACTCAAAAACTGCTTCGACGTTTGAGATGTACCAAAAATAAATGAATACAATGGTTCGGGTGGAGTTTCTAATGTTGGCAACCTCACTTTGCCATTAGCACAACACATTCCGGGCGTTTCACCTGGAAAGTTAGCCGCATCACAATGTGGACATATTGCGTCCATCATTCCAATGTATCCGTACACACTATAATCAATCTGACTATTGTAATTAAAAACAGCACGTAGCATTTCATCCAAAACAGCACGACGTATTCATGATTAAGTACAGGTAAAGGGTCAACAGATTTATTCTGTGCAGTACATTCACGCTGCGATGCATTAGCTTGTGCGCGTTCATCTGTAGCCTGAGATCGTCTTAATAATGCCACTTGATTTGCATTACGCGTGCGCCGGCCTATGTTTGGTCGTCTTGCTCGTGGCATTTTACCTTCACTCAACAACTCAACAATATTTTGGAAAATATAAACACAAAGCAATAACTCAACAATATTTTGGAAAATATAAACAGAACAAAGCAATAATTATCGCTGATAAAATGAAATGACATATGTTGATATTAAATTTGTTTGACAGAACTAACGTTAGTTTTTTTGTCTTCGATTGTTTTGTCAAAGGTTCAAATTGGCTTTTAAGTATAGTACAAATTGTTTGTATATGGGAGTATAGAAAGATGTTGATTTTACACTTTTTCAAGATTTTTTTTTAATTTTCTCTACGTACAAACCTTCTCTGTACTTCCACGAATAATTCAATAATTAGCCAAATCGATAAAGGCATTGTTGAGTTATAACATTACAACGAAAAGTGGCATTGATTTTTTTTATATATAAATATTTAAGTCAATACTTAGTAGAATATACTAGATTGGTACTACGAGTTCATAACTAACAAACTATAAGTTTCTTTTAAGCATTACACTATTGATTTTTCGTCGCGAGCTAATAACATTATCCCAAGTAGTTGGCATCTAGCATCGTAAACCATTACATTGAATTGTTTCTTTTCGATCACAATGTACTTTAAATACGAGATTCCAAACAACATCTGCCTTTTGCAAATCTAATCTGACAAGAAATCTGAACAACTATAGATATATAAATGGATCTCTAAAATCTTTCTATTTTAGCCTATCAACGAGTTTGCCTTTGGGAAAAGATAATTGAAAATGCTTTTCAAAGAAAGTGATAGATCCGGCAACGATATTGCGTTACACTTTTAAATTTTAAGTTTAAGGCAGTTAACCTGACACAATGTAGAGAAAGAATAGAAGTCCGACTGCATGTCATCATCCGTAATCTTCACTTTCAAAAATAGTTTAAGGCATTAATATTTAATGACCGAGATAATGTCGTTAATAAAAGTTAAGAATAAAAAGAAGCGGACGAAGGTGACTACCTTGTGGAACGCAAGATTAGCAATGATTTTTTATTGAACTCCACGTAGATATGAAGTTATCCAAGAAAGAATTTAAGAATGAAAACCAAAAATCACAATTTCTTCAGAAGTGGTTACAAAGTCAACTATTCAAGAAATTGTTGTTAAACACTGAACGGAAGGAAATGAATTCAAAAACGTATCAAAATAATTCATCTGTAGAATCTAAATTCGATGATTCAACCCATTTGAAAAACATAGTTTTTGGAATATCTAATGATTTTCTTTCCATCTCTGACAACATTACTCGCACACAGGAATTGTTGAGAGTTGTAAGTCACTAGGCCCTGGTTCTTCATGGACTGTTGCGCCAACTAATTTATTTTATTTAATGATTTTCTTTAAGAATAAGTTCAAAGTCAATAGATTTATTTATTTGTTCTATACGGAATCGAAAATCATTTTTTAACATTTTTATTATGACAGATAATCAAACATGACATTGCCATGGTAAAGAAGGCGAAAAAAGTAGGACCTGTGATTCCGTCACTCTGGTCTGTGTGTCCTCGGCCCTACAGTCAAAACCTTAACAATTGGGTCGATTGAGTTCAAACCATTTTTTTTTTAAACAGACAAGCTCTTATATTGTCTATAAATAAACAAAAATGTAAACAAAATTGTTTTGATTTGTAAAAAATATTTAATTTTACTTTAACTTCTATATCTCAAAAACGAGTTGCCTTTTTTTTAATGAGTATTTTTTTTTATTAGGTATTGTATAATCTTATCTTAATATACATACATATATAAATTACTTGTCACGTTGTTTGTCCCCGATGGACTCTTAAACTAATTAATCGATTTTAATCAAATTTGTATACACCGTGTGTAGTTTGATCCAACTTTAGAGATAGGATAGCTTACATCTCAATTTATGATCGCAATATTATTTTATTGCAAATTACTTGTCTATTATTTGACAATCACAATCACAATTATCTGTTAGCTTCAATCGATTCTTACAGTAAGATGGCAACATATCTTCATTGGATTGATTAAGTATTCAATAGGTTCAGATTTGGAAAATCCATGTTTTTCTCATGGGCAGCTATATGTGGTATGTTCTGGTGTGGAAAATCCATCGAACCTATTTGTGTAAGCGAAAGACGGTTAACCAAAAATATTGTTCACCGATCAGTGTTAAATTATATTGAAATTAAAATTAATTATAATTAAAAATAATAAATATTATTGTTAGAAGATTTTTAACTATCCGCCCTACCTACCTCATTTATAAGTTTAATTGTCATGACATAACTAAAAAGAGGCTGGGATGCGACCCAGAGTGATAACTTCCCATCTCGTCTGTCGATTTGTCTTACTTAAAAGTTTGTAAGTTTTCGTGTTTTGTTAAAAAAGTTATCAGTTGAATTATTCTTAAAAATTTCAAAATTACCAACAATATTTTGCATATAATGAAATAGTTTGATTTCAAAATCTGTATTTGTTAACGAGATTTTTAGTCGAAAACCAATTTTTACCAACTTTAGTAGCTAATGTAGTAAATGTCGAAGACAATATTTTCTGTGAGATAAAATAAGTTTGAAGCCAATATTTTTAATTTTTGAAAAGATATTTGAATCGAAAATCCATTTTTACCAACTTTTATTGATATTTGTTAGGTTTTTATTTTTTTGTAAAAAAAAACTGTCAATTCGATTTTTCTCAAAATTCAGACGTACCAGATGTTGAAAATGTTATGTTTCGTTGCACAAAATTATTTTGGAGATAAAATCGTTTTTTGTTCGTAAAATTTTCGAGGTGACAAATATTTTTTTTTCATTTTTTTTGAGCTATACAAAAAACTGTTAATTGGAATTTTTTCGAAAAAAATATTTGTTTGGTTTCACATCTCTAGTGTTATTGGTTCGTGAGATGTTTACCTTTTTTTCAAATTGCTATGGTAAAAAAAAACCACCCTTTCAATTTTCCTGAGAGCCCTTTCTGCAGCTTTCGGCATTATTATTTGTATAACAAAATTTATTTGAAGTCGAAATCTCTATTGGTTTTTGAGCTATGGACGATCAAAAAAAAGTCGTGAACGGACGTACAGACGTACGGGCGTATTAAATCTAATCCCTTTGTATTGATTTTTGCTTTTCATTAATTGTACGAAAATATTGATCAACGTGACCGGAAATTAGGTAGAACTTTAAGGCTTGAAAAATTCGTTAGAATTTTAGGTTTTCAGAAAATGCATACATACATAGGTCGATGTCCTTTATACAAATATTAAATAACGAAAACACGTGCATTTAATTATTCCTTTCTTCCCTATATCCATTCCGTTATATTATATAGATAGCCAAGTCATAATGGCACCATCAGCACCATACACATAATGTTAAAAGCTCGTTATGTCACTTCGCTAGTAGAGGTATTAAAATATATTTTATCCAATATCAATAACATTCTGCAGAACATAATATTTGATTTATAAAGTAAAATTTCAAACAAAATGAAAATAAACATATGAATGTCAAAACCAATAGGTACGATCATACATTCACTCACCGATATATTGTAGTACGAGTATATATTGGTATTCAAATCCAACCCAGATTATTATGATTCACAAACAATTAAAAATCCAACAACAGCCATTAATGCCGCAAACCTGAACAAAAAGTCATCAATATTTCAGCCACATGATGTGGACATATTTAAAAGACAATAAATTTCAAATTGCCATTGCATAGCATCGTCGTCGTCGTCGTCGTACAATATAAATGACGTATCCTTTTGCCGACACGATATGATGTGGATTGGATGTCCTATCCCACCCCACCATCTCCCATCATCCATCCAATGTCCCTCTGCAGTATAGAACTGATGAAGTCTGCTCTGCTCTGCTCTGCTGGTAAGCGACATCAAGGCACAAGGCAGGCACCGCACTGTCTCCAACAAAGCAACACGATTGATACAAATCCATTTATCACATTCAGGTCGTATATTATAAATATATTGTGTCCTCTGCCCTCTCTCTCTCAAAGCCATGGACTGGACATGGACAAACTAATTATCAATGTAAATTCTATTCCCGAAGGTACGACGCGCGACGGACCGGATTTCCATCAAGTTCAAACAATAATTTCCCGTTTGTAGATGACGATGACGATGACGTCCCATCCACGTCCAACTTGGAACAGGATATCATAACACAATCATATCATATGCAGCGTGTCCTTTTCTCTGACTCTGCTTCGCTTTACTTTGCCGTGTTATGCTGTGCTCAGCTCAGCATTAACACGGTTATGCCCTGCCCAGCTGTTTGGTTTTGACTCCCGCGGGATATTTGCGGCAACGTGGTCATTTCTGAAAGGCTGCATGGAGAGCGCTTGAACAGGACATTGAATAGGGACATCATGTCACACCAAGCGTATATTCTTGCTGTTTTTGTTGTATAATTCAAATCGCATTTGCAGAGGCATTGTCGTCGAATAATTGAAATCGACCCGTGATTATTATTTTATTCGTCATCCTCGCATCGTCGGAGTCAGTGCCTGAACTGAACCTGAGCCAATGTTATGCTATTCACGGTTCTCTTGTCATATGTGTTGACCGTGTCCTGATGAATTTGAATCATAAATGTCTCCCTACCAATTCAACACCACGCCCGTCGCCGTTCCGCGCTGGCCATCCTCAACAACGCACAAAGCCCAAAGACACTGCTGATATGCACTGAACAATGACACCCACAGCTATATCATGAACACACAATGAACAACAGGGATTTTCATTAGCTTTTCCCTTTACCTATTCACATGGCGGGCGACACAGTCATCGGGCCGGCTTGACTGTCGGGAAGCACTCAACTTTAGGTAGATATCATTTTATGATGCAGGGGTTTATTTTCAACCCTTTTGCCATTCTCACTCTCATATGCCTGCTTCCTGGATCAGAACTTTCGTCGAGTCATATTTATGTGTCCCTTGGAACTACATCACCAGCCATTATCACATTTTTTCACGGGAACAAAATTTATTCACCTTTGTGAGTTAGCCATACCCAAAGCCATATCGTTATGTGAATATAGTGGCACTTGGTACACTGGTTGTTGGATTTTGGATTTTGGACGTGGCGTGGCGATGCGATGTGTGGGCAAATATACAAGTTAGTTCTTGCTCATGTAACTGCCTCTGCCCGTGAATGTCAAAACTGAATTTCGCCAAGGATTAGGTGGTATTTTCTTGGGTTTTTCAAAAGCAAATGTTCACTTATCAAATGTGATGTACTCGTATCCTAGGTTCCAGACTTTTATCCCACAATTTGAGCAGAAATCGTAACTTACTTCCATTTATAAAAATAAAGACAAAACTTATAATGTGTTCTGTGGTTCTTAGGTTTAAATTTATTTATGAATAGCCTAAACTCTGGACTTGCTTAGTAACAACTTAGCAAGAGTTTAGTAAACATCTATGAATATGCCCCATTACGTTTTAGAATTTTAATAAGTTTTCAATTTTTCAATTATGGCCTACTCCGTTTTTGCCAAATTTTGACGTGGTATAAAAATTAATTTCATTTTTATTTTAGGCCTACTTCATTCATTCGATTTGAATTCAATTTTTGGTTTGTGTAAATTCGTCTTTAGGGCGGTCTAGAGTATTTATGAAAAATATGGAAAACAGGAGTTCGTCAGAGAATTTAGAATGCGAGCGAGTCAACTGGTTTACCAAAATTGTTTATTTTCTATTAAATGTGTTAAAACAGTTTTTTTCAAAGTAACGAATCAGTTCAAGGCTTTTTCCTCTAATAAGCAACTAAAGTAAAGAAAGAGGTTTTTTTAGGTTTTTATTTTTCGTAAAAAAAACTGTCAATTCGATTTTTCTCAAAATTTTACCGAATGTTGAAAACATTATTTTTTTTAAGACAAAATTAGTTTACAGCCATAATCTCAAATTTTTAAAGAGATATTTGAGTCGAAAATCAATTTTTACCAACTTTTAGTAATTTTTTTTTAGGTTTTTATTTTTTATAGAAAAAAAAAACAGTCAATTTGATTTTTACCAGTATGTCAAAAACGATATTCTTAATTGCACAAAATTATTTTGGAGATAAAATCGTTTTTTGCTCGTAAAATATTCGATGTGACAGATCTTTTTTTATTTTTTTTGATTTATAAAAAAACTATTAGTTGGAATTTTTTCCAAAAATATAATAGTCCTGTATCACGTCATAATTTATAATATAAAATTTGATTAAAGTCTCTAGCGTTATTGGTCCGTGAGATATTTTGGGTAAACTAACATTTTCACCCTTTTTTAAATTGCTTAGGTAAAAACACCACCTACGCATCTTTCTGCATTATTATCTGTATAACAATATTTATTTGAAGTCGATATTTCTACTGGTTCTTGAGCTAAAAATCTTTTATTTCGACTCTAGGGGCCTTAAAACGTCGAGACATTTCAAAATTTTCATTTCGACAAATCGGACCTATTACAATAACTTCCTATGGAAAGTTAATAAATTAAGTGTCGCAACAGTTTGTAAAGCACCAAGGCCCCTCCATCCCTGACATGACTCGCAAACAGGAATGGTTGAGAGTTGTAAGTCACTAGGCCCTGGTTCTCTAAAGACTGTTGCGCCACCTAATTTATTAATTTATTTATTTATTAGTTAGTTGAATTATACATGGTATCTTCATTTAATAGAGCCTTAAACTTGATGATGACTTTTGACTGAAATATGTGTTTTGAATACTACATCTACTGGTTATAAAGGGTTCGCCAAATAACTTTTTTGTTGGAAAATGCTTAAACATCGAATGTAGCTTCGGCTGTGTGGCACGTAGCGCCGCCGCCGCCGTCCTGTTGAAACCAAATGTTGCCAATGTCCTCCTGTTCAATTTTTGTGAACAAAAATTCGTTCAACATGACCCGATAACTCCTTGCTCATTTTCGAAGAAAAATTACCCAATCATGCCTCCGGACCAAACAGTGACTCGTTTTGGGTGTATCGGCTATGTAAGCGTACGCGCTTTCTGTGCCCCAAATGCGACAATTTTGTTTGTTTACATACCTGCCAAGATCAAAATGAGCTTCTTCTTAAAAGATGATTTTTTTTAGCAAAATCGGCATCTTCTCTAAGTCGATCGCAGACAATATTTCCCAGCGTTGTTCAAGCGTATACACAACCAACCAATTTTTCAATGGTTTTGCTGTCATTTTACGTTTTACTTCTTGATACAGAAACAACAATAAACTTCTGATTTTTTACTTATGATACAATTTTTCGGAAGTTACAATTACTTAAAATGGACAGTTCTTTGCATTTACCATCATGTCAAATTTTCTAATAACTAGGTTCGTTTTTCCAGCCTTTACACACCCCTCTAATTTATTATCAAAGATTGTCATGAAAACTCAGGATATATTTCGACGACCTGAAACTTCTTAGTATCCGTCATAGGTCCACTAGTGATCTCAGGGCACTTGATATTTCAAAAGCATTTGATTAAGTTTAGCATCAAGAACGCTCTCTTCTTCTCCCCGTTGTTGGATTAGATATAAACTTTTGGAAATTTCAAAACAAGGAGTATCGGATGGGTTCATATTTGAAAACCATAAAATTAACACTTTTGTGCCTCAGGGCTTCTATTATGTCTCCGACACTCTTTCTCATTTTAATAAATGATTTCATCTTTTTGTCTGAAACTTCTAAAGCACTTCTTCCATTGTTCCCCTCAGTATTTCAGGTTCGTTCTTATACTCTTACAGCCCTACTCTTCAGATTTTATTCTGTAACAATTATTTATGATAAGCTCTTAAATTCTGACCTTGACCAACGCTGTCAAATGGAAAATAAAAATTGTCTGTGGTTGTATTGAAATTCACCTATTGTGGAACTACATCCGCGATATCTCCAAAAATCCCGCAAGATCTTTGGATTCCTTAGAGCAATGCAAAAATTGTATCCCCCTTTGATCTAGTTTTTATCTATAAAACTTCTTTAAGTTCACAACTTGAGTTTAATTACTATCTAGCCTTAAGCAATCAATCATATAACTCGAGCCACCATGTACTTTCATTAGTATACCCTTGAGTCTAACTTTGATCTTATTGTCAAGTGGAGAGTAGTTCTTTAACCGTACTAAGCGAATGTTGAATTCTTTATCACACGCTGTATTTTCCTGTCATGGCAATGTTCTGGAATTCAAAACCAATATGCACCGAATAAACTCTCTCTCCCTTTCCGAATTCTATAACTCTGGGTCTTTGAAATAGTAGATAACAAAAAGAATTAAAATCGATTGAATCCACATCTTACGCTCTGATAATCTTAAAACATTGAGATTTTTGACTTTATTAAAACACTTTTCAAATAAATTCAATTAATTCTGCATCGGATTTTCAAATTCTAAATTCTAAAAGTATTGAATGATTTCAGCATCTCACTAACATTTTATTGTACTTAAAGTCTTAAAAAGGCTTTTTTATCTCCAAGTAGTTTCTGACATTTCTAATTAACAGGTCTTTTATCAATTTTGTTTTGCTTTACTCTTTTTCACGAACTTTCACTATTTAGGCGTGCTTAAACGAACAATTTTTATGAAAAGGAATTTGTAATTTTTTAGTGAGGAAAGTATTATACATTTTTTAACTGTGACTGTAAAATAGTTTGCAAAATGCTGAGCAGAAGGTTGTTTTAAACTGTGTGGTATTGTTTTTAATTAATAAAAAATTATATGGTACTAAATTTAAATTTAATAATCCAACATTTATTTTATATTTTGAAAAATAACATTGAGTTACTCTTTTAATAATGAAATAAAAAACACACATTCAAAAGCATGAAATCAAGCTTTAAAATGTGTCTCAACGGATTTTGGAAGAAAACTCTAGGGACGATAAGCAAATGAAAAATCTTTTGCTTTCTTCTGTTTATTTCTTGATATTCTCTTTACAGCTCGTACATTGAGTTCAAAGAACCTTTTACGGAAGTCTACCTTAACATTAAAGCTGCAAAAACGTTACCGAGCATAGAAAGAAGTCTTCTAGATTCTTCTGTATTTTCAAAATAGACACAATCTTATTGTCTAAGTCCATATATGTATGTACCCCGCAGCAGCATCCTACAGTTGACAGCCCCATCGTAATCTATACTAGTTCTGTCACTAGCGAAATCCACCTTGACATCTGATGAGACCCTTACCCTTTTTCGTATACCATACTATATACCTTTATGGTCCCTTACGATAAATTTTATTAATCATAATTTTGCAAACAAAAATGTATATTCCAAAGCGAGCCAAGACCAACTTCGACCATTAATCATTTGACTTCATATAGGTATACGTGTCCAAAAATTTAAGGGCTTGGTTAGGATTCCCCATGGCCTTCCAAGGGGGTATATAAACACCGCAAGAAAAAAAAATCATCCCTCGGCTTCAAGCGAGGAAAAGCTGTGTGTTGGAAATTTTTGAAAAGTGTAATTTATAAGGAAGGACCGGCCGGCGGCGGCGACGGCGGCGGCAGTGAATGTAGCGGCGCGGCATAGTGGTGGCAACTCCGACAACACAGACGGCAGAGGCAGACCCTATACCGAAATTCTTCATCACCAAGAGAAATATAGACAGAGAGACACACTATAAAAAAGTAGGAAAGGACACACCATAAGCTTCGTCACGTGGGATAGGAAATCGTCCTTTTACATGATGATACATATGCCATAAGGCATACGTTCACATAGCACGAGTGGGTTTTATCTACTACTGGGGGTGATTTTTTGAGTCACGAAGCATTGCGGTAGTGAAAGATGAACTAAAAGTTTATCATCATGACTAAATTTAAGCTGACTGTTAGATAGAGGTATGTTGTGTGTTAGATATGTTAAATGGTATGTAGGTATGTCATCCGGAGTCCGTCGTAGTGTCGTCGTTGTCGTTGTCGTTGTCGTTGTCGTTGTCGTCGTCAGCGTCGTATAGGTCGTTCGTTATATGAAAAGTTTTTGCAGCGAGCGGGTAGTAGAATAATGGTTGTTTAGCTAGTTTAGCTGATGGTTTAGCATAACTACCTTTTAGTGGCATTATGAAATAGCTTTCAGCTATTACTTAGTTATCTATCAAGTAAAACGCATGCATACAATGTATTTATCTTGTTTTATAGGTCAGGCTTAGAGCTCTATACTCGCTCTCTCCTCATATAAAAGAGAAAATGAGGTTGTAAAAGTTAAATAAATGTTTTAACATTTTGAATTATAATAAAATGTTGCGTTGCGTTGTTGTGTCGGTTTTTTGGTTATGGTTTATAATTAAAATTGACACTTTAGAATATACCTCTACTCATATTATGACTCATTATGGTGCGGCGACGAGGATCATAAAATGGGGGACTTTTGTAATAGTTTTAATAGCCAAACAATTCATTAACGTTTACCTCTATTAAAAACGTTTTCGTGTATTTAAATGCATAGATACATATTACGTTTTTTGTTACCAACGTGAATTAAATTGAATTAACTATAAAATGACTTGGACTTTGATCTAGAATTATTTTATAATATAATTAAGTTTTGGCAACTATAACATACATACGTTCTATGTTTTCTCATATCTAATATCCCAAAAATGAATGGCTCAAAAATTAAAAAATAAGGAACCATGTCAATAGATTTCAGTTCAATTCCAAAATTTGTATCTTTTATAAAAATCAGTGCATTTTAATACCTCTAAGAAGTGATAATTTATCAAAAAGTGAAAAATGGAATTATGTAGGTATGTGTCTGAAATGTCAGATAGTCAAAAGTCGTGTGATTTCAACAATTAAGAAGAGTAAAAATAGACATTTTGTGATTTTAGCTTAAGCTAAATGTTTAGGAATAACATAAAGAAGCACTCTTGTGGACAATATTGTTTGCAAACAAGTCGTTTCTTAAACACGTCATGGTTAAACCAGAGGGAACAAATTGGCATCACTGGGTCTAATAGTCATAGTTAAAAAGATCATGTTTTTTTATTGAACATTCCTTATTGTAAGTTTGAGATAAATTTCGTTTAATTCCCTCAGTAAAGTTGTTGATTGATGGCAACCATCGTTACCACTTTAATTCAATTGAAGTAGATCTACTTCTTTTTTTCAAATAAATTAAAAATCTACTTGCTAATTCGCATCTTCATCAAAATATTGAAATCTACTTCATTTTTAAGATCTGTGTTTCTACCTACTTCAATTTTAATAAGAATAGACTGAATCTACTCCTTTTTTCTCCTTATCACTCTTGTATGCAGTCTCAAAATTTTCTAGAGAATTAAAAATCGCTTTTTACTTTCGCCATATAGGACCTGTGTGGCAAGTTTTGCATTCGTACTCAAATTCGAATTCGAGATTTTAATCAAACATGACATTACGATGGTAGAGAAGTCGAAAAAGTGGGTCCCCCGATTTTGTCAGTATGTCTGTCTTTCCTGTTTTTTTTTTTTCAAACTAAAAATAACAGTAGTCTCAATACAAAACTTGTACGGTCAAAAAAACAAAAAAACGATAATTCCAATATTTTCAAAAACAAACCGATAGATTTTTTTCAATTCTTGCTAAAATGTGTGTTCTTAGTTTGGCTTCTTTCAATATAAAAAAAATATTTTTGTATTGCTCCAGAAGGGTACATCAGTCTTGAGTTTTCTCAAGACCTAAACTATTTTTTTTTCTGCCAAAAATATCATTGTTTTTATTTTTAATTTAAAAACAAATATTTTTTTTTTGAAATTTGATATCTTGAAAATGCATAATTTTTTACAAAATTGAAATTCAAGACGTCTAATAATTAATAAGTTCAAAACTATATACCGAAAATATTTTTAAACTAAAATTTTAAAAAATTAAGGTTTTCTTGAGAAATCAAATGGCATTTACATTTTTGAAAACAAACTTTTTTGCAGGTACATTTTAATTCTTAAAATACAGGAAATAGGTTTAAACAGACTTTTTTGGATACATGAGCGAGTTCATGCGAACCAGTCGTGCATTTTATTTCTTTTCTGTTTGTTAATGTTATTTGTGTTAAGTTGTGCTCTAGTGTTATTTTGAATTTGATTTTTTGTTTTCAATATGAAAAGATATTTCAAGTTGTCCAAAAACAAAGATAAAAGGATTGTTGATGTACTGAAATTGTATTACGATTACAATAACTATTTCTTGTAGAACTCGTCCTTTGCAACCAAAACATCCCAAAGTCATTTCATTTGGCCAACACGAGCCCAATCCTTGCGTTTTCGTTTCCAACAACCAAGAATTAATTTAGGAAATGTTACATTAACATATTGAATTATATGATATGAAGGCTTAAATAATTCTAGTTTTTTTTTAATTTTTTTTATTGAAATAATGTAATTTAAAAATATGTAGAAAAATATGAAAAAGCTAATTTTTGAAATCTGCTTCAATTTTTCTCAATATACTTCACTTTTTTCCTAAAATCAGCTTCCATTTTTTTTGAGAAGTGGTAACGTAATGGCAACTGATATCAAAATAAAAAAGAGGCTGGGATGCGACCCACACTGATAACTTCCCATCCCGTCTATCGATTTGTCTTGCTTAAAAGTTTGTCTAAGGCCGCGGCCACGCAGTAAGCGGCTGAGCGGAAAAAAAATATAAAACACATGAAATCACATAGAAGCGGCCACGCAATGAGCGAGCGGCGAAACAAAATTCTGAGCGGCTAAGCGGCGCCGCTCAGCAACCAAACCTGTTTTAATTTTCTGAGCGGCAAGAAGTAAAGATGGCCGAAGTAAACATTGAGTTGTTAATTTCGTGTGTGCAATCTCGACTTTAACTACTAATCGCTCAAAAGCAGTCGCTCAGTGCCTGGCCATACGTCGCTTAGAGTTGCCTCTCAGCCGCTTGCCGCTCAGCCGCTTACTGCGTGGTCGAGGCCTAAATGTATCAATTCTTACCAAATTTGCGTTCTATTTTTTGTAGATTTTATTTTTTTTATGAAAAAACGGACTGTTGGATTTTTATAAAAAAATTACTGAATATAAAAAACAATATTTTCTGTGAAATAAAATAAGTTTGAAGCCAATATTTTTAATTTTTGAAAAGCTATTTGAGCCGAAAATCAATTTTTACCAACTTTTATTAATTTTTTTGTTTAGGTTTTTATTTTTTGTAAAAAAACTGTCAATTCGATTTTTCTCAAAATTTTTCCTAATGTTAAAAACAATATTTCTTATAAGTTAAAATTAGTTAGAAGCCATAATCTCAAATTTTTGAAAAGATATTTAAGTCGAAAATCAATTTTTACCAACTTTTGTTAAATTTTTTTTTCGGTTTTTAATTTTTTGTAAAAAAACTGTCAATTCTATTTTTTTCAAAATTTTACTGAATGTTGACAACAATATTTTTTGAAAGATAAAAGTAGTTTAAAGCCAATATCTCAAAGTCTTGAAAAGATATTTGAGTCAAAACTCAATTTTTACCAACTTTTTTTTTATTTTTTTTAGGTTATTATTTTTTGTAAAAAAACTGTCAATTCGATTTTTCTCAAAATTTTATCAGATGTCAAAAACATTATTCTTCGTTGCACAAAATTATTTTGAAGATGAAATCATATTTTAGTCGTAAAATTTTCGAAGTGACAAATTTTTTTTTCAGTTTTTTTGATTTATAAAAAAAACCGTTAATTGAATTTTTTTCCAAAAATATAATTGTTTTGTATCACGTTACAATATATAACATAAAATTTAATTCAAGTCTCTAGCGTCATTGGTTCATAAGATATTTAGGGTTAACCAAAATGTTCACCTTTTTTTAAACTGCTATGGTAAAAAAACCACCCACGCAATTTTCTTGAGAGCCCTTTCTGCATCTTTCTGCCTTATTATCTGTATAACAAAATTTATTTGAAGTCGATATCTCTTCTGGTTCTTGAGCTATGGACAACGAAAAAAACGTCGCGAACGTAAGGACGTACGGACGTACGTACACACGCACGCACAGACATCTTTCTAAAAATCTTTTATTTCGACTCTAGGGACCTTGAAACGTCGAGAAATGTCAAAATTTTCAATTTGTCAAATCGGACCGATTACAATAACTTCCTATGGGAAGTTAATAAATAAATTAGTTGGCGGAACAACTCGTAGAATATCAGCTCATAGTGACATCGATGGACCATTCCTGTTTGCGATCCAAACGGCTAACTTAAGGAAGCACTTTTCATGACAAGAAACCGGGAGTACTCGTGTAAAAACTTTAACTAGCACAGGCAGGGACATAGCCAGGACTTAACTGTAAAAAAAGCACACGCGCGGTTCGCTAATGCAAATTCGTGCCAACCCCCTTGTGATGTTTAAGTTTTATTTACGTACACAAACAAAATTTCCGTCCAATTTTGATTTTTCGCATAGAAATGTTGGTACTCTTTGACTTTTCGAAATCCCTAAATTCTAAACACATAGGGGCGTAGTCATAGAAAATTACTAAGGTCGTGATTTTTTGATTTGTTGATTTATAGTTTAAGGCTTATTGGTTAAATAAACACAACTCTTATTCATAGCCAATTTCCTAGCTGTGTTTAAGTAGTAAAACCCCAGGTTAAGGTTGTGCTCTGCTACAATTATACTTCAAATGACAAAAAATACTGTTATATTTTCAAGCTTGTTATTTTGTACTGTCATTTCTCAAATTAAATGTCGAAAAAAGTAAGTAAAACAAAACTATTTAATAAAAAATCAAAAATACAACTAACAACGTTCTATAATATTTTAGATCAACAGCAAAGAAAATATAAAACATGGACGACAGGAAAACTTGTCGCAGTCAGAGAAGCGATTCGCCGACACATCAACATTTTCGGCGATAAGGGAAATGATGTTACGATGATAATAAAAAAAAGGATCTTGGTTCGATATGAGGGCCGCTGGCTATAATAGATGCTGTTAAAACTTAATTATCCAATATTAAGTTAATTAATAATGAATGTGACTGTTTCCATATCCAAACGATATCTTTTGTAGAAACCCTTGTCGCTTAATATACATAAATGGATTTAACCGTTTTTTTATTTTAAAATTTTTCTTTTTCTTAATCCCATATTTTGCAGATCACGACACATGTATGTATGTAAGTAACTCAAACTCCTCTAAGATATCTATACATTCTTTAATTGCGGTATAAATCGACATTTTTCTGAACAGCAAGTTTACGTTTCATTTATTTGTTATGATTTACTTTTTCAGTTTTTCAATTTAATAACAAAGATCAAAAAAATGTTAGAGTTTTCGATAATAAATTCGATAAACATAAGGTCAGGAACATCGCTCCTTTTTTTTTATAATTAGCGAACACTAAAAGGGTTTTTTTATACCTTTAATATGCCAAAGACACAGTGTGAGCATTAGGAAAAGAGGGAAGGGTTGGATAGGAGGTGTCGGTGTACATTGATTTTGAACTCCTAAACATTGCAATGATAGGGAAATATAGAGCTTGGCAAGGCATTCCACATTCGCGTAGTACGGCTAAAAAATGAATCTCTGTACTTCATAGTACGGCCGAAGTTGGGCTCAAGGGTAAACTGATGGGCATTCTTAGAAGCGCGGGTATTAGGGTTAAATTGTTTAAGGGAGAAATGCAACTGGCTATTTCACTAGAACAAAGTCCGTTAAAGTAACTGTAAAAAAGGGTTAGACAAGAAACCTTGCGTCGATGTTCGAGTGACGTAAACAAGTTGATGATGTTAATGTCACCAATCATTTTAAAAGCTCTACTTTGAATACTGTCCAAGAGTCTTAAATAAGTTGCTGGAGCACTAATCCAGAGATGAGAGTTATATTCAAGTTTCGGACGTATATAGGTTTTGTAGATTGTAGCCAGATCAGACGGAGAGAAAAATTTCTTGCAACGTCTCAAAAAACCTAGACATCCTGTGGCATTTTTGGCAACATCGCGTATGTGATCGCTCCACAAAAGGTGGTTGCTGATGCACATTCCGAGGATGTCGAGAATTTCCGTTTCGTTGATGCAAGTGCCACTCATAGATAGTGGCAAAGAGGGTTTATCTCGCTTTAACGATGCAAGACAGCATTGCGTTTTCGAAGCATTAAATTCCACACGATTTTTTATTCCCCATTGTACAATGCTGTGTAGGTCGGAATTTAATGAGCTTATCATATTTTGCCGTTGCAGTTCCACATCCGAAGAGGAGGGTTGTGAGTCTGGAAACGAATATGAAAAGCTAAGAGTGCTATCGTCAGCGAAACAATGTATTGGATTAGAAGTAACAAACAGGAGATCATTTATAAAAATGAGAAAGAGTGTTGGAGATAGAACAGAGCCCTGGGCACACCAGCATTTATTTTATGGGTTTCAGACTTGAATCCGTCCAAAACAACTTTTATTAAACGGTTCAAAAGAAAATTTCTAATCAAACGAAGAAGAGATTCGTCGATACCGAAAGCACGCATTTTCGATAAGACAGCAAGATGGCAGACTCTATCAAATGCCTTTGAAATATCAAGTGCAATAATCTTACTTTCTCCAAAACGATGTAAAGATTTGTTCCACTGTTCGGTGAGATGAACCATGAGATCACCAGTGGACCTATTGCTACGAAAGCCGTATTGCCGGTCATTAAGAAGCTTCCGTTCCTCTTTACAGCTCGCATCGAACCATGCGTTTTCCTTAGGTCTGATGCTTTTTACCCTATTCGGGATAAAAGTTCTCATTCCCAGGAGAATCAAACTTGTGATCATATCAGCGCTGGCGTCAACGTCACTATCGAGGAAGCATAGTGACCAGTTAAAGATCCTAAAATAATTATTGAGACCGTCCCAGTTGGCTTTCTCGTATTGCCAAACGGTTCTCTTAGGAGCTCTTTCTTTAACTGGAGAGTTTTGACACGAGAAATTTGCTGATATGACACAATGGTCAGATGAGCCTAGAGGAGATAGAACACTAATAGTGTACTTACTAGGGTCAGAGGTAAGAAACAAGTCAAGAGTGTTTTCTGCTCGACCTACCACGTCCGATATACGAGTGGGCTCGTTGACCAGCTGAGTTAGGTGGTTCAACTCAGCGAAGATCTCAGCACACACTCCTTCTGGTGTTGTCTGGCCCGAATGTTGAAGCCATGAAGAATTGTGTGCATTGAAATCGCCCGTAATAACGATTTCAGTGTGAGGATACAGGGAGACAATTCTTTGAATAGAGTCAGACAGAGTATCAAATTCCTGAGAAGTCGAAACTCTGTCCAGGTTTGGGCTTCGATAAAGGAAACAATAGTGAATGATGTGCTTATTCATGGAAAGTTTTAACCACATGAAATTAAAGAAGGAGTTTGTACAATGACCGTATTGTGGTAAAAGTTGATAAGCAACATCATTCCTAATATATATGGCGAGACCATGGTGTGAGAAGAATAATGGCACCAAGCAATACCCATGAATAAAAAAATCAGCAGGTTCGGAATCTTCACCTACTTGGGTTTCACTCAATGCCAAAACAGCTGGTCTGTTAGAATTAGCGTGGATGTACACAGACAGAAAATTCGATCTCAGCCCACGATCATTACTATAATCTACTCTAAAATTACCAGTCATTGCAATATAAAAGAAATCCTAAAATCAAAACAGACGAACTTCTAAGTATATCACTGTATAAGATTATTTAAGAGGTCTTTACAAAAGAACCACACTACTAGTGTTATGCCTTTAGTAGTGAAGTTAAATTGGTCCGGACCCTAACGATCAAAACAGTAATCTACAATCCATGTGTTATTGAATGAACCAACACATACACACAATTGAGCGAGCTTTCAAAAAGCTTAGCCCAATGCATGCACCTGCTGAGCCACTCAACTGTACAAAAAATAAAAGAAAGAGTGAGGAGGGGAATGCACTTACTGTGTTCTGGTAGGTATTTATATTATTGCCTTTTTCCCTTTGTGTTGCTTTTTTTATTATATTGCTGTTGTTGTTCACTGTTTTTTTTGTTCATTATTATTTTCTGTTGATTTATTGATTATTTTTGTTGATCACTGTGTTTTTTTTGTTTAGCTTTTTGTTTTTTTTTTTTTTTGTTTTTAAATAAATTAAATTAAACGAGACTGCGACGGGGACGGGGAAGGGAGACAGACAACAATTAATGTAAAACGCAGAACATGACAAGAGGACATGAACCTCCACACACGAGCTTTCACTGACAATGTTTATATCTTAAATATTGTATATGGATCATTGTTAGGGTCTCACATAACAATTTAAAGTCAGTCATTAAAAAAAGTATTCTATTTTTATTTCCTTCTGACGTCTGATGTGTGGGCTCTAATGAATATAAAATTTAGTTTAAGGTTAATATCAGTTAAATTAATTTATTTATAGAAAGTTGATAAACAAAGTAAATTTTGAAAATAAATAACCAACATTTACAGCCAATTTCTTGATAAAGTTTCTAAAATCAATTAATCTATCTAATATCTCTCGGTATATCTTTAAAATGTTGTTCTAAAAACATTTAATACTCGAGTATTCTGTCACTTGCTGTAATATCCCTTAGAACTTAGTAAAAATACATTATTGAGTTTTTAGGGCTTACATAGATCTCGGTTTAATAAAACAAAGTTCTGAGGCATAATAAATTACTTTCATAGCAGCCAGTAGGATTTTTTGACATACATTTCTGACATTCTTTTGAGTAATAATATTGAATGTTTATCAATTTTGATTCAGAGGTAAACAATTTTGTCATTTGTTTGATTTTATTAAATACATATGTACAGTACATATGTACATTGTCGATTTTAATTAATTTTCATTGCTCGCTATGACTAGACCTATGGCATTATTGATTTACATAACATCTACATGCATAACAATGTCCATGGGCCTTAAGGTTATAGAAATTGAAACTGGGTCTATGGACATATACATATGTACATATTATGCCTTCCAAACAAAATGTCTATCTATGGACATATTGCACGTTTGAGGTTTGAAATCATCTCTTGACACATTTTCCAATCGTTTTTATGTTCTCTTAAAAGGTTTTTCAATTGTTTATGCCAAATCATCATGTCAAGTTACACGATTGAACAGCACGTTCAAATGATAAAACTTTATTATCAAAATGAATGAGTGTTTTCTTTAACGCAAACGATGCGCGCATTGCGCCCATTTTACGTTAGACGTGGTGGCCCTTTACAGTCGACTCTACAACATTTGGTGGCCAAATTTGAGACGACCGGTTCAGTAAACAATCAGCCAACATCCGTACGTTCAAGGAACGCAAGATCGGCCGAGATCCTTCCTCGCCGTGCACAAGAACTCGGCCTTTCGCAGACTTCGACTTGGCGAATTTTGCGTCGGGACTTGGGCCTACACCATTACAAGATCCAACTGACCCAAAGTTCATGACCATAGACAACGCCGTTTGTACGCTGACTGTGCTTCGAATCGATTGGAAGAGGACCCCAATTTTGGCCCAAAAATCACTTAGGCCATAAGTGAGCTAGATAGATAGATATTCTTTGTTTTCGTATTAACAGTTACATTTGGTAAGCTACCGCACAGTTTACATACAGAGATTTTATATTTTTCTATGATATATGTATTTCTGATAAACATTATATTAATTTGTATATAGAATTTAGATAAACATTAACTTAAGTAATAATTTTGAAGGAAAATACAAACAAAACCTTCAATGCAAATTGAAAAAGGCAGGTACATTTTGACTTAAATAAAATGAAGACTTCTTGACTTGATAATTAATAAATATATTTTAATATATTAGTAATTTGTTAGTAAGAATAAACAAATTTTTAAATAAATAAATATCAAAAAATTAATAAATTAGTATATAAATAAATTAATTAATAAATAAAATAAATCAATGAATATAAATAAACAGATAAATAAATAAATATAAATAAACAAGTAAATTAATAAATAGATAAGTATAGACAAACAATACATAAATAATGGACATATAGATAATAAATTAACAATTTAACGAGTAATATTTAAACATATGAATAGTTCAAACTAACAAAAACTGATCGGAAAAATGGTTATTGAATCAATTGTTTAATAAGCGGATTTTCAGAGGTTTCACAATTCAGCAAAAAGGTGTTAGTCAGTTTATTGATTCTTAGAGAAATCAATTCAACATTTGCCTTCTCATGTAGGCCTTCGGTGGAATGATATCTTGATAAGCTTGTTATGTGATATACTTGCAGTTTTGCGGGACACCATAGTTGACTTGGTAACATTAAGACCAACAGTTGTTGACGAAAACACTAAAGTAACGATTGGACAAAAAACTTTCGATATTTTTTACAAGATAAGAAGGAAACCTGAAATATGCCATCTTGTGCTCAATTCCATCGTGCCAAACTGAGTCAACGGATTCAGGCTCATAGATTTTGCTGTGGGGCGAAACGTCATGGTAGCCAGTACGCGTTTTCCACACCTCAACATCAACAAAGGAACTTGGACTTCTCCAGATCAATCTACCTTCAAACAGATTGACCATATTGTGATCAACGCCAGACACGCTTCCAGCATCATGGATGTCCGAACTTTCCCAGGAGCTAACATCGACTCGGACCACTACCTCGTTGTAGCCAAGGTACTCGTAGCACTTCGGGCTTCCAGACCCAAGGCAAAACAGGGATACGCTGGGAGAAGGTACAACGTCGAACGGCTACAATCGCAAGGGATCGCCAAATTCTTTTCCGACCGAGTTTCAAGTAACCTCTCTCGAAGTTCTCTGCCGCCAACACAATGTATCGAAAACCAGTGGCAACACTGCCAAGATGCCATCAGAGAAGCCGCCTCTGACGTGCTATGTTTCAAGCAGCAACAACAAGGAACCCCTGGTTTAATGAGGAATGTCGGCAGGCAAATGCAGCCAAACAACAGGCACGCAAAGCGGCGCTGCATAAAAGTGACGAGAGCTGCTCATGAGCTCTACGAGCAGAAGAGGCGAGAGGAACACCGACTTCTCAGAAGGAAAAAGTTAGTGCCTGAGAAGCGTGCGGTCGAAGATGTTGAGAGGTTTAAAAGCAGGAATGAAGTTCGAAAGTTTTATGAACAGGTGAAACGAAATTCACAGGTACATAAACCTAGAATCGAAGGCTGCAAAGACGAAAGTGGAAACATCATAGTGGAACCGCAGTCAATGCTGAATATATGGAAGCACCACTTCTGCAGACTGTATAAGGGCGACGACGAACCGAATTCCGCTGTCAGACAGGATGATCCATTCTCCCGACTTAGACGAAGTAAAGATTGCCATATCTAAGCTGAAGTCTAACAAAGCCGCTGGAGCGGATGGCTTGAATGCCGCGCTTTAAAGCAGCTGGAGATAAGTTGGTTAGGAGCATGCACCAACTTATCTGTAAGATATGGTCGGAAGAAAGCATGCCCGATGAATGGAACCTCAGTATTGTTTGCCCGATCCTGAAAAAAGGAGACCCTCTAAATTGCACCAACTATAGAGAAACCAGTCTACTTAATATCGCCTACAAAATCTGCTTTGCCGTAATATGTGAACTTCTAAAGCCCATCGTCAATAACCTGATAGGTCCTTATCAGTGTGGTTTTGGACCAGGAAAGTCCACAGTCGATGAAATATTCACATTACGGCAGATCATGGAAAAAACCCAAGAACACCAAATCGACACCCACCATCTTTTCATCGATTTCAAGGGTGCATATGACATTATCTACAGGGACGAGCTGTATAGAGCCATGTCTAGTTATGGCATCCCTGCCAGACTCGTTCGTTTGTGCAGGATGAGCATGGAGAATTCACGTTGCTCCATAAAGGTTGGAAACAACTTAACGGAACCTTTCGATGTCAAAAAAAGGTTTTAGACAAGGTGATGCGCTGTCATCCGATTTTTTTAACATCGTACTTTAAAGAATAGTGCAGAGCTCACACGTCAACACCAGAGGCACTATCTTTCAAAAGTCTGTCCAATTACTAGCATATTATGCTGATGACATTGACATAATCGGAAGAACTCAGCGTGATGTCAAAGGGGCTTTTGTGAGTATTGAGGCAGAGGCGGCAAAAATGGGTTTAACGGTTAAAAAGGGCAAAACAAAGTACACGCTGTCGTCAAGAAAGGACCTACAACACCGACGTCTTGGTCAAAACGTCACCATCGACAGACTTAACTTTGAGGTAGTCAAGTACTTCGTCTACCTAGGCTCCGCTGTAAACGCAGAAAACAACACCAGCGCTGAGATCAAACGAAGAATAACTCTTGCTCACAGCTGTTTCTTTGGTCTAAGAAAGCAATTGAATGGAAAAGTCCTCTCTCGAAGGACCAAAGCGTCGCTATATAAGACCCTTATAATCCCCGTCCTGCTATACGGTGCAGAAGCATGGACTATGACAAAAGCGGATGAAAGCACCTTAAGTCGTTTCGAGAGAAAAGTTCTTCGTGTGATCTACGGTCCCGTATGCATCGAAGGGGAGTGGAGGAGAAGATGGAACGAAGAGCTGTACGGGCTGTACTGTACAGCGACGTAGACTTAGCCAGAAGGGTAAAAGTCCAACGACTAAGATGGCTGGGTCACGTAGAGCGCATGGAAACCAATGCTTCGGCCCGGAAAGTCTTCGGAAAGTCTTCGAATCCACACCCACAGGACAGCGCAGTAGAGGAAGGCAGCGGATCAGGTGGCGCGTACAAGTGGAAAGTGACCTCACCCAATTTGGAGCGCGAAACTGAAGACATCTAGCTAGGGACCGAGCTAGATGGAGAAGTTTGTTGGGTGAGGCCCTAGTTCACACAGGACTGTAGCGTCACCTTAAGTAAGTAAGTAAGTCTGCACTGCTTCGAGAACTTGATTTGAGAATAAATCGACATGAAAATCAATATCTTCTTTTGAAGATACTCTATTCAAATCAGCTGCAATTGGCCTAAATTATTTGACAATTAGCATTTTTAAAGTCCAGAAAGTATTGCTCACTGGTTTTTACTGCTTTGTTCATTTTACAAAAAAAAAAAAAACAGGAGTATGATCAGAACTTAAATCATTTATAAAGGGTGATTTTTTAGCTATTATCTTTTTGGCAACACTGGTTTAAACAGTTGACGCACGTTTTGTGTTTTGTTTCACCATCAAACATCTTCAGTTTGGTCTATAATTTAACCATGAATCGTCTTAAAAACGAACAACGCTTCCAAATTATTGAATTTTATTATCAAAATGCGTGCTCTGTTAGGAAAGTTAATCTCGAGCTTCTTCCATTTTATTGTGTTCAGCGACGAAGCTCATTTTTGGCTCAATGGGTACGTAAATAAGCAAAATTGTCGATTTTGGAGTGAATATAAGCCAGAAGCATTACAAGAGCTACCAATGCATCCACAAAAAGTCACAGTTTGGTGCGATTTATGGGCTGGTGGCATCATTGGACCGTACTTCTTCAAAGATGATGCGAATCGTAACGTAACTACTGTGAATGGTGAGCGCTACAGTGAGATGATATCCAACTTTTTTGTTTGCCCAAAATGTAAGAGCTTGACTTGCATGACATGTGGTTTCAACAAGACGGTGCCACATGCCACACAGCACGCGCATCAATGCATTTATTGAGAGGCGAGTTCGGTGAACATTTTATTTCACTTTCGGGACCGGTCAATTGGCCGCCTAGATCGTGCGATTTAATGCCTTAAGACTATTTTTTGTGGGGCTTTGTTAAAGCTCATGTCCATACGGACAAGTCCGCTTCAATTGACGCATTGGAAGACAACATTAAAGCATTTATTCGTGAGATACCGGCCGAAATGTTGGAAAGAGTATGGCAAAATTGGACCAAGCGGATGGACCATTTGACGCAGTGGCGATTCCTCTCAGTTGGCTAGGTTGGCTGCGCCAACCCTAAAATTTCAGCTTAAATAGACAAACAAATTATTTTTATAAAGGCTTGAATACATAAAACAAAAAAACATAACATCCCAATGTGCTTAAATCATTATAAAACCAGCAAAACCTATATAAATAGAGCCATTTACTGCAACCCGTACGTGCTATATTAATCCCATACAAAGTTACTTTTTAATGCTTTTAATTTCAGTCTAGAGTTGGCGATAAAATTTGTCGCCATCAAATGACATTCAAAACTATACTATTATTCCCGATGTGCCGATATGCTATCTCATTCTATCTTTAAGAACAGACCGAAAAAATATTCACAAAAGTTGGCGCTACTAATAAGCGCCAACGCAACAAGTAGAAAAATGCGAGAAGAAAATGTGTGTTTCTGCTTGGTCGTTTGTAGCGAGACAGTCTCAGTGCGAAAATCATGAACACTAGGCATGCTGCCAGATTGCCAGAGGCCAAATTGCGCGATATATCCTTTTTTTTTAATGCGATATAGGCTTATAAAAAAATCTGGCAAGCCTGAACCTGTGGAGAAAAACATGCGAAAAAATGCATTGGGATTGTAGCTGTGGGATATGGTTTTCTCTACCTGGGTAGAAAAACCCGAGAAAAAAATTGATGGTGTGTGCTTACTGCTTGGTCGTTTATCCTAAACCTAATTTTCAGTTAATGAATGTTCTGTTTGAATGAATTTATCTTGAAACTTGAATTGTAGTTTTCTTTTCAGTGGCGGAATTAATTAAAAAAAAACTTTTAACTATCATAAATTAAATTATACGTATTAACATTTTCGACGTGAGTCGTACATTTCTTAATATTTACAAGCATTTTGAAGGCAAAAAAAGTGGTCAATGAATCTATGTATTTAATTTTATTTTTTTTTTTCTATTTTTTAGATAGTTCGTTATTTAAAAGTTCTTATTAGCGTGGCGATTTCATGTGGCAGTATTTTATAGGCGAATTTGAACTTTCCTTTAAATTTATTATCAAAAACTTTTTTCTTAAAATAAATAAGCTTTAAGGTATAGATAAAACCTACGTAACGTGTTTTAAAACATAATTCAATTGTTACAAAAAAATGGGTGTCAATGTGTTTCATGTAAGTTTTTTAACATACACCATTTAGTCCAGCAAAATAAGGGTTCTTATATTGACAAACAAAAAATTATATAGGTACCTACCTACCGAGCATAGATTTCATAATTTTAATTTCCATGATTCTTTTTTACTTTTGATAACCTACACTACATAGGTACATAGCTACAGTGCAATTTTCATACAAATAATCTATCCAAAATGATGTGTATGGGCGGGTGGGGTATGTGTTAGTAGCGTACGGCTGTATTTTTCTTTGGGGTTATGCAATCTTTTACATTGTACATTACTGCTCTAAAATAAGAAAATATCATTTGATCTTTGCTGGGTTTCATAGAATATTCGGCATAGATAGTCAAGTCAATGAAATAATTTTGCTTGCAAGAAATAATGCTCTCTTGGCTATTTTTGTATATTTCTACCTTTTTAACTTGTTGTGAATGCTTGTTAAACGAATCATATTAGCGGAAAAGTTAAAAGCAAGTTACTAGAAAAATGAGCAAGTTCTTGAAAATTTTTTTGAAAATAGAGCGACGACTTGATTTTTTATATAAATAAATAAGTTTTTAATTAAAAAAAAAATAATTGAAAAAATAAATAAAATTGTTTGTTTTTATTACGTTTAGCTTTGATCAAAGTAGCCAACCCAGAACTGAAGACCAGGAATCGCCACTGATTTCACGAGCAAGCAAAGTCAACATTTGCATGAAATAATCTTCAAACATTAAATTATATGGACCGTACTATCGATTCAAATAAAGATTTCATGCATTTTTTTGAATTTAATGTGTTTTTTTTTTTGAAAAATCTCCTATAGCTTTTAAAAAACTACCCTTTTGTTTCGGGTTGAGTGAAAAATGAGGGTATATTTGTGAGAAATTGATCAAGGGCGGAAGGCAAACCTCTTGACCCAGACGGAAAATAAGTCGGACTTAACGGAAACAATATGGAAAACGGATACAAAAAAGTCATATTAGCAAGAACATGTCCCCACGAGTTCGCACGAATACATCCGCAATCTCTATGTCTACAATTGAGGTCACCTCCGATTATGTATAGTTTACATTTCCAATAATAAATTTCCTTAAATCTCTAGCATTTTCATTTCTACTAATCGAGTCCTAGTAACATGCAAAAAAAGAGAGTTGAAATGACTTTCTTACTAAAATTGCTACAGCTCCACCAATTTGTGTAATTAGGTGTACATCAGTCCAATGTGTCCACAGACAAACTGTTCAATTCAGAGTAAGAGTTAAAAGAGTTATCTTTAATGATCACTGATCATGTAGTTATTGTCCCTTAACTCTGACATCTCAATAAACATTGCAACCGCAAACCCTCAAAACCCAAAATAAGGGCAGTTTTAATTCACCTTAAACTATGTATTTAAAATTTTATCCAGAATTCAATTTTGTTTTTTGATTTATTATAAAGGTGACCGTAAAAGATAAATTGACTAAGAAAATAACAATTTTTGGTGGCCTTTTTTGATTACCTCTATAAAAACTTACTAAGCATAAAAGCAAGTCTTTGAGGTATTATGTGTGTCATGAATCCTGCGGGGGTTGCTTTGAATTACATTCATTCCATTCCATTCCATTTGATTGTGACATGTTTTTATTTTTTTTTTCAATTTTGTGTCAATCTTTGCTCTTTGCAGGAGTTTCTATTCCGTTCTTCTATTTTCTGTTCCACTTCCCGGAATCTCTTTTCTAATGTTCTCATATCGATTAACGTAAAATTTTACTTTTATACCATTTTGGTCTTCTTGCATTTACACAACGTACATTTTTATAGAACCTACCTAACGCTACGTACTCGTACCACTACACAGCAGGATTCTCGATTTCCCTTCCTTTCAAAAAGCATTTCACCAGGCTACCGTACCGCTACACCCCCCATCGAGTGGAACCTATTTATTATCTGTGTTCCGGCGTTGTCCTGGGCACCAGGAGTCTAGAAGTGATATAGGTATTAACTCCGCTGCTGGATACAGGAGTAGGAGAAGCATCATCATCGGATACACTATAGTCAAGGAAAAGTACCAAGCCAACCGAACGGAAGCAGTTGAAATTAAAGGAAACCCATGCTGAAAAGAGACCAAAAAAAGCAAGAAAGAACGAATAAAAAGACGAAATAAAAAAAAAATAAAGAAAAAGTCGACAGAATGTGAAAAATCTCCATAGGGAGACGTCATGTAGATGACCATGCCACCAAATAATATTATTGTCCGGGTCTTGGCCATTCTCAAATAGATTTGTGTTTTCTTTCTTCTTTGCTCTTCTGACTCTCTTCTCGTTCTAGTTCTCGTCATTTGGATTAGAGATACTCCACTCGTCCTTTCTATACTCACAAAAAGGATATTCATTTCAATTCAGGATTCAGGAAGGAACATCACAAAGCTTGTTTTGCATACACCTACTACACCAACTCCCACCTTTATGACAGTCAGTCGGTGTGTGGAGACCGTCAAAGGGAAGAAAGTAAGAAAAGAAGAAATACGAAAAAAGAAAGGTGAATGTGAAAAGTATGCTGTAGGAATTTAAATGTGAGTGCGCCTTACAATAAAACTTAATTGAATGTTACAGGTGCCGTTCACTGAAGTTAGATATAAAATTGCTGAGTTGAGTGCGGTGCAAACTTTTCCACAATAAACAACATCCCTACACTACACTTTATACAAAATTCACAATATATACCCAACCAAAATACATACAACACACATCAGCATCAGGATCAGGATCAGCATCAGTAACTGTAGTTCCTCCATAGATACAGCTATGTTCAAAATAATAGGAACACTTGAAGAAACACTTCATACAATAGTCTTGTTTGGTTAAAAAAATCATATTTTTGGTGGGATTTTTAATCAGAGATTGATTTCGAAATTATTTACAATCTTTTTTCCTTAAATATGCCGTAGCGAAAAAATGCACTAAAAACAACTTTAAGTCATTTTAGCACTGCATAAAAGAGACGTATCCATGAGTGGGATCTGCAAAGTAGACCAAAGTCTTGCAATAATGTCACTTAATGTTATACAAATGAAAACAAAATCTAAGGAAACCGTTATAGATAACTTTTAGAGACAAATCAAATTTATTTACAGAATCTAAAATAAATCTAATTATGACTTAAAAACTCAACAGCGAAATTTTGACAAACATCAAGTCAGCTCTAGACACAGTGGATTGGTTTGTATCTGAGAGCGGAGAACAATCTGAGCCAATAAATATATTTCGATAAAATTTCCAAAAATTAAAAAGGCTGGACTAATTTATTTTTTGTTTACTTACTTAAGGTAGCGCTATTGTGCGGGACTAACCAGGCCTCACCGTCCCTCAGAATTGGATTCAAAGGCCTTCCGGGCTGGAGTGTTATTGTTTATTCGCTCTGCATGACTCAGCTATCTAAGTCGTTGGACTTTAGCTCTTTTGACCAGATCAGTGTCGCTGTACAGCTCATACAGCTCATCGTTTTTTCCTTCTCCACTCTCCCTCTATGCAGGCAGGGCCAAAAAACACCCGAAGAATTTTTCTCTCAAAGCATCCTAAGACGTTCTCATTTATATTTAACAAGGTCTAAGCCTCAGCGTTAAAAATGAGAGTCGGGATGATGAGTGTCTTAAAGATGATGACTTTAGTTGTTCAAGAGAGGACGTTACTACTCAATTGCCTTCTAAATCTAAAGAAGCTTGCAAAAGTTATTCTCCATTTGATTTGAGCAATAGTGTCGAATTTATAGTGGTGCCTGGGTAGACAAAGTCCTTAACTACCTCAAAGTTAAAGCTGTCTATGGTGACGTGTAGTCCAATATCTCGTCGTAATACTTAGTCTTCTCCTCATTGAACACTAAACCCATCTTCTCCAAGTCAAATCGCTGACATCACACTTTGATCTTCCAATTATGTCAATATCGCCGATTGAGTTTTACACAATTATTTCCAGAATGATGTTAAAGAAGCCACATGACACTGCATTGCCTTCTATACAACATTTTTTGACATCAAAAACTTCGGTGAGATCATTTCCGACATTTATAAATCAGTGTTCATTTTCCATCGAAGACAAATTTGATAGGGATGCCAAAACTATACATTGCTCTGTATAGTTCTTCTCTAAAGATGAGTCATAGGTGTTCTTGAAATCGGTAAAGAGATAGTGTGTAATGATTTCAAGTCAGTGGGTTTTTTCAAAGATCAATGCTTTTGTGAATATTTGGTGAATGGTGGACTTTTTTGGTTTGAAACTATACGGACCTTGTATCCTGGAAATTTTCTTTAAACAAATTGTACATAATAATGAGAATAAGAGAAGATGTATTGCATTTGCCGGCAATTCTCTAATTTTGAAAGAACTTCCGGTTGTGCTTTTTAGAAAGTATTAAACATTTGAATCGGATGATGTCCTTGTATCCTTGTATTATCTTGCAATGAGTCGTGCCTTTCTATTCTCAATCGTTCCGTCTGGTCTGTATTTGGTCTTAAAAAGGAAATTGTACTTGATTCTAAAGATGCTTGGTTTTAATGCCTCCAAATATTATATGATGTACATTAAAATTCCACCTTACCAGAAAGTGTCATGACGTCCCAAGTTCTTGAACGTGTATATGATCCTATTGGACCAATCTTTTTTCGCACTCTTCTGGGCTCGTTCCGAGTAGTTGGAAAACTGCATTTGTTCAGCCAATCCCAAACAAGGCGAATCTTCTTCTTTTGCAAATTATCGACCGATAACACTAACGTCCCTTCTTTCTAAGGTCATGGAAACGCTGATTAAATATCAGCTTAAGAAATATTTTGATGAATGGAAGCTTATTAATGACGGGCAATACGGCTTTCGTATAGCTATAGGTCCACTGGTGATCTCATGAGGAACCATGAGATCACCAGTGGACCTATTGCTATACGAAAGCCGTATTGCCGGTAGAGTGCTATCGTCATCGAAACAATGTATTGGGCTAGAAGGAGCAGACAAGTGATCATTTATAAAAATAAGGAAAGGGTCGGAGACAAAATGGAGCCCTGGGGCATACCAGCATTTATTTTATGAGTTTCAGACTTAGAAAAAAAAATGTCTAATCCAACAAAGAAGAGATTCGTCGATACCTAAGGCCAGGGCCGGACAAAGCATATGTGCATAATGTGCAAATGCACAGGGCGCAGAATTCTTGGGGCGCATTGCCAGGAGCAAGAAAATGTAATCTGATCTTGCGCAAACAAATATGTACTACTATTTGCCATTTTTTGAACCACAAACATTCTTAAAATAATCTCAAAAAAACATCCATCCCATCACAACTGTCCTAAGTTATCTCTTACGCACTAACTAACATCAATTTCATTGTTGCATTCAATGAAAATTTAACTCAAGATATCGCAGAACTAAAAATGCTACCTACCTCATTTCCAAATATTTCACCATTCACCCTGTTCATACAAGAGAAAAAAAAGAAAAAATCTCAACACAAAAAAGTTCCATGCCACCTCATATGTGCAAGATATATTTCATGCACACCGAGTCCCAAAATTAACATAGAGAGTATGACGAAGCAAAATACTTATTCATATCGAATCGTATGGGCTAGTACGTGCAGGTTTTGTATCACGCACCGTACCTGAATGTGAGTTCTCATCTACAAAATAAAACAACAAAAAAACACTCCATATATATATATATATATATACATATATATATATGGAGTGTCTTTGATTTGTAGTATAGGGTGTCCCAAAATTAACGCAAGATTTGAATTAAATAGAAAACGCCGTTTTTAGTCTTTTGATAGTTATATTTTTATTGACTCGTAAAGTACATAGGATAGGGTTATGTATGGAATAACACATCGGACAAATGGCCTCCACGGCTTTGCATGCACATGCGCACTCTTTTGTTGAAATTTTCCATGACCATTCTGCATAAATGTGGCTGAATTTCGTTGATGCAGCGTTGAATCTCCTCCTTTAATGCACGGGTGGTTGTGTGCTTGTTGACATAGACTTGTGATTTCAAATAACCCCATAAAAAGAAGTCTAATGGTGTTAAATCACACGATCTAGGAGGCCAATTTTGATCACCGAAACGAGAGAGTACACGACCTGGAAATGTCTCATGCAGTAATTGAATTGTTTCACGGGCTGTATGACATGTGGCACCGTCTTGTTGAAACCACATATTGGACACATCAATATCATCCAATTTTGGCAGAAAGAACTGTGTAATCATGTCGCGATATCGAGCACCAGTAACAGTCACTGCTTGACCAGCATCATTTTCAAAAAAATATGGCCCAATTATGCCTCCAGCCCAAAATCCACACCATACACATTTCACATTTTAACGGCTTGTTTTTGGACGACCAGTGTGTTTGGCGTCTCCAACGGATCCAGTCTCCATGAATTTTTCAATTAATCTCTTCACAGTTGACGAAGTTAAAACACTATTCCGACCATATTTTGTATGAAATTTTCGAACTGCAGCCGCCAAGCTTTCACTATTTTTGAAATATTCTTTAATAATGAAGACACGTTGTTCTATCGTGTAACGCTCCATTTTTAATAACCCTATACTGTTAGCTGTCAAATTGCTTTTTTTCAGGGTTGCCAACACTTCACTGCACAAATGGCGGCAAATTCAAATCTTGCGTTAATTTTGGGACACACTTTAGAAGGTAGCACAGCAACCTATCTGCTCTCTTTTTTTCGGAGGCATTTTTTTTGTTGTTTTTTTTGTAGATGGGACACTGAAACTAACATGGGAGATATTTAAAAAAAACGTATTCATACGGAATCATATGGGTCAGAGCGTGCAGGTTTTCTTATTGCACTTGCACACTGTGTAAGAGTTAAGTGCCTGATTACAGGAGATGAAATTTTCAATAGAATGGAAAAGGAGCATAGAGCTTAAAAGTTAAAGAGGGATGATTCTATGTGGAGTCGAATTCTTCTTGCACAGGCAGTTTTTTTTTGAAAGTTAATGACTGTTGTAACGGCTACTTTTAATGTATATCTAGTCTGGTGCAGAATGCAGATTGTTTCGATTGTTATTTCGCTTTGTTGGTTAATTAATATTAAATAAATAGCTATCAGTTTTTAATAGAAGTGACGTATTTTGTGACAAGACCGTAATGTGACTGACTCAGTTGATTTTAGACAAGCTTGAATTACATAACATTTTAATAAGTAACTGTCAAAGCCAAAGTTATGATAATGGTTCGAATATGAAAGGAAAAGAAGCGGGTGTTCAGAATCGAATTCGAAACCTGGAACCAAGAGCATTTTTCGATCCATGTTGCCCGCATTCCTTAAATTTAGTGGTTAATGATGCTGCTCGGTGCTCATATTATGCATTTAAATTTTTAGATACAATTCAATGTTTGTATAACTTTTTTTTTTTCAAGTTCCACAACGAGGTGGGATATTTATAAGAAAAAAATTCCAAGTCGTCCTTTGAAACCCCCTTCTGAGACTTGATGAGAGAGCAGGTTAGATGCATTGAGGCCTTTAAAAACAAATTAATAAGAAATATATGAAGCCCTTATAGAATTAAGAAATCTAGAGGCAAAAAACATTGCAGATGCAGAATCGTTAGGAAATAAAATTTTTGATTTTACATTTATTTGCTGCCTGCTAATTTGGTTTGATATTTTAGAAAATATAAATTAAACTAGTAAATATTTGCAAAGTCCGTCCGTTAATCTGTCAACTGGCATAACAGTTTTAGAAAATACAAAAAACAGTTTGATTTTAATGCGTTCCGATGAAAAATTTAATGAGTAGGTATGTTCAATTAACCGAGCGTATTGCTAGTTCCCTAGAAATACCAAATATGTTTCTTGTAGCTTCATCATTGCGATCTCAACGGAGAAAAATACTTTATGCTGATGAATGTCCTGAAACTATATTAGCCGAAACAAAGATTCAAAGTTGATTTTTTTTTCACATACTTGAAAGGTTTGATACGTATAGTATCAATTTTACATTTTTGAGTAACATAAGCGAATGTTTAAAAAATAAAAATGTACGTGCTTCATGCCTTAATTTGCAGAATGTTTTAACATAAAGTAGTTTTAAATATTTAGATGGAGAAGAATTGTTTTAAGATGTAACCGTAATATCCCAGCTTGTTACGCCACAAAGCTCAAGTTTAGATGTGTTAAATTTTATTTTTAGTTCAAACCTTGAAGATTTTGCTCCGAATTTAGTAACTGCTCTCCAAATCCTTAATACAATCCCGGTCACGGTAGCTTTAGGAGAACGTAGTTTTTCTAAACTTAAAATTATTAAAAATTATCTTAGGACAACCATGACTCAAGAGAGATTGGTAGGTTTATCTATAATGTCCATTGAAAAGAAATTATTAAATTCTTTAGACTTTGATAATCTCTTTTCTGAATTTGCAAAATGTAAGGCCAGAAAAGTAAGTTTCCAAGTTTAAAAGTTTCCCCTCTGCACATTTCTTCGCTGCGTTTTAGTTTAATGGTTTAGGCCTCCTGGGGATACCTCAATAAAAAAAACGCATTGAAAGTCTACCTCCTGGGTAGTCTGGGAAAGGCTTATGCTTGTGTATCAGTTTATGTGTAAAAAAAAATATAAAAAAGGGGGCGCTTTCTACAAATCTTGCACAGGGCGTAAGTTTGGCTTGGGCCGGCCCTGCCTAAGGCACGCATTTTCGATAAGAGAGCAAGATGCCAGACTTTATCCAATGCCTTTGAAATATCAAGTGTAATAATCTTACATTCTCCAAAACGATTTAAAAATTTGTTCCACTGTTCGCTTATCAGCTTAAGAAATATCTTGATGAATGGAAGATTCTTAATGACCGGCAATACGGATTTCGTATAGCAATAGGTCCACTGGTGATCTCATGGTTCATCTCGACGAACAGTGGAACAAATTTTTAAATCGTTTTGGAGAAAGTAAGATTATTGCACTTGATATTTCAAAGGCATTGGATAAAGTCTGGCATCTTGCTCTCTTATCGAAAATGCGTGCTTTTGGTATCGACGAATCTCTTCTTCGTTGGATTAGACATTTTCTTTCTAAACGTTCAATAAAAGTTGTATTGGTCTTTTTTTTTTTTAAGGAATTCCACATTCGTGTAGTACGGCTAAAGAACGAATCTCTGTACTTGACGGTACGACCGAAGTTAGGCTCGAGGGTATACTGATGAGCATTCCTAGAAGCGCGAATATTACGGTTAGACTGTTTAAGGGGAGGAATGCAGCTGGCTATTTCTCTAGAGCATAAACCGTTTAAATAACGATAAAAGAGGGTGAGACAGGAAACTTTACGACGATGTTCGAGCGACATAAATGATCATATGATGGTATTATCACCAATCAATCTAAATGCTCTACGTTCAATACTGTCCAAGAGGCTAAAGTAAGTTGCAGCAGCACAAGCCCAGAGATGGGAGTTATACTCAAGCTTTGGACGCATAATTATAAGTCTTGTAAAGAACAGCCTGATCAGATGGGGAGAAAAACTTCTTGCATCGCCTTAGAAAACCCAAACATCTTGCGGCATTTTTGGCAACATCGCGTATGTGATCATTCCACAAGAGGTGGTTGGTGGTAGGAACACATACCGAGAATGTTCAGGAATTCAAAATCAATGTACACCGACACCTCCTAACCAACCATTCCCTCTTTTCTTAATGCTCACACTGTGTCTTTGGCATATGAATGGTATACAAAACCCTTTTAGCGTTGGCTTATTATAAATAAATACTATTAACGTTTAGAA
This sequence comes from Eupeodes latifasciatus, assembly GCA_920104205.1. Taxonomy (NCBI): domain Eukaryota; kingdom Metazoa; phylum Arthropoda; class Insecta; order Diptera; family Syrphidae; genus Eupeodes; species Eupeodes latifasciatus. Next base: position 354,901,334 of record OV049924.1, on the reverse strand, counting down.
ATGTATTTCAAGGGTTAAGCCAAAATATCGAATTATAAAATTAAGGGCGGGTGTTAAGAATATATTTTCTACTTTAGTTTAATTTACCTACCTACTTTCGCTTTAATAATTTTTTAGTTTTGATCTAAATAGTTTTATTGTTTATTAAATATTATTGTAACAGTTTTTCATCATTCTAAAATTTTCTTTTTCTTTCTCCTCATATTGTTCAATAATTTCTTTATAAAATATATTGGATATATGTATTTATTTATCGCGCTTCTACAGTACCTATTTCATTTAAATGTATTTGGTTAATTAGTTTTGATATTTAGTATGGAAGAAGTTATACATTTTTGATATATAGGTACCTACGGTGATATATAGGTACCTACGGTTGACCAATTTTCAAGATTTTTTTTTTTATTTCATTGAGTAATAGTAAATAAATATAATCTTTTTCTTATATATAAAAATGAATCGCAAAATGTGTTGGTAAGCGCAAAACTCAACAACGTCTGGACCAATTTGGTAAATTCTTTTTTTAAATGTTCATTGAAGTTCAAGGATGGTTTCTACGGCGAGAAAAATTCGAATAATTGCCGGATTTCCATATATATGTTTTCTAACTAAAACGTAGTCAATTTGAGCTTTATTGCTATTGTATAAAGTTCATATTAAATTACAAGCACTCACTGTTGTCTAAGCAATGTAGGTGTGTTCCTAACGTCTCAATTAGGCCTGACCTCGCCCAATCGTCCAATGCATGATGCTTTTAACCAAGAGTTGCATCGAGAAAAACTGTATGATCTCAAAACTTTGAAAGAATTAATTCAAACAAATCTTCCACTGTTGAATGAACAACAAAAGTATGTATTTGATACTCTTATGAAAGTAACAAATGATGAAACTGGAGGGATTTACTTCTTAGATGCACTTGGTGGTACTGGAAATTTTTTTGATTTCATTAATATTAGCAACAATTCAGTCACAAAATAAAATTGCACTTGCACTCGCTTCGTCGGAAATGGCAACTTTGCTTGAAGGTGGTCGAACAGCCCATTCAGCACTAAAATTACCATTAAATATGCATAGAAATGAAACTTCAACTTGCAACATTTCGAAGAACTCTGCAAAGCAAAGGTTTTGCAGCATTATATTGCTGCAAAACCCATTGCAGATTGATTGTTTGGGATGAATGTACGATGGTACATAAAAAATCTTTGGAGGCTTTAGACAGAACCTTAAAAGCAATAATAACAGATTTTGTGGTGCAATGATTTTATTAGCAGGAGATTTTCGTCAAACATTGCCAGTGATTCCACGAACAACGCCATCTGATGAAATCAATGCATGTCTAAAGCCCTCCAATTTATGGAAACATGTCAAAGTACTTCATTTAACCAGATGATTACAGAATCCAGGATTGGTTGAGCGATTGAGCTATATTGGCTGCAAGAAACATATTACATATATGTTGAATTAATTAAATTTCAAAATTCAAGAACAAATTACAGGCGAACCGAGGATTTATAAATCATTTGATTTGGCTACATACCAAGATGATGCAGTAAACTATCCACCGGAGTTTTTAACTCGCTGGATTTGCCAGGATTGCCACCTCACAACCTTCAATTAAAGTTTGGGTCAATAGTTATAATGTTGCGAAATATCAACCAACAGCGTTTTTGCAACGGTACACGGTTAGTAAAACTCAATGGTAAAATTAATTTCCAATGGTGAAAGTCATCCTGTGCGCACGTGTAAGAGTATTAGTTTTTTTTTTCCGAAAAAGAAAGACTACGAATTATGATGTAAGGGAACGTTTTCATTAAACATTTAATGGTTTTCATGCTTAGGCTTTCCTTAAAAAAAAATCATAAAATAATAAACAAATAATGAGCAATTTCTAAAATAACGAACATAATTTTATGTTTTTCAACACACAATAATTCATAATGAACATTTTCTTAAAATAATATATTGTTCATTATAATAATAAACGGGATGGATCATGACGAAATCTAGAATGCCAAAAATCTCGAATGCCGAAAATCTCGAAAATAAAAAAAAAATTATCTAGAACGCAAAAATCTCGAATCCACAAAAATCCAGAATTAACAAAAATCTCGAAAGACTCTATCTAGAAAAAAAAATGTTTAACAGTTAAAACTCAATAAAACACAAATACATCAGTTTACCCAATATTTTATTTTCTGAGCAAGAAAAATAGTTGCAAACAATAAGAAAGTCAAACGAATAAACGAAAAAAGAAAACGAAAACAAATTAAATATGTATTTTAAAAAAAAAAAAAAAAAAAAAAAAAAAACAAATACTTAATACAAGTATTATAAATTTGTGTTAGCCGCAAGACTTCTTAGGAACCCAACAAAACTTTTCTCTTCCTTTTCGTCTAAGACTTTCAAGATACGTTTTTCTTTTTGTAAGTACTCTCGTCTAACTCTAGTCTCCTCTCCCATCTGAAGTTTTTCAACAAGACACCTAACATGAACAGATTCATTCGACAAAATTTCAATTAATTTGTACAGGCCAATGTAAGGCCTTCCAACTAAAACCTTAAGCCTTCTGTGCCAGGACTCAACTTTGTTTTGAGTTCTGGGGAGGCTCTGCTTTACTTGTTCCGCACACGACCGAAATGAGGGAAAATACATTGGCTTCGATTGGTGCCAATATAGTTTCTATCAAACCAGTTTCCTATTAATTTACTGCTTTCGCAAAATTGATCACTCAATGAATTGAAGTAGTCACGAACTTCATCGACAGGTACAAAAGCCAGGCATTTCAGCATTCGCATTTGCATACTGAAGTTCTCATCCTTTCCGTAATTTTTGGCCAAGCCTACTTTTTGGATCTTTCGATAAAGGATTTGTCCTAAATGAAAATAGCATCCTTTTGATTGAGCTCTAGGAAAAAAAAACTGGGCTGATTTATAGCTGGCTTTTTCAAAGTCTGAAATAATAATGGATGGATTGAGTGTGATGTTATTTTCTGAAGAGCATTTAATAATCTCTGAAAACAAAATGTCATAAGCGGCCCTTTATCATGCAATGCAGGGAAAACAGTTGTCACATGATAGATAAAACGACTTCAAAAGTGCCAGACATTTGAAGACCCGAGCAGTTGAAGTTGTTCGGTCGTTCCCAAAATTATCAGCTTATTCCCGCCATCATCGTATTCTTTTTCTGGCAGAACAAATGTATTTCCATCGACGTACCTGTAATTTGGGTAGTAGTAAAATAATAATAAATAATGTTTAACTATGACCGTCATTGTGGTTGTGGATAGGCAATCGAGTCAACTTTTTTCGATTGAGTTGCTTTATTTTAATTCGCGATAAGAATTAATATTGAATCAATCGACATAAGCCGACTCGATTTATAAATCAACAGCGCATTAATACGTCTTATGTATGTAAACAATATTTACCTCAGTCTCTGTGGAATATTTATTTCACTTAAATCAGCGGGCCCTTTTTCCATGAGGCTTCTCACTTGAGAAACTTTCCTCTTTTGGCAACATCCGATGGCAAATAGACTCGGCAATTTACTGGTGTGTCTACTTTTGCTCTTAGCACTATCTGAGAAGGTGGATCGGACGAAATTCTTAATTTGTTTTTTATTGCAGAACTACACAAATCAACATATTTCTTATATGCTACAGGGGTATGCAAATGCTCGGATGGAATTTTAACAACAATGTGCTTGTCATTATTTTTGACAGTGATTACTCTGGCACGACAATAATGCGATTTGTTAAGCTCACACAACCAATAATATTTATTATTAACGCATTTGTTTCAATGGTAAATAAATCCCTCGATTTCAATTTTAAAATTTCCTTTATTTGTGACAATTTCATTTATTTTCATCTTTATAGAGGTAATTTCAAGCTCACGTTAGACTAATTTTAAATAATACTGAATTTACTTTGGATGTTCTTACAGTTTCATTGACAATGTGTTTAGATGGGTAACTGTTCTCACAGGTGCATGAGTAGCAATGTGCATGATTGATAACTTTACTTGTCAAATTTAAGTTTGTTAAGGAGAAGTAGGCACGAGTACGATAACTTTGGCGCCAATAAATAATAACGGTTTTTAGTACAAGCATTTTTTACTATGGGAGGTGGGGTCTATCTCCCCCCGTTTAGGCGGTAGGGGCAATTTAAAAAAATTATTATTTAAAATGGAAAAAAATAATTAAAAAATAACGGTGATACTTACAATTAAGTTTTATACATTTTTTTAAAGCCAACATTCTGTTTTATTAGCCAGTTTTTAATTCAAGTCAAAACTGTGCGTAGTTTTTGAAAAATTTAATTTTAAACTCAAAATTTGAGTAAAAAAAAGTTAAAAAAAAAAAGGTTTAAAGTGTAATTTTTCAATACTTCAAGATTATCTACCATTGTTTTTATTTCAGAATTTATTGCTCTTATTTGTTTTTGATCAAAAACTGAAAACTAGATGATTTTATGTCTTTTAGTTTTTGAGAAAATTAAAAATAACCACAACTACTATTTTAATTTAATTCTTTTTTTTTGCTTGAGTAGTCTTATTTTGATAGTAACAATGGTAGGTGCGAGTTTGGGTGTATGCAACAGTAAGGTGTGTGCGAATTTGGGTGTATGCCCCCTGCTTGGGAACACTATAGGATTTGGGGTGGGTGCAAGTTGGAGTGCGTGCAAGGGGGGGGAGGGGGCACGGTTCGGTGGGTGCAAGATGGGGTGCATGCAAAGTTTCTTTTGCATTTAAATTAGCTGTATAAGTACCAAGACAAACAAATATATTGGCTACTATGATTTTTACTTAAAGCGTTTTTTCCGCGCTCCGACCACTGTGGAACGGTTCAATTGTATCCTGCAGCAGGAAATCTATCGCTTTTTGAAGTTTGTCAACCAATATTCTTTTATTTTAAATAAAAGATTAAAATTAAACTGTTTACAAATTACAATTTTGTTTAATTACAAGAAAGAAAGTGTCAAACATTGAATTGTGTTCCTATTATTTTGGCCATAACTGTACGAAGATGTTTTGAATAATCTAAAAGAGACTATGCTTGTTTTTGTTTTTGTAATTTTTGTTGTTTTTTCTACTTTTTTTGTTTTTGTTGATGTAACTGTTGTTATTGGTGATTTTTTGGCTTTAAAAATACATACCAACAACATATTATCCTTTTTACGCAGGATGCATAATAATAAGGCTTTATTTTGTTGTGAATGAAGTGGGGCATGTTAAGTGGGTTTTGTATTGTATACGCGAAGCATAAAACATCTTAACGAATCGTGTATATAGTATAGTAGGAAATTGTTGATTCAAATATCTATATATGTACATAACATACTTAAAATAAAATAATAATTTAAATTGTCAAGCCAAGTATAAGAGAAGATAATAACTTAAGCAGAGCATTATGACAGCGAAAAGTGCTATATCGCATATGGTTGAAGCTTAAGATGTAAACTGTTGTTGAAAAGTTTGCGGAAATCTATTTTATTAGCTTTTAAAACAAATTTCACATTCACAGGCTTTTTTATAAATGGCTCATAAATTATTTGCCCCCATTACAGAATCAACAACTTTGTGTTAATAGAATTTCTTTATTGGTTAAGTACCTACTTATCGCTTAGAAAAGAGAAAACAAACAGATTTTGAATAGGGATTAAAGTAGTAAAGGGTTTTCCAATGAAAGGATTGATTTTGATATTTAAATAAAGAGTACTTTTTTTGGCAAATCAACGAATGTTCAATTCTAAAAAAGGAAGGCGATGACATGACAATAGAAAACGATATAAGCTTTAAAAATTGTTCGTTAGTGCAATCTATTTATAATAACAATTGCAAAAGTGTCATTTTCGAATAAGTAAAGTTTAATCACACCACCAAGACAAGAACTATATCAAGCAGTGACACGTTGAAGATCACTGAATATCAAAGATTCGACGTTGTTGGTTATCGTACGGGTTAAAATCTTGTGCAACCTGAACCTTAAAAACTTCAAGGACAAATACGGTGTATTTGCATTCCCACCTCAAATAATTCAGCCGTAATACTCGCACTTCCAGGAATGCTGTCAAGTATAGATATTCTTTTTCAAACTGCAATTCCGATAATGTCAACGAATTTTAATATTCAGAACTTTAAGACCAATGTGCACCGGTATTTCCTCTTCAATCCTTCCTTATTTTCCTAAAGTTTGCACTGTGTTTAAGCTTGTGAAATTGCAGCAATATCGGCCGATGCAAGCGTGCCTGTGGTATCCATCCAAAAGAAATCGAGTTCCATACATAATAGCATTAAACGTACTTTCACAGAAATAAAGAATTTTATTGATATCCAAACCCGTTTTTGTTATATTTAAAAAAACTTTTGTAGCGCTCTTATTGAAAAACCCGATACTTGATTCGAAAACCATTTCGAAAAAAGAGGCTGGGGTGCGACCCACACTGATAACTTCCGACCCCGTCTGTCGATTTGCCTTGCTTAAAAGGTTTGTGGATTTTCGTGTTTTGTTAAAAAAGTTAAACATGAGGACGCAGCCATTATTAAGCTGTTGGCGAAGCAGAACAAAGAGCTTCCCATTTTAGAATGGAAGCTCCAACATTCAAGAAAGAGTCATGGAGGCGATGGGAAGGACCTCTTGTTTGTGGCAGACAAGAAATCTGACCTTCTGCTGAAAGAGAGAAAAGACGTGTTGAGGTATGGTATGGTCTCGGAACCGTAAAGGTTAAGAGGCATGAAGGCAAAGGGGAGTCAAAAGCTGCAAGTGGTGCAAATAAACCTGCACCACGCTAAAGCAGCAACGTACGACCTTACGCTCTACATGTCTCACGAGAACGTGGATGTGGCCTTGATCCAGGAACCATGGTTAGGCAAAAACCGAATCCGTGGGTTGAGGTCAAAACACTACAACCTTTTCCATTCCACGTCAGATGAAGGTAATATTAGAAGTTGTATCCTAGTGAAAAAATCAATTAACGCTTTTTTCCTATCTAGGTACAGCAACAAGGACAACACGGCAATCAGCGTCGAATCGAATGAAGGAAACTTCATTCTAGCGTCGACGTACATGCCGTACGAGGAGGAGAGCCCACCATCAAAAACAGTCCGCGATCTGGTGGTCCATGCCACAGCAAGCGGTACACCTATGGTGTTGGGAGGTGATGCCAACGCTCACCACACTCAATGGGGCTCTAAGGACATCAATAAAAGAGGTGAGTCAATTTTTGAATATATTCTCTGTTCTAATTTATCGATATGTAATAGGGGCAATCACCCTAACTTTCGAAACAAAAACAGGGAGGAAATCATAGATTTGACCCTTATTAGCAATAATAGTAAAATTTCAGTTGAAGACTGGAGAGTCTCATCTAAAGAATCTTTTTCGGATCACTTTAGGATACTCTTCTCTATAGACAGGAACTTTACTGAAAAGAAACCTTACAGGAACCCAACTAGAACGAATTGGACAGAGTACGAAAAATGGCTGAAAGACTGTATTGATCCACCAGAGGACAATACAAGTCTAAGTACTTCAACCATTGACACTGTTGTCCATAACTTGTCTAGCAAAATGAGAATGTCTATTGAAAAACACTGCCCTTTATCTCGTTCCAATAACTCCACTAAACGACCCTGGTGGAATGGTGTACTAAAGAAACGCAGAACAGAGGTCAGAAAACTTTTCAATAAAGCTAAACTGAGTAAATTAAAAGAGGATTTAAAGTCTTATAGAGCCGCACTTAACACTTACACCAAAGAGTTAAGGAAGGCCAAAAAGGATTCGTGGGCTAAACATTGTGAATCCATTGAAAAAACAAGCGAGGCGGCAAGGCTCCGTAGAACCCTGGCCCTTAATCCCACGATCCCGGGGTACATAAAACACCCTGATGGAACATGGTCGAACTCGAGCCTAGAAACGCTTGAACTCTTCATGGAAACTCATTTCCCCGGTTGTAAAAACCCAGAAAGTTCTGATTGCTTGCAATCGAACACGCTGGATTTTACTCACACGGAATCAAAGTTAGAACTAAATCGGGTTATTACTGAGCAGAAGATTATCTGGGCAATAAACTCGTTCAAACCCTATAAATCAGCGGGACCGGACGAGATTTTCCCAGCTCTCCTTCAAAACGCTCTCAAAGTAATAACTCCGTGGCTTAGGGTAATCTTCATAAGTTGTATCAAACTTAGATACGTCCCTAATAGCTTGAAAAAGGTCAAGGTAGTCTTTATCCCAAAAGCAGGGAAACCGACTCACTCGACCGCTCAGGATTATAGACCAATAAGTCTCTCTTCGTTTCTCCTTAAGACACTAGAGAGGATAATTGATCTACATGTTAGAGAACTTCTCAACGAACACAACTTGTGCAACTACCAACACGCCTACCTTAAAGGTAAATCAGTGGAGACTGCATTGCATGAAGTAGTTTCACATATTGAGAAAAGTCTTGAACATAAAGAATATACCCTGACAGCATTTCTTGATATCGAGGGTGCGTTTAATAACGTTAAAACGGAATCGATCAAGACTGCCTTAGTTGAAGTTGGGGTTGAATCTGTCATTGTCGATTGGATCTTCACCATGTTAAATGGCAGAATTATCAACTCTCAAATAGGAGTTAGCACTATTAAGAAAACAGTTACTAGAGGCACACCACAGGGAGGAGTCATCTCACCCCTGCTCTGGATCCTCGTAGTCAACAAAATTCTCACAAAGTTCAAAGATCAGGGCATTAAAATAGTTGCGTATGCAGATGACATAGTGGTTTTGATAACAGGCAAGTTTCTTACCATCATCGAAAACATTATGGAAAATGCATTAAAGGATTTATCTTCTTGGGCAACTAAGAACGGTCTCGGGGTCAACCCCACCAAGACAGAGCTAGTTTTGTTCACGAGGAAAAGGAAACTGGAGGGCTTCAACCCTCCCAAACTAAATGGCATTCCTCTAAAACCTTCTAAGGAAGCTAAATTTCTAGGAGTAATCCTTGACTCCAAGCTTACATGGAAGCTTAATACTGAGGAAAGAATGAAAAAAGCACTATGTGCATTCTACACATGCAAAAAGACCTTCGGTGTACGTTGGGGTATGCGACCGCAAGTCATCCAATGGATGTACACAGCGATTGTCAGACCCATTCTTACCTATGGCTCTATTGTATGGTGGAAGGCGGCGGAAAAATCAAGCTATCTCAAGAACCTGAATAAGGTACAGAGACTAGCTTGTATAGGAATAACAGGGGCTCAAAGATCCACACCACAAGCTGGATTGGAAATGATCTTGGACCTCCCGGCTCTGGATGAGTTCATAAGGTGCACGGCAGCCAAAACTGCAATTCGTTTAAGAGAATTGTGTTTTTGGAGGCAGAGCACTTATGGCCACGGGTCAATCTTACAAAGTTATGACACGATTCCAGGACTGAGGCAGACCACCGATTATATCCCCCCTTTACTAGATTTCGACAGGAAGTTTTCTATTTTCATACCAGACAGACAGGGTTGGGATCCTAATTCACTTATAAGTAAACAGGGTATCCCTTTCTACACTGACGGTTCAAAAATGGAATCAGGAACAGGTGCTGGAGTGTTTTGCCAATCTCTAAACATCAGAGCGTCATATACACTTCCGGCTGACTGTAGTGTCTTTCAGGCCGAGATCTTTGCCATTGGAAAAGCAGCTGAACTGGCACATCAAGAAAATCTAAGCTCTTCGGAGATTACTTTTTTCGTGGACAGCCAGGCTGCTATCAAAGCCTTAGCCAGTGAGACCATAAGATCAAAAGCAGTTTGAAACTGTAAGAAAGAATTAAACAAAATCTGCCACACTAACCAGGTAAAGCTCTGCTGGGTTCCCGGACATAGCAATATAGAAGGGAATGATATAGTAGACGAACTAGCCAGGAAAGGGTCAAAAGCAGGCACAAGTAGTAGCCACCATTCAGTTAGGGGACCACTCGTCCCGATTGGGGTACTCAAGAGGAAGATAGACCTTAAACTAAAAGAGAAAACCAATATCTCCTGGAAATCCAGGGACGATTGTGTAATCTCTAGAAGTTTATGGCCTAACACAAATGAAAAGGAAACTCGGTATATTCTATCGCTGAGTAAAAAGAACATTAAAATCCTGATAGGTGTACTAACAGGTCATTGCGCCATTGGCACAATGGCTAACAGAATAGGGGCATTTGCACCCGATTTTTGTAGGAGCTGTCAGGATGAGGAAGAAATGGAAACCATTAAACACCTGCTCTGCGACTGTCCGAACCTCCAAACCAGCCGACTCCGTCATTTCGGAAACAGGTTTGTTGGAGAACTGGATGATCTAGCACAGGTCTCAATGGCAAGCATGAGGAAATTTATAGATAGCTCAGGCTGGTTCGTCAACGAGCCAGTCTACGCTAATCGACAGAATTGAGGAACATCGTTGCTAAAAATTTTTACTTTTACAGGGGATCACAATGGACCAGTAGGCCCCCGTGTACGCAACAGCTTCATGCTGTGCACACCCCTTGCAACCTAACCTAACCTAACCTAAAAAAGTTATCAGTTAAATTATTCTAAAAAAATTTTTAAATAACTAACAATATTTTGCATATGATGAAATAGTTTGAATTCAAAATCTATTTTTGTTAACGAGATTTTTAGTCGTTAACCAATTTTTAGCAATTTTAGTAACAAAGTTTTAAAAGTTGTAAAAGTTTTTATTCCTTATATAAACAAATACAAATCGGATGAATGAAAATAATTTGAAGTCAATGTTTTCTATTATTCACGAGATATCGAGAACTGAACATCAAATTTTACCAATTTTGCGTATTATTTTTTGTAGATTTTAATTTTTTATGAAAAAACTGACTGTTAGATTTTTATAAAAAAATTACTGAATGTTAAAAACAATATTTTTTATAAAATAAAAGTAATTTGAAGCCAATACCTCAAAGTTTTTGAAAAGATATTTGAGTAGAAAATCAATTTTTACGAACTTTTAGTATAATGCTTTTTATTTTTTGTAAAAAAAACTGTCAATTCGATTTTTCTCAAAATGTTACTGAATGTTGACAACAATAGTTTTAATAAAATGAAATTATTTTAAATCCAATGTCTCAAAGTTTTGAAAAGTTATTTGAGTCGAAAATCAATTTTTACAAAATTTTATTCATTTTTTTTAGGTTTTTATTTTTGTAAAAAACTGTCAATTAGATTTTTCTCAAATATTTACCAAATGTCAAAAACGTTATTTTTCGTTGCATACATTTTTTGTTTGGTACGCCTAATGTACGGACGTACGATAGTACGAACGTATGAACGTACGAACAACACACAGACATCTCTCTAAAATTCTTTGATGAAGATTGTAGGGACTTCTAGAAATGCAAACATTTTCAATTCCCAAATCGGACCAGTAACAATAACTTCCTATGGGAAGTTTAACATTAACCTTGATTAAGTTTACAAATTTTAATGAATATTGTTCATTTTTTTATATATTAAAAAACTTTCAATTGAACCTCTCGCGCCTGGGGAAATCTAAATCTTTCTTCAGATGAGGACAAAATGAAAGAGATATATTTCAATACTTTCTTTGTCCATAACTGTCGATCATCTCTAATGGAGATGGCACAACAGTTTAATATTCACCTTTGCTGGGTGCCGGGCCATAGAGACATTCCAGGTAACTGTAAGGCAGATGAACTCGCCAGGAACGGTACAGTACAGCCCATCCCACCACGTTTGGCACGTACTGGCATATCAATCGCTACTTGTAAACTTTTGCTAATGCAAGATGCTGTGAGGAGGGCAGGCACCAGGTGGAACAACATCACCACTTGTCAAGTCACAAAAAACATCTGGCCAACACTGGATTTAAAATGTTCAAGGTGCTTGCTCTCTCTAAGCAGATTGCATATAAGCTCGATAATAGGTGTCATAACCGGACACTGTCTAATAGGAAAGCACGCCATGAGATTAGGCGTATTCTCAAATGACTTCTGCAGAAGCTGTATAGACGAGGAAGAGGAAGAAACAGTTCTTCATCTTCTCTGCACATGCCCTGCTCTGGCTCGAAAACGCAAGAATTACCTAGGAGAATTCTTCTTTAACGATCTAAACGATCTAAATCATATCGGCATAATCAGCCTCTCAAGTTTCGTAAGAGACTCAAACTGGTTCCATTGAGCTTAGGTAGCTTAAGTAACCTCAAGATTCATGTGGTATCACAATGGGCCATTAAACTGGCCTAAGTGTGTCCGTTTCCATCTTGGACAGCCACTATAACCTAACCCTAACCTTCTTTGACATCTGAAAACTTATTTTTCATCTTTTGACTCTAAAGTTCTTAACATATTCTAGTTCGATTAAACTGAGAATTTTCTAACAGCGGTTATTTAGGAATTGTTTCATTTTTTCATATTTTTTTAATAATGAAAAGAAATATCATCAAAAATAATATTGCTATGTGTGTATAATATTTACTTTCACAAAAAATGATTGACCCTTCATCATTAAGAAAATCATTTTGCTTAAAAAGGAAGTATTTTTAAAAAAAGTTCGCTAGTAACATAATAAAATAAATAAACAGTTTCAACGCTGTTCCATGTTTTATTTTGAAAATTGGAATTCACTTAGGTATATTAAAAGAGAGATACAAAATATTTCCACTAATCAGAACAGATGGCATTCCTTACAATTCAAAATTAAGCATTTACAAATTGGTCTTAGTAGAAAAATTAAGGATGCACAGCAAAACTCCTTTCCTTGTCACACTATCACAATCCGCGAACTATTCAAAATAAAGATTGGCCAAATAACTTCTTTCTTTGTATCCTAGAATTGAAACTATTTATTTTGAGTTGCCATGGTTTGGTTTGGTTGTTTTTATTTCGCCTTAAAGAAAAGTTTTGCGAAGACAATTTTGTGTGGATCTGCAATTGATTTGCACTTCTCAATTCAATAGCTCAACATTAATTCCCATGCAATGCAAAACTATTTGTTATTTGTTTTACAATGAATTTTTCCTAAGAGAATGTTTTCCTTTTTCCTAAGAAATGTTTGTAAATCAAAAAAAGGAGTAAAAAAACAAGTAAAAATAGTTTGGCTTAGCTGAAAGAGCAACTATTTATCCAAGAATGCAAAACTTTGCTCCCTAGAATCATCAACATTCTTCATGTGTTTCTTTTTAGAATACAACAGGGACTAGAAGTTTCTCAGTTTTATATATTTGACTTTTTATTAAGTGGAGACTTTTTTTGTAAAACTTTTTGATAAACCTTCCGCGTATAATACTTTCTAACTCTTCTTTGTTTGTTGTTGTTAAAAAATCAAACGTCTATTTGAAGTTTTTTAAACGTTTGTATTCTGTAGAGTAGTGTATATTTTTTTGAAGTTCTTCAGTCATCATGACACAATGTTTTCAAAAAGTTTTAAGGTTTTTTGTACCAACCAACCATTTTACTTTTGTGAGAATGATACCATTCATGGTTTAACTAGAGCGTTGCAGCTATTACGTAGTGTTTTCTGTTATTCTGATGTGATTTAGTTTTTGAACCTTCAACTAACTTCCAACTTCGGTTGTTAGCTGTTGGCTTAGGTTTTTTATTCATTGTTGTTAATGTCAATGACCTCAACGTAGTTTTGGACTATTTCGGAAGAAATGCTCCAAAAAAGTAATAAAATTGCTTCTTCAAAGGAACAAATTAGAAGTCAAAGTTTATGAAAACGGGATTAAAATATTAGTTTATTAGTTTTATTTTTCAAACCAGGTTGATAACATTAAAATTATCATCATCGTTAAACTGTTTACGCCATGAATATTGCGTGACCTCATCAGCTGGAATCGAAGATCGAATTGTTCGTTTTTTCAATATTTCTGTACCAACCATTCAAACAATTTTAAACAACAATTTTTACAAAATAAAAGTTTTTGTATTTTTGTGATTGAACAAACCTTTTTTTCAGAATTCAAAATAACAGATCATTCGTGATTTTAAGTGAATGGATAAATAAAGAGTTGTATTGAATTTAATAGATCTACAGAAAAGCTTCTTAAAATTTAAGTGTGTTCTTACTAATTAAAGTAGTGAGGCAGTTGTGAAGAACGGCTCCTCTACTACCACTGAGAGTAAACCTCTCAAATCGTCAACACCTCGAGTCGGAGGTAGCAGGGCTGTGATGCCAGGTCCTTCTACCTCCAAAGCAAAGGCTCCTAAAGAAGGTCCTGGGGGAGATGGGCGTAAGCTTAGACCCTCCAAGGCCTACTACAGGGACTTGCGTAATGCTAAGAGGATTCTCCAGACGTTTGGTGAAAAACTAGGCGCTGGAGGAAACTCTCAGCATGACGCTAAGATAGCTTGGGCCCAGAATTTCCTGGCCAAAAATAATATAAAGACCAGCCAAGACTCAACGTCGAAGCGACAAAGGTCCATGGAAGGTAGTGTTCCACTACCCAAACGCCCCAAGGTGCTAAACATCAGCACTTCAATCGACCCTCGCAAGGCAAAAATGTCCTTCAGTGACGTTCTGAAGGATAAAATGGTAGTCGCGATCATCGACAGAAATGATGTAGATGGCACGATCTCTGCCGAAAACTGGACATTGGCCAAAGGTCAGCTGGCCTTCAGTTTTATAGACATTATGTCTGACAATCCGGGACCACCGCCCATCACAAAAGATGGCGGCTGGCATCAGGGACACATCAAGTTGATGGTCTGTGATGATCAGAGGTCGTGCGACCTACTGACGCTGGCGGTCAGCCGACTTGGAGAGGTCTGGCCTGGTGCTAAGCTCGAGGTTGTAGCAAAGGAAGACATTCCTTGCAGACCAAGAGCTCGCATCACGGTTCCGGCCATATTCAAGGAAGCTGACCACGTTCTCAAGGTAATCCGGCTCTCCAATCCAACCCTTCCTACTCACAACTGGAAGGTTGCGAAACTAGAGGACGCAAAGGGACCCTATAAAGGTGCAATTGTGATCATCAATGCAGAGTCCCTTTCTCCTCTGGCGCAATCAAAAGGTGTGATTAGGTTTGGGTTTGATGAAATTACGCTAAGGGTCTACAAAAAAGATGGGGCCGAGGCACAAACCCTTCCCCCTCCCCCACCCACACAAGCGGAAACGGTTACTGAGGTGCCTGGCGCATCGGTCACACTTCCTTCATTGGAAGACGATGCATCTCAGGTACCCCCAGTAACAGTGGAAGCACCAAACACCGACCAAGGTTTTTCCGCAATGGAGGCCGAGGTCTACGAAAGCGGAGATGAGGACATTCTGTTAGAATCGTCCTCTGATATGGATGACTCCGACATAACTGTGTTGGAGGCTGATCGGGAGAACAGTAGCGAAAATGCTGCGGTTACTCCAGATTAACCTCCAACACTCCATAAAGGCTTCGGCCTCCCTTCTTCTTCGCTTATCCAGCAGCGATGAAGATATCGTCCTGATTCAAGAACCCTGGATTGTTAAATCCATTGTTCGAGGAATCAGGACTCCCAAATACTGCGTGCTGTATGCATCAGGTGAGGATGAACCCAGATCTTGCATATTAGTAAAACGCAGCCTAAATGTATATTTACTCCCTAATTTCAGCGATCGAGATACCACCGCCGCAAGTCTGGAAACAGCCAGAGGAACATTCTGGCTGGCGTCGGCGTATCTTGGCCACGACCATCTTGGCCCTCTCCCGGGAGATACTCTGGAGAGACTGATAGCTGAATCACAAAGGCTCAACATCGGCCTCATCATCGGTAGTGACGCTAACGCCCACCATACAGTATGGGGTAGCACGGATATAAACGACAGAGGTGAGTCTCTTTTCGACTATATTCTTAACACTAACCTACTCGTAAGTAACGTTGGTAATGAGCCAACCTTTATTACTAAAAATCGACAAGAAGTTTTAGATATAACTCTTGTCTCCGAATTCATTAATAATAATATTTTAAACTGGAAGGTATCTAAAGATCATTCCTTTTCTGATCATAGATACATCCAGTTTGACTTTATAAATGAACCACCTTGCCAACCGATCTTTCGAAATCTGAAAAGAACAAATTGGCCAAAATATAAGAGAACGTTAAATAGTTTAATAAAACCTGAACTTTTTAATACTCCCTCCAACATCGAAGATCTTGACGACAAAGTCAATAATCTAACATTAGCCCTAAACAAAGCTCTAGATACTGCATGCCCTCTTATACAAGTAAGAGGTAAAAAGAAGCCACACTGGTGGAACTCAGGGCTGGATCCACTTCGAAAAGAATGCAGAAAACTCTTTAACAGAGCCAAAGCTTCTAGAGACATGTCTGACTGGGACTCATATAAAGAATCACTGAAGATTTATAAAAAAGAACTGAGGAAAACCAAACGATCGTCTTGGAGAAACTTCTGTAACAACGTGGAAGATTGCTCCGAAGCATCCAGGCTGCGCAAAATCCTCTCCAAAAATCCAATCATGCCAAGCTGCTTGAAAAACGCCTCTGGCCTCTGGACCAATTCAAGCGAAGAATCGCTCAACTTGCTACTAGACGTCCACTTTCCTGGTAGCTCTAATATTATTAATAATATTGCATTTAACAATGGTGACAATACTCTACAACCCCCACAAGGTCTAGTCACTAGGGAAAAACTCAAATGGGCTATTAACAGCTTTAAACCATACAAATCTGCTGGTCCGGATGGTGTAATTCCAGCCGAACTGCAAGAAAATGCAAGTTTTCTAATACCCATCCTAGAAAACATCTTCAAGGGTTGCCTTAATTTGGCATACATCCCGATGTCTTGGAGACAAGTTAAAGTTGTCTTTATTCCAAAAGCTGGAAAATCCAGTCACGTTAACCCTAAAGACTTAAGACCCATCAGCTTATCATCATTCCTTCTCAAAACTTTTGAGCGTTTGATCGATATTTACTTAAGGGAAAGTATTGATAAGTCCCTCCTTTCAAAGGCTCAACATGCCTACAACAAAGGGAAATCAGTTGAAACGGCTCTACACAGTATAGTACGTACAATCGAATATTCCCTCCATCATAAAGAGTACACCTTAGTTGCCTTCTTAGACATAGAAGGTGCATTTAACAATGTCGACACATCTGCAATTGCACGTGTATTGACATCTCTGAAGGTAGATAAGTCGATCAGCGAATTGATCAATCAGATGCTGATAAGCAGGATTATCAATTCAAAAATGGGCGATTTTACTACACAAAGGGGTGTCAGCAGAGGTACGCCACAAGGTGGTGTCCTATCCCCTCTCCTCTGGAATTTAGTAATAAATGAATTACTAACTACTCTAGAAAGAGAGGGATACAGAGTGTTTGCCTATGCGGACGATGTTGCTATTGCAATAACGGGTAAACATCCCAATATACTAAAAGAACTCTTACAAAACGCTTTAAATAAGCTCACCAGATGGACTAATCGGTGTGGACTAGGTGTTAACCCTCAAAAAACCGACCTTGTCCTCTTCACAAGGAAATACAAAGTCCCACACATTGACCCTCCCCTCATAAACGGTGTACCACTTAAATTCTCTGATCAAGCAAAATACTTGGGTCTCATTTTAGATAAGAAATTAAGTTGGAAACCTAATATTCAAGAGAGAATAAACAAAGCCACAGTAGCCCTGTTCTCCTGTAAAAAGGCCATTGGTAATAAATGGGGCCTACAGCCCCGAATTACGCACTGGCTATACATCTCGGTCATAAGACCGATCCTTACTCATGGAATAGTGGTATGGTGGACGGCGCTAGATACAGCGACAAATCGCGATAAACTCAGCAAAGTCCAACGAACAGCCTGCCTGTGTATGGGAGGAGCACTTCGCTCCACCCCCTCCGCTTCACTAGATGTTCTGTTCCATCTAATACCGCTGGACTTTTTCAGCAAGCAAACGGCCGCTAATACTGCCATACGGCTTCAGGCCTCCTCTCTGTGGATCAATAATGGAATTGGCCACACCACTATTTTGAACTCGTTCAGAACTATAAATAGTAATATTGACTACACCATACCCCATCCTCAGTTCAACAACTATAGCTTCAAAGTGACTATACCTCCCAGGTCTTCTTGGGAGAATACATCATTTTTGGACGATGGTCCTATAAACTTTTACACAGACGGATCAAAAACGGAGGATGGGGTTGGTGGTGGCGTATACTCAGATAGACTTAACTTAAGTCTCTCCTTTCGTCTACCCGATCATTGTAGCGTGTTCCAAGCTGAAATCCTGGCTATAAAAGAAGTCCTATCCTGGCTTAGAGAAAACGTAATATCAACAAATGATATACGCATCTTCTCGGATAGCCAAGCTGCGTTAAAATCCTTAGACTCTGTCTCTACAAATTCACTAACAGCCCTTAATTGTCGATCATCTCTTACGGAGATGGCTACACAGTTCAACATTCACCTTCTCTGGGTGCCGGGCCATAGAGACATTCCAGGAAATTGCAAAGCTGACGAACTTGCAAAAAGCGGAACAACTTTACCTCTGCTGGCTCATAATGCTAACATAGGTATCCCTCTAGCTACATGTAAACTCATGCTAAAGCAAGATACCATAGAGAAAACAAACTTCAGGTGGAATAACACCACCACCTGTGTAGCGACTAAACGAATTTGGCCTAATCTTAGCGCCAAGCGCTCAAAACAATTAATCTCTCTGAGTAGATTGCACATTAGCTACGTTATAGGTGTCCTGACTGGGCACTGCTTAATAGGAAGACATGCTATTCGACTTGGAGCCCCTGCAAATGATTTTTGTAGGAGTTGCATGGACGAAGAAGAAGAGGAGACAATCTCTCATCTTCTGTGCACATGCCCTGCCTTATCACAAAGACGTAGAATCCATCTTGGAGACTACTACTTTAACGATACCAGTGATCTAAAAAATTCAGACATTACTTGTCTCCTACGCTTCATTCGAAGCTCCAATTGGTTCAACGAGTTAAGCTGATTAACTGATCCATGTGGTATCACAACGGACCATACTTTGGTCTAAGTGTGTTGGACGTCCCAAACCAACAGCCACTTTAACCTAACCTAACCTACTAATTAAACAAAAAAAATCAAAGCGCAATTTCTTCCTCAACTCCACCGTAAATTGAAAACTGCTATCAATAACTCACTATCGTTGGGACTCCATAAAATTTTCCATCCATGATCCAATAATTGCTATCATTCAAGAAATTTTACGACAGTTTTTTGGCCAAAATTAACATTTTCTTAACTTGCGAAAATTTCTCCGTTAAAAATTATAAATTATAATATAATGATACATATTATGAGACAACAGTCCCTTGAGAACTAGAGTCTAGTGACTTACAACTCTCAACCATTCCTGTGTGCCAGTAATGTTCTCAGGGATAAAGGGGACCTACAGTTTAAAGCCGAATCCGAACTGCTAATTGGAGAAAGCACTTTTCATGACAATAATTACTCTTAGAGTATTTGCCAGTTCCTCGCATGAGGCAGATTGTTGAACAATCAACAATTTCTTAGCACTCCTTTCGCTTGCGACTTATAGAAACTATTTGGCAAGTATTGCCATAACAGTACTATAGGAACCCCCATACAACCGTTATTTTGTTTTCAAGTTTTCTCAAGAACTAATGAACTGATTTCAATAATTTGCTTCGGTCTTAATAATATTTGATGATCACAAATGTCATTATTAACTTCCCATAGGAAGTTATTGTAATGGGTCCGATTTGTTAAATGAAAAATTTTGACATTCCATGACGTTTCAAGGTCTCTAGAGTAGAAATAAAAGATTTTTAGAAAGATGTCTGTGCGTGCGAGTGTACGTACGTTTGTACGTCCGTACGTTCGCGACGTTTTTTTCGTCGTCCATAGCTCAAGAACCAGAAGATATATCGACTTCAAATACATTTTGTTAAACAGATAATAAGGCAGAAAGGTGCAGAAAGAGCTCTCAAGAAAATTGCGTAGGTGGTTTTTTACCATAGCAGTTTAAAAAAAAAGGTGAAAATTTTGGTTAACCCTTAATATCTTATGAACCAATGACGCTTGAATAAAATTTTATATTATATATTGTAACGTGATACAAAAGCAGCATATTTTTGGAAAAAAATCCAATTAACGGGTTTTTTTTATAAATCAAAAAAACTGAAAAAAAATTTGTCACCTCGAAAATTTTACGACCAAAAAATATGATTTCATCTCCAAAACAATTTTGTTCAACGAAGAATAATGTTTTTGACATCTGATAAAAATAAAATATATATATATAAAAAATAAAAACCTAAAAAAAAAACATTACTCAAAGTTGGTAAAAATTGAATTTCGACTCAAATATCTTTTAAAAAACTTGAGATTATGGCTTCAAGCTTATTTTATCTTATAAGAAATATTATTTTTAACATTCTGAAAAAAGTTGAGAAAAATCGAATTGACAGTTTTTTTTTACAAAAAATAAAAACCCAAAAAAGAAATTAATAAAAGTTGGTAAAATTTGATTTTCCACTTAAATATCTTTTCAAAACTTTGAGATATTGGCTTTAAACTCCTTTTATATTTCAAAAAATATTGTTGTTAACATTCAGTAAAATTTTGAAAAAAATCGAATTGACAGTTTTTTTACAAAAAAAAATAAAAACCGAAAAAAAAAACAAAAATTGGTAAAAAATGATTTTCGACTCAAATATCTTTTCAAAAATTTGAGACATTGGCTTCAAACTAATTTTATCTTTTAAGAAATATTGTTTTCAACATTCTATAGAATTGTGAGAAAAATCAAATTGACAGTTTTTTTTACAAAAAATAAAAACCTAAAAAAAAACAATACTAAAACTTGTAAGAATTTACTTTCGACTAAAATAGCTTTTCAAAAATTACAAATATTGGCTTCAAACTTATTTTATTTCACAGAAAATTTTGTTTTCGATATTCAGTAATTTTTTTATAAAAATCCAACAATCCGTTTTTTCATAAAAAAATAAAATCTAAAAAAAATAGTACGCAAATTTGGTAAAAATTGTAACATATAGACAAACTTTTAAGCAAGACAAATCGACAGACGGGATGGGAAGTTATCAGTGTGGGTCGCATCCCAGCGTCTTTTTTTGTTGTCTTTTAAGAAAATATTACAAATATTTTTCAAAATTCGATAACTCAAAAACGGGTCATCAGTTTTTTTAAGAAAATCGAATGTATTGTTGTTGTTTGAATTGTTTCTGGTTTATTGAAGTACACCTTTTCTATCAAATACCTCAACAAAGAACTCCAACGATGTCAAATCAAGTGATATTGACGGCCATTGAATCTGTCACGCAATACCATTGTGACAATTAACGCCGCTTGAAATGGTCAAGAACTGAACTGACCGAAAAAATCACGAAGTGCACGATATGAATTTTGAACTGAACGCCAATTTTCATAAAAAGCGTTACGTTATGGAATATTTCATAAAAGGGTGCCTGTATAGTGCTGCAAACGTTACCTAGGCGGCCATTGTTAGTGACAGTCTTTCCTATTTACAAGTAAAACTAAAACATCCAAAAATATATAATTATTTGACCAATCCCGGTATTAACAAAAACTTAAAGCAAAACGTTAAGTTTAAACAAGGAAATAAAAACATACAAATCTGGAGTAACTTAATTTTAATTAAGTGCAAGGATTTCATTTAATTTTTAGTTGAACTAATGCATAATCCTTTCCTAACCACTTAATCTCGTTGACAGTATTTGACTTTTTGAAACATCAAGTATTTTTTTTATAAAATGTGTCCTTTTTTCTTTCTTTCATTATATTAACACAAATCCGGAGTTAAATATTACAAACTTAAAATACTCTCATGCAAAATTATTCTGTAGTGTAGTGTGGTCGTGGGAGAGTATTTTAACAAGAATTTTGTCGCTTGTTATATTAAATCTACTTGCATATACAGAAATATTTTAACTTATGCTTAAATTCTTAGGACCATTCTAAATCAAAAGTTTTTCCATGTAAATAAAATTATCTCAATTAACTTTAGAGTCATATACCACAACGAGAACTTTCGTCTATGTCAACAACAGTCTGACAGTCACGCAATGTGAAAATTACTGAGAAATATTAATTTAACTATTAAATAGAAATTTAATATTTATGATGAAATACTATAATTATTCTTATTTTTTAATCCAAAAAATAAAAGAAAGAGAAACGAAATTGCAACTGCGATGCCATTTCAAATGCAACATGGCATAAATACTCTGAATTATATCCTTTTCATATGATTGTGGAAAATGTATCTTTTTTAATAAAAATGACAGTCAACACTTCATCACTTATTTAAGGGCTCGCTGGTTTTTGATAATTCAAAATTTTAGGAACGATAAACATTATTTAAAATAATAAGAAGAACTAAGAATAAAAAGGAGAGGAAACAGTTAATTTCTGAAAATATGAATCTTTAGTGGGTTTTTGTCATAATTTACAAACTGGCGAATTTTGTTCGCATCCGGTAGTTAAGTAGTTCTATCTTTAAGCTGGGAAAGATAGAATTTGAGTTATAAATAATTAGTTCATGAGATTTTATGATTTGAATGGAAGGTACGCAGCGGTTAACAATAAGCAGCGTATCCAAAGTCCCCCAAATCCTCCTATTACCTTTTAGCGTCATGGGAGTCGGTTGAGATTTCATCTCCAAAACAATTTTGTGCAACGAAGAATAATGTTTTTGATAAAATTTTGAGAAAAATCAAATTGACAGTTTTTTAAGAAAAAATAAAAACCTAAAACAATAAATAAAAGTTGGTAAACATTGATTTTCGACTCAAATATCTTTTCAAAACTTGGAGATATTGGCTTTAAACTACTTTAATCTTTCAAAAATTATTATTGTCAACATTCAGTAATATTTTGAAAAAAGTCGAATAGACAGTTTTTTTACAAAAAATAAAAACCTTAAAAAAATTGATAAAAGTTGGTAAAAATTGCTTTTCGACTCAAATATTTATGATAGGAAGTTATCAGTGTGGGTCGCATGCCAGCCTCTTTTTTTCAAAATCAAATGTCTTTTACTCAAGTGTTTTTGAAGTACCTATGCATATTGCATATAATGTTGATTGATTACAAACCATTAAATTAAAACACTAAAACTAGCATTTTGTATTCACTTATAAAATCATTTTTTAGAATATTGCTTTTGATTATCACTGGTCAACAAGGTAATATTGGTGGCATACTTTTCTCAGGTTTTTGGTTGCTTTTTTTAGAATCCTAATCCGAAAATAAAAAGCGGCTGGGATGCGTACCACACTGATAACTTCCCATCCCGTCTGTCGATTTGTCTTGCTTAAGAAGTTTTCGTGTTTT
The DNA here is from genome assembly GCA_920104205.1 of Eupeodes latifasciatus. NCBI lineage: Eukaryota > Metazoa > Arthropoda > Insecta > Diptera > Syrphidae > Eupeodes > Eupeodes latifasciatus. Next base: position 354,878,025 of record OV049924.1, on the reverse strand, counting down.
GTAAAAAACATTATCAGTTGAATTATTCTTTAAAATTTTAAAATTACCAACTACATTTTGCATAATATACTGAAATAGTTGGATTTCAAAATCTATTTTAGTTAACGAATAGATAAAAAACAATTTTAACCAATTAAGTAGCATTTCTTAAAAGCTTGTATTTCTTATATAAACAAATACAAATTGGATGAATAAAATTAATTTGAAGTCAATTCACGAGATATTGAAAACCGAACATCAATTTTTACCAAAGTTGCTTCCTATTTTTTGTAGTTTTTATTTAAAAAAAAAAAACTTACAGTTGGATTTTGATACAAGATTTTCTGAATATCAAAAACAATATTTTTTGTGAGAAAAAATTAGTTTGAAGTCAATATTTTTAAATTTTGAAAAGATATTTGGTCGAAAGTAAATTTTTAACAAGTTTTAGTATTGTTTTTTTTTGTAGGTTATTATATTTTGTAAAATAAACTGTCAATTCGATTTTTCTCAAAATTTTAATGAGTGTTGAAAACAATATTTCTTATAAAATAAAATGAGTTTGAAGCAATATTCTGAAATTTTTAGAAAGATATTTGAGTCGAAAATTAATTTTTACCAGGTTTTATCAATTTTTCTTTAGGTTTTTATTTTTTGTAAAAAAATGTAGGTAAATTAAATTTTGTCAAAATTTCACCGAAGGTTGAAAATAATATTTCTTTTAAGATAAAATTATTTGGAAGCCATAATCTCAAATTTTTGAAAAGATATTTGAGCTGAAAATTGATTTTTACCAACTTTGAGTAATGTTTTTTTTTTCAACTGTCAATTCCATTTTTCTCAAAATCTTACCAGATGTTAAAAATGTTATTCTTCGTTGCACTAATTTGTTTTGGAGATAAAATCATTTTTTGTTCAAAACAGTTTCTATGTGGCAAATTTGTTTTCTTTTTTTTATTTATAAAAGAAACCATTAATTGCATTTTTTTCCAAAAATACATTTGTTTGGTATCGCGTTACAATATATACTATAAAATTTAATTGAAGTCTCTAGCGTTATTGGTTCGTGAGATATTTGGGGTTAACCAAAATGTTCACCTTTTTTTTAAACTACTATGGTAATAAAACGACCCACGCAATTTTCTTGAGAGCCCTTTCTGCATGTTTCTGCCTTATTATCTGTATAACAAAATTTATTTGAATTCGATATCTCTTCTGGCTCTTGAGGTGTGGACGACGATAAAAAGGTCGCGAACGTACGGACGTACTCACGCACGCACAGACGTCTCACTAAAATCTTTTATTTCGACTCTAGGAACCTTGAAACAACGAGAAATGTTAAAATTTTGAATTCGACAAATCGTACCGATTACAATTACTTCCTATGAGAAGTTAATAATGGACCCAAATGGCTTTCCTGTGGAACACCAGATGAGACCGAAACAAATGTTGAGAATCGAACTATCAACTTTAACTTTAAATATGATTCAAGCAATTTTAAAAGAGCGAAGAGTGAATGCCTAGAGGAGTTAGTTTATTTAATAGAATGTGGTGCTTAACACTATCAAGTGCCTTTGCAAAACCTATAAGAATAATAACAGTTTGAAAACTATTCTCCATATTCGTTATGATGTAATTACTTATTGAAGCCAAGTCTGTTGCCGCCTGCTACAAACCCATAACTCAGTAAACCTGTTACAGACTAGCTTTTAATATACTACGTAAACATGAATTTGCGACTCAAATACCTTGAGAACACAGAAAAATATGCCGCCTTCAAATTTGTTTCATCTTATTTAAATGTTGTTATTAATATATTGAAAACAAATTTACAAAAATCAAGTTGGTAGTAAAATAAGAATCTTAAACAAAGTAAAACTTACTTAAGGTAGCGCTACAGTCCTGTGATGAACTAGGGCCTAACAAAGTAAAACTAAGGTACTAAAAATTTAATTTCAACTCAATTAAGGAATTCAAAATATTGAACATGATGATACAAAAACCCTATCTTTCTCACTTTAAAATTATTTTACAAAAATATCTCATTGAGCTTTTAAGTTTAAGTGATAAGTGTTAATAAAACTATATTTTTATTTGTTCGTTTTAACAGAAGACCATACTTCATTATAAAAAGGACCTACTTTTAATTATATCTATACCTATAAACATCTCTAATACCTAGTTGATAACAAAAGTATTTACAAAAATAAACTTAAACTAAAGAAACAAATAATAAACCTGCCCGAAACATAAAAAGGATACTATATATTTCTTCATGTCCTTTTATTACACTATACACTTACATTCATTCATTTTGTAACTCTCATCCATATAATAGGTATGGATTATGGAGCAACCACTCGACAATATTTTTCCTGTTGTCATTTCCTTACACTAAAGATATACTCAAAAAATGGCCACTTCCTGGCTCTATAGTACAGTTGTTTTATACTTCTTATATGTATATGAATCCTAGATTACTTTTCTCTCGATGATGATGAAAACACACATAACTACAGAAAATAAATATAAACATCTGCAGATACTTATGTTTCTTTCTGTATCAAAGAAATGTCAAACAAGATGACAGTGATAATGATGTTGTCCTTATGAGTCCCGAATAACATCACTTTGTTCGGTGTTTTTGTTGGCTTAGTTTTTCGTCGTTCGCCGTCGTTGTTCATCCTGCAGGATATTGTGATGGTATATATATATCTATAGTTGGGATGTTGGCAAAAATTATTCATTCACTCCTTAGCTCGGCATTCCTACTGATTACCATATCATTTTCGTTTGACTAAAGAGAGAAAAGCTCTTAAAATCCACTTCTCCCTAAGGAGTTATTCTAGTCTCATAAATGGGCCAGGAGGAATATACATACATACATACATATACAAATATAAGGTATCCTGTTTGGCTAATCAGCGTTGTGTTTAAGTTTCTGACATCAACACTCTGACTTGACTTGAAACGAAAGAGGTAACAAAAAAAGTGCCAAAAGTCCTCTTTATACTTTCTTTGCATTGTATTAATGTCGAGTCGAGTCAAGGAAGTTGTGCCTTTTCTTTGTTGGCTTTCACTTCAAACCATCATCAGCATCAAATAAAAGCACGAACTGGTTATATGCGTTAAAGTAGCCATTATTATGAAGGACTAGGTAAACAAGAGCTAACACTATAGGTATACCTACTATACTATAATGGTGTCCGTTTCCTTTTCCTTTTGACAAATATACTTTTGTACAGGGTGGGTCAAAAGCGAATTCATAATTTAAAGTGACTATAACTTTTATAGATTCAAGCTCAAGTAGTTTAATCCTCTCTAAAGCGCTACATTTTCCAAAAATTGTTTTATACGAATCTTTAAAAGAAATGAAAAAAAAAATTGAAAACGGAAGAAGTTCAAGAATTTTCAAATTAGTAGGAAACTGTTGACCCACCCTGTATACAGTGTTAGAGTAGGTGTACAATTATAATATAGTGAAAAGTATTAAATGTGTTCTTTTCTTGCGTTTTTAGTTTTTTTTTCCTTGCATGCAGCACGTGACACGCATTACATTTCATTAAGGACCTTTCCTGCTAAAAATAGAAAACTACAACAGAAAAAGGAACAAACAAACAACTAACAAAACGGGATTTTGACCATTACAATTTAGTATTAGGCATTATAATATAAGTAAAGTAGCTTTATGTATGTATATTTGTCTAAAAGTTGTATACGTATTTAAGATCTTGGGAAGAAAAGAAGAAGGAAAATAACATCTTGACAGCTTGTTGAGTGTTTCATCATCCTTAAAAGTTAAGTCAACACAAAACAATATGTCCTTTTGTAAGTAAGGGAAGCATCGCACATGTATTTGTATATAAATGGACCAACAAACTCATGTTTGTACAAGTAAAACACGGGAAATGGAAATTAGTAGTTGTCTTCCTCTTCCTGCTTTTTGTTCACTTAAATCTTGAAATTTAAAAAAACAAATACATGCGTCTTGCCATAAAATAAATGTTCATCAAAAATGTGAAATAAAAATATAAGGAATTACAGAAACTATATACAAATAAATACAAATCCATTTAAAAAATAAATTAGGTGGCGCAACTGTCCCTTGAGAACTAGGGCTTAGTGACTTACAACTCCCAACCATTCCTGTGTACGAATAATGTTGTCAGGGATGAAGGGGACCTATAGTTCTAGGCCAAATCTGAACAGCTAATTTGAGATAGCTTATGACATTCATAAGCACTAACCTTCACGCACTGACTTAAATATTATATTTTTAAGAAATAAAAACTTTCAAGAAATGCTGCTAAATTTGTTTTTTTTTTTTCGACTAAAAATGTCGGGAACGAAATCAAACTTACGTAACCAAATCAAGATCTTGATACATACAAGGAGTCTTATGCAGTGCTTTAGTCGCTTAGACCTTATATTATTTGACTCCGCAACAAACGGAATGGACTATCGAAGAAATTGCTTCGTATGTCACTTCGTCTGAAAAACCTTTTTTCGAATCTAATGTATTCAAATGCGGATCCAGACTTTTCATCAGGGGGGGGGGGGGGGTCACACACTTAGATGAGTTTTTACTCACCACTTAAAAATGTTCTTTAATGTTTTGTAAAGAGGCTAACAAAATTTAATAATTGCTGAAATGACAACTTTAGTTATCAAATTATTTTAGAACACTGTTGTCCGGCAAGGTATGGTCTAACTATTTAATTTGGATAACTCATATGAAAGCATTCCAAGATGCCAACAGTTTTCTAAATATGCCATATTTAAAAGCTAAAACACAATAGTTTAGAGGGTTTTTGGTGCAAATTGTTTTGAAACGTTGCTTTTTTCGAAAAATAAAATACACTTTTCTTGTTTTCATTTCTATTAATGCGAAGAACGCTGCAAAAAGTAAAAAATCTAGAAAATGAGAGAGGATCTGATATGTAGAAATGTCGGGCTTTTTTTGACGTAGTTTTTTCGAACTCAATTTCCGGGAGTCTCTTATTACTATAGCTTACTCGTATTTTGATCTTAAAGGCGTCAACAAAACTTAAAAATTGTAGAGACAAAAAGGTTTGGTTCTTGAATTTAAGGAAATAGTTGCATTTAAGTACATAATTTCTCTAAAAAATTAAATTAAAACAAAGTAAGGTAGTTAAACAAATAATTTGGAAAGAAACGTTTATTATGTTATTCACTTAGCCATTATTTTAAAAAAAGTGTCACTTGATTTTTTGGGACATTTGTATTATTGAAATTCGTGTTTAAATCTCAGTTCTAGAGAATCCAAAGCAAATTCAATTCAAAAGTAGATTTATTTAATTTTTTAAGATCTTTTGTATTCAAAAGAAAACCAATTTTGAAAGAAATGAAATGCACGACTGGGTCGCTAGAACTTGCTAATTTCTTCCAAAAAGTCTGTTTAAAAATATTTTCTATATTTAAAGATTTAAAAATATACATAACTGCAAAATAAGTTTTTCTCAAAAATTTAAATGCCATTTTATTTGTCAAAAAATCTAGATTAACTTTTTTTTTTTTTTCGAAAATCATTTTAAATTTTGTCTTAAAAATATCTTTGGTAAGCACTAAATAAAGAGCTTATAAGTATATGTATGAACATTTTACATTTAAATTTCGTCAAAAAATGTTGTCCCCTTTCTGAGATATCGAGTTTTGTAAACAAAATTAGTATTTTATTAAAAATAAAAAAAAACATTTTTAATCATAAAACATCATCATCAATTTGATCATTTGATCATTGATAAGAGCTTGTACAGAAAGAGAAGAATATTGAAATCGGTCCATTAGTTCTTGAGAAAACTTAAAAACAAAATAAAGGTTTTTTGAGGGGTACCCTTCTGGAGCAATACCAAAATATATTTTTCTTGTAGAAAGAAGCCAAACTAAGAACACAAAATTTAGAGAAAGTTTTAGAAGAATCACATGTTTAAACCAAAAAATTTGTGTGGGGACTGCTGTTATTTTTCATATTAATAAAATCAAAAAAAAACGCCTTACAATAATCGGCTGAAAATCTTAATTTCATTCAACACAATTGTTTGGACTGCAGGGGCCAGGAAAGACAGACGACGGAAGGAATCGGGGTACCCACTTTTTTCGACTTCTCTACCATCGTAATGTCATATTTGATTAAAAGCTCTAGTTTGAAATTGTTTACTAATGCAAACATTGCTATATAGTTCCTATATGTCGCAGTAAAAATCACTCCAATAATCACTGTGTCAAAAAAATGTAATTATAAAATTGAAGGCTAGTTTAAGAAATTTAAAGGCAACTTAATATAAAATTGATGATCTCTTATTCAAGAGTTTATTCTTAAGAACCGGAATATTTGACAACTTAACTGTATAAGCTTTATGGCTCATATAACCCCCCCCCCCCTGGATCGTCCATTGGTCAAAAGTTGATGAATTTGTGCTGTGGTTTTGGAATAGGGCTGAATATCCGATTCATATTATGTTCTTGGTCCAATCTTCAGTCAAAAGTAGTACTTTTAGCAACAAAGTTTAAGGAAGTAAAATACAAATGTTGTTTTCATACACAAAAAATAAATAATTCAAAATATAATGGGGGTCATATCCATTAACGCAATACGATTAGTTTTGAATTGAAGGGAATTCCTACGAAAAAGCAAACAAATTATCTCCCAGGGGGGTCATGACCCCTACGACCCCCTCCTCCTGGATCCGCCATTGAATGTATTGGTAAGGTATTTTTCGACGCAATGCGTTCTATAACGTCTTCCTCCAGTATTTTGCTTTATAAAGCTAGTAAAGCGATCCATGTTCGAATAGTTTTCAAATGCCTGTGAGTTTGTCGGTGTACCAACTTTGTGGTTTCGGTACACCAAAATTCCGGTATCAAAAGAAGTTCAATGTTTGTACTTCTTTATTTCATTTATTTACATTTTCGATTAATCTTTCCCTTTATTTATATAAAAACTTTGTGTATGTCGAAAACAATTACGAACACAGTCTAAAGTAAAAACTTCTTCTTAGAAAATCAAGTTCGAGCAAATTGGTCAACATTGTTACTAGGTTTACTTCCACCAAGTTTACTCGCACAACTTTCAAGCGTCTACAAACTATTTTATGGATGTTGTCATAGAAGGACTTAAACTGAAACCTGGATTTTTTCCAAAAATTTCTGAAACGAAAGTATTTGGTCGTAATTAAACTAAACATGCCTAAAAACCCACTGAAATGAACCACTCTGGTTTTTGACAATTGGCTTCAGGGAAGATAATAAGAAAAAAAGTTCAAAACATTGTTTTCAATGATTTTATTTATTGAACATGCTTGTAGATAACTGGGTACATATTCTTAACCACAATGTAACTTATAGAACTTCCAATCCCCATCCTCGATCTTCCTTTAAAAATTCGGTGTTTCGAATAGTTTTAAAATATATATTACCTTTAAAACATTTTTAAATTTTTCTTGCACTACTTCCCTTTTCAATTAAAAAAAAGTATGATATTTTACGGACTATTCTTTTTCAGTTTATTTCAAGATTTTAATTTGAAACCTTATTTATACATTAAAAATAAATAAATTGGTTGGCGCAACAGTCCGTTGAGAACTAGGGCCTAGTGACTTACAACTCTCAACTATTCCTGTGTGCGAGTACTGTTGCCAGGAATGGAGAGGACCTACAGTTTAAAGCCGAATCCGAACGGCTTATTTGAGAAAGCACTTTTCATGACAAGAATTACTCTTGGAGAATTTGTCAATTCCTCGCAAGAGGCAGTACCCGTGAAAAAAAACTTTAGATGGCATAAGCAGGGATCGAATCCAAGACCTCTCGCATGACAGTCCAACGCAACGCACTAACCATCATGCCACGGGCACTATATTTTTTATACATAGGTTCTTTCAATTAGAGGATTCATTTTGATATTTTCCATGACCAATTCGCGCATTTGTGCTAATAACTACAGGGTTTTTCAACAGGGACGCTACAAAAGTAGAGCGAAAGGGACAACAAACGATGCCATATTTCTTTCGGCTCTTTTGACATTTCTCTTCAGTAAGGTTTCCCATTTCATGATGGAAAGATAAACGATCCAACAATGAGTCGAAATTATTAAAATTTACTATCGAATTTCCGAATCAGTGGTCTCAACGTTAAGAGCTCTACGTCCAATTTATGGTCGTCATAATTGTCCTAGCAGATCAATAATTGAGCGTCTAGTGGGAACATTTGAATCCACAGGCACAGTACAAAATGTTCCCGTGCCAGGGAGACAAAAAAGTGCCCGTAGTGTGGAGAATATTGCTGTCGCTGGGGCTTCAGATGCTGATAGCCCAAATGTGTTTCTCACACGTCGTTCTCAAGCGTTGGGCATCTCTGTGACGTCATTGTGGCGCTTGTTCACCAAAGAGTCTAATGTTTGTGAATTGGGCTAAGCAACAACTTGAAAATGATTCGGATTTTCATCGAAAAATCATCTTCAGCGAGGAGGCTCATTTCTAGCTGAATGGCTTCGCCAATAAACAAAATAATATGCTGTGTTGGTCAGGCAGCACACACACGTACTCCATGAGTCATCATTGCATTCCAAAAAAATTACGGTTTTGTGTGGTTTATGGGCCGGCGGCGGCGTCATTGGGCCTTACTTCTTCCGTGATGATCAAGACCGGCGTTACTGACGTTACTGTGAATGGGGATCGCTACCGTTCAATGAGAACCGAATATTTTTGGGCCCAATTGGATGATATGGACTTGGAGGACATTTGGTTGCAATAGGACGGGCGCGCGGCGCCACAAGCCACACAGCGAATGTCACAATCAATTTATTGGAAACAAAGTTTGGAGAACGTGTTATATCACGAAATAGTCCAGTCGCTTGTCCACTTCGGTCGTGTGATTTGACGTCCGTTAGACTATTTCCCATGAGTCTATGGTCTTCTATCCCAACAATCCAGCGACTTCGTACGAATATCGAACGTAATATTGCAGCAGTATCGGCCGATTTATGCTTGAAAATTGTCAAAATTGGGTTCAAGTCTGGACTTCTGCAAACGTGCCCGTGGTAGAAATCGAATTCCATTTATAATGGCAAACGTACTTTCACAGGAATAAAGAATTTCGTTAATATCCACAACCGCTTTTGTGTTATTTAAAAAAAAAACTTTTGTAGCGCTCTTATTTAAGAACCCGATATGATATAATAGATCTTGAAGCGTTAGCTTTAAATTTGAAAAAAAGTTTAAAGGTGTTTAGTCTTATAAAATTACGATTGACCAGTGCGTCGTTTGTGCGGGGTACGTAGCACCTTTTTCCAAGTTATTTTTTAAATTTCATAGAATTTTTAAAACGTACAACATTTTTAGTAATGTTTTAGTTTATATTTTTAAATGTCAAAAAATGACAGCTGTCTCAAAAGTGGGCTATTAAAACGAAACTTCTTATACGATAACCCTATATAATTTCCTACCCACAGATACTGGAAATAAAAATAAAACTTATTTTCCAAAAAGAATTCCCACAAGGACCAAGGACAAAAATACTTACATATTTATTCTTGTTTTATTTATTTTGTGTTGATAACTTTATCGGTTAAAGAAATATATACGATTAGTATACAAATGAAGTAGGCTGATGTTAGGCTTTGGTGATGGTTTCTTGGAGTAATTTCCCATCGTCATCATCATCATCATCGACCGACAAAACTTAACCTCATCGTTACTTTTTCATGAAATACCGAGAAAAGGTGCGATTTTATAACTCAAGACTCAACTCGTGTCTCGAATTGAACATTTTCAAATTTAAAAACGACAATGGGTTGAATTTACTTCAATGATTCGGAACACTAGGTATAAAATTGTTGTTCTTATTGTTGTTGTTGTTTTTGTGGACTTTTGTAAAAGCGAGGATACGTCTTGTCGGTAGGACTATTTGTCACGTACGATTTTGGTATAGCAGCAAGCTTTTAGCGAGATAAGGGTTCAACATAATTATTGAGGTGGGTCTACAATTTTATTTTTTCGGTATCAGAATGCTATAGGAATGTAAACTGAACAATGCCATATACCTTACGCACCTTAACCAAACCATCATCAAGCAATATGTTAGACTTGTGGTATATTACCGTTTTTTTTTTCAAGGTTTTCACCTATTGAACGCATAAAATATTGATTTCGTTAGTGCTTAAGGGTGTCAATAGCAGAGTCGTAAAACAAATTATTTTCTATAATGTAGGTTTATATGTTTTTTTTTTGTCAGTAGTTCTTGTTTTTCGAAACTCAAAAGAGTCTTGGGGGATGTTAAGTGAAATATTAAGTATTTATGAAGTCTCAATATTTTATTATCCTGTTTTCTTGGCTTGAGTAGGGTATTGGTTTTGTGAAAACGTTGTCATGCGAAAAGTTTTATTTTGTTTGCTTATTTAGAATCTAGTTTTGAACTTGGGTATAGGTGTACAAAAATTAATAAAAATTGAATGTATTCTATTTTGTGTTTTATAGCTTCGAGAATTGAATAGAAATATTAATCTGCGTTAAGGGATTTCACACGTCTTTTTCATGTTTAATTGAATATTGATTCAGTGTTTTTACCTTACCATTGAAGATTTATCAAGTCTGGGTTTAACTATCAGGTATTTTATTGTGTACTGTAATAGTGGTCCATTAATAATTCAAGTGTTTTTCTGCCCCGAGTAGGCACGCTCCATTAGATGGGAAAGGAGGTAAATCGCTAACGTAATAAATGAAATTCGGATTTTGAGACTTTTTTTTTTAAATTATTGATGGATTGATAATTTTTTAATTTTTAATTTTGAGTTGGTGTAAGAAATTAAAAGTATGGTAGCATATCACTCTTCATTTAAGAAAACTAAAATTTTACAAGGCAAATGTTTCATACATTCAAATTTCATGGAACCAAGTTTTAGAATAAATTGTTAAATTCAACGGCTAATATCTCGGCCCTGTTTAATTGCCTTATTCTTATGTTCTCTCTTGGAGTCGAATGCGATTGTTTGTCTTAAAGACATACCATGATTGGATTGGTCATAAGAATTTCAGAATATTTTTTGTTATAAACGTAATTGTCATTTAAAAATAGTTCTTCAGCGCACCATCAAAAACTGAAGTGTGTGACTTTTTCTAGTACGATATTCGAGACGTTTCTTAGTGATAGTTTTTTTTTTTTTCAATAATAGAATTTATTTTGATATTAAAAACTTAAATAGCAAGACTATCTGCAGAATTTTTAAAGAGCTGATATTTGTCCAGAGCTCTACACCTATAGAAATATACAAACGGGTACCTGCTAGTTTCAGATGAGGACTAGCTCAAGGGTGGAACAGTTTTGCATGAGCTTAAGCGATATGGACAAATCAATGAAGAGGCTATGAAGAAAAAATATCTCGAACAGAACAGTAAGTTCAAAAGATAATACTTTATGAAAACCTAGCAAAAATATGAAAAATAGATAAAATATGGAAAAGTTTATACTATTCGTAGAAATCTCTTAACACCACACTTCTGCAAACTATTCAACCAATCCGATGTATGAGGTGATAAGATAAAATTTGCGCCACCTGCTTTCGAAAACTCATTTTTAGATTCAACTATCTTAAAGGATGAGGTTTAAGCAACCATAAACGCCTTAAAGATGGAAAGTTCGGATGGCATACCTGCGGAGTTTTATAAGAACAGCACGGATGAGCTGATAAACAAAAAAAAGAGTCTGTCAATTTGTCTTGCTTACAAATTTGTAGGTTTTCGTGTTTTGTTTAAAAAGTTATGATGGCTAAGTGGGCCGTCAACTAAACTTTTTGTTAACCAAACGCAATTTTATAGGTGTAGATGGTTACAAATTCTTTATTAAACATAATTATACATTAATGGAATTACTCAATATACGAATATTTACTTACTATGTTTAGCTTTAAGTATTTTTTAAGTTTTTTTTTTTAAATATCTAGTTGGATGACACGACTTCATCATTCCAGCATATGAATATAAAAGAACTATTTTAATGGCTAAATACAAAATGGTGGCCGGATATCGTAAGGGTGAAATCGAAGCTAAGGTTGAATATATAATAAGTTTTAAGACCGTAAAGTTTAAGGTGGAAATTGTAGCGAAGGTGCGAGTGTTTACACTGAACCTGTCAACAAAAGTTTTCAGTTGAATTATTCTTACACATTTCAAAATTACCAACAATATTTTGCATATAATGAAATTGTTTGATTTCAAAATCTATTTTTGCTACCGAGATTTTTAGTCGAAAACTAATTTTTACCAATTTTAGTAGCATTTCTAAAAAAGTCAATATCTTCTATTGTTCATGAGATATCGAGAACCAAACATCAATTTTTACCAAATGTGCGTACTTTTTTTTGTAGATTTATTTTTTTTATGACAAAACGGACTGTTGGATTTTTATGCAAAATTTACTGAATGTCGAAAACAATATTTTTTGTGAAAGAAAATAAATTTTAAACCAATAATTTTAATTTTTGAAAAGATATTTAAAACGAAAGTAAATTTTTACCAAGTTTTAGTATTGTTTTTAGGTTTTTATTTTTTGTAAGAAAACTGTCAGTTCGAATTTTTTAAAAATTATTAAAAGATAAAATTAGTTTAAAGAAAATATATTAAAGTTTTAAAAAGATATTTAATTCAAAATCAATTTTTACCAACTTTTGTTAATTTTTGTGTAGGTTTTTAATGTTATGTAAAAAAAACTGAATATTCGATTTTTCTCAAAATCTTACTGAATGTTGACAACAATTTTTTAAAAGACAAAATTAGTTTAAAGCCAATATCTCAAATTTTCGAAAAGGTATTTGAGTTGAAAATCAATTTTTACTAACTTTGAGTAATTTTTTTTAGGTTTTTATTTTTTATAAAAAAAACTGTCAATTCAATTTTTCTCAAAATTTAACCAGATGTCAAAAACAATATTTTTCGTTGCACAAAATTATTAAGGAGATAAAATCATTTTTGTTCGTAAAATTTTCGAGGTGACAATTTTTTTTTTCAGTTTTTTTGATTTAAAAAAAAACCCTTAATTGGATTTTTTTTCCAAAAATATATTTGTTTGGTATCACGTTACAATATATAAAATACCATTTAATTCAAGTCTCTAGCGTTATTGGTTCGTGAGATATTTTGGGTTAACCAAAATGTTTACCTTTTTTTAAATTGCTATGGTAAAAAAACCACCCATGCAATTTTTTTGAGAGTCCTTTCTGCATCTTTCTGCATTATTATCTGTATAAAAAAATTTACTTGAAGTCGATATCTGTTTTGGTTCCTGAGCTATGGACGACGAAAAAAAGGTCGCGAACGTACGTACACATGCACGCACAGACATCTCTCTAAAAATCTTTTATTTCGGCTCTAGAGACCTTGAACCGTCGAGAAATGTCAAAATTTTCAATTCGATAAATCGGACCGATTACAATAACTTTCTATTGGAACATAAGTTTCACAATTAAGTGCTGTTGTGGTTGAATTCTGAGAAAAGTGTACTTTTGAAGCACTCTTCTACAAAACATTGCACAGTAGTTTTTACATTATTTGCGAATTTTTAAAAAAAAAAGTTTCAAGAAATAGTAATGCATTATTTACATATGTGCATATATAAGTACTATTAAATAAATTATATGTATTTCATTTTTGTTAAAGTTTATTTAAAAAGTTTAAAAACCTTCAAATGCCTTTACTGAAGAAATTTATTTTTTGAGTTATCATACAACATGCACTTGGCTATATCGTACTGTCATTCACAAAACTATGTATTCGTAAAATGGTAGGTATATCTGCCAGTACCGATAAAAAAATTCATGAAAAAGTAATTGCAATTTTTTTTATTTGAAACACTTCCAAGTAAACGATTTGGTAAATCAATTTAACCAAATCTCCAAAACAAAACGAAAATAGTAAGGAAATGGCACTTTTTTACATGCGAAAAATGAATAGTATCATTTCAAATAGCTAGTATTTTTTGATGTAGGTATACCTATTATTTTTTTATGGTGACACAAACACATTATCCCATTTAACGCGTACATATTATTGTCTTCATCTATAAAGATTCATATAGTTCGTTTTCAAAAAAGATCCCAAAATGACTTTTTTAATCCTTTTTGAGCATATAAATTAGCATATACAAAAACTAATATCATGAACATGATAATAGGTCCGTTCGTGTACCCTCCTAAAACAGTCCAATTTTACGAAAAAATACAAAATTTAACCAAATCCTGTTCGCGTACTCAAAAATTTCGTAGTTTTTCGTAAAAGAGAGCGCTCACGAGAGAGTAAAATATTTCCCCAACCTACGAATTTTAGCCCAAGAAATTTCTTTGGGCTGATTTGTGAAAATTTCAAATTTGATAGAAATTCAAATAAATTGCTCGCTTTTGCTGTCAGTTATAAAATTTAAAAACAAATTTTCAAAGAACAGCAACAAGACAGTAATATTGTGTGAAAAATTTGTTGTTTTCCCGTTCGCTTACTTTTTTGTAGTTTTTTTTTTGGTGAGAGAATTTTACCCCCACTCTTTAAAATATCTCTTTTTACGAATTTTGGTGCAGAAAGTACGCGAACGGACCTAATATCAAAGCTATTTGTAATTATTCAATGGTACAATATAAGAAAATAGTAGTTTTTTCACCCTCATTTTTTGAATACCTCCCGGATGAAGCCGGGTAAACCAGCTAGTTAAGCATAAAATTTAAATAATTTTTAAGACAATAATTTCACTTATTCTTAAGATTTTCCAGTCGAAAATGGTTTTACCTATTTTATGTAGTTAGACATTTTTTACCAAATGTTACCAAATGGGTTCAATCCCTGCCTGTGCCACCTAAATTTTTTCACGGATACTGCCTCTTGCGAGGAATTGACAAATCCTCCAAGAGTAATTCTTGTCATGAAAAGTGCTTTCTCAAATTAGCCGTTCGGATTCGGCATATAAACTGTAGGTCCCTTCCATCTCTGACAACATTACTCGCACACAGGGATGGTTGAGAGTTGTAAGTCACAAGGCCCTGGTTCTTCATGAACTGTTGCGCCACCTTATTTTTTTTTTTAATTACCAAAGTAAGATGTTATTATGAGCGAAACAAAATCTGTTCGAAATCGATATTTTCTTTAGGTACAGCCGACGAAAAAAGTTATCCCGAACGTACGGACTTACGTACATAGATACGCACATACAGATATCTCACTAATAACATTTCATATAAACTATAAGGACCTTGAAACGTAGTAAAGTGTTAAAAGTTTTAATTTGACAAATCGGACCGATTTCAATAATTTCTTAAAGAAAGTATTTAAAGAACTTTTTTCAAGAACAAAAAATATTAAATTAAGCCTTGGAGATTTGTACCTATCTGTTTTTCCCCCGCAACTTTTTAGCGCATCGATAACTTATTTAGTCAATAGAACAAAAATGCTTGTTAAAAAACCATAATCTGAATAAGAATTTAAATTGCACGCTTGAATTCTCTCTCTCCAGTTTCTAGTCCAGGTACATCCTTGACAGTTTGCCTATTTCATGTAGATGTATGTTATTCAAATGCCTTTTCCTCCTCCTAAATTCTATAGACTTGTGTATCACTGAGCCATAAACCTAATAAAAGCCAATTTGTTTTCGCATCTCTAATTTTTCTCGAGGTAGGTTAAATCGTAACAATTGCTTTAGAAATTTTGTTTACAAATCCAAAGATATAGGTAAATAAATACCAACAGAAAGTTTTCATAGGAGAATCATTATATATTCCAAATACATACCTTGAACTTACCAAAAACAAAATCAACAAACAACTAAACTGCCACTAAAATGGTTTTCCAGTGATCAAAGAAACTTAATTCAAACTTACAAAAAAGATACAAAAGCAAGCAATCAAAAAAAGAAGAAGAAAATAAAAGATGCCAGACACAAAAAAAAGACACAATAAACTCACTTCAATTGCAGAAATGAGAGGAGTAGAAGAAAATAGGCAAATTTATTTAAATTAACTTATCAGCGGAAAATTGAGAAATAGATATGAATTGCAGATTCAATCTTTTGGCAATTTAAAGCTTTGTAATCCATAATGGGATTTGTTTGGTTCGGTTGCTGGCAATTCGAAAATTTTACCGAACCCAACTTGTGCTTGGATGTTTATTGTACACTCCAATTTATTAGGTTAAGAACATAAGACTGAAATGTATTTTTTTTTAAGAAAAAAAGCATGATCTTATTTCTAATCGATGCTACATATATTTTCCCAAAAATTAAATTGATTTTGAATTTGAAATTTGAATTTTCAATTTTTCGTCCTGCAAGAAACTTCCCTTGATCCTTTTTTCGTTCAACTGTGAAAATTACGCTAATTTTAATAAAAGACAATAGGTATCATACTTCTTAAAAAACTCCCAAATACATTTTTCCCATATTACACAGATTTACAACTCTTTGAAATCAATCATCTTTTATTACATATATTTTCGACTTCGAATTCTAATTCTTCAAAAACTGATCTAGTTTGCATAAAAAGACGAAGATATGAGTTTTTTAATTTTCAGATAAAATCAAGTGACACGTAGTGTATATAAATACGATTGGAATTTAACGGTTTAACAACAACTGATGATGCCATCGGTTTCTATCATTGGTTTCACACAAAGAGCTTAAGAGTTTTTGTTCATTTTGAATTCTTTGAATTTGCTATGTCTTCTATAAGGACCTTGGCTTGTTCTCTACTTCTATATCATCTAAGAGTATCTTACCTTCTTATATTGGTTTCTATTATAAATTGGATTCTCTTACGACAAAAATTTACATAAAGATAAAACCTTACCTATGCATCTTATAAAATGTTTCTAAAACTGATACCTCTTGTATTTATGTCGGAAACATTTTTTTAAATCATTCCACGTGTTTGAATTTATATTTGAATGTGAAAGACGAACTTGTATGAAAAAGATATTGAATGAATTAGCAGATTTTAATTAGAAATTAAATTTATAAGGCGACTGATTGCTTTTGTCATCAAATCTTAAGACATGTGTTGTATAATTTTACCGACGAAATTATTGAGTTGTATACATTTCAAAAATATGTGCTTACCTAATCAAAATACAATACCTAATCGATTTAAACCCTATAAATTCTTGTGAAAAGAAATTGTGAAGTTGTTAAGGAAAAAGTTAGGTATATGAAACATAAAGATAGTTTCAATTTATCCTCCAGCTTTTTTTTAACATCGTCCAGTGAATTTAATAAAAAGATTGCATTAATTGAATTCATGTAGAGATTAGGATTTACAATTTTGGAATGAATAGTCACTTGACCTTGAAAAGATTAGTTTGAATCATTTGAGATTTCATGCATTCTTTTGAAGTTCTTGCATACTTTTTAGTTGTCAAGTGAAATTTTATCAATCACTTAGGAATCTTTTATTCTTATCCATTGGTGTTTGACAACGCAAATTATAGTAGGTAAGGGCCGCCTTAAAATATTTTGGTCACTATAAATAAGATTACAAGCTGCGTTTTTGTTGAAACTTCTTTCGCACTCGTTCAGTTGCTAAAGTAATAAAAGATCTTGAGATTCACAAATCTGCTAGCCCGCATAGTATCCCCGCTATTGTTCTGAAGAGGTGTTCTTCAATCTTCAACACTTGGAAAACCACTGCGTAAGCTTTTCCATCTTTCCTATTCTAAAGATCTCTTTTCTTGTGGATGGAAATAGCAGCTTAAGAAATATCTTGAAGAACGAAAGCTTCTTCATGACCGGCAGTATGGCTTTCAAAGCAGTATATATCCACTGGTGATCTTATGGTTTATCTCACCAAACAGTAGAACAAATCTTTACATCGTTTTGGAGAAAGTAAAATTAACGCACTTGATATTTCAAAGGCATTTGATAGATGTTAGCATCAAGCTCTCTTATCAAAATTGCGTGCTTTTGGTATTGATGAATCTCTTTTTTATTGGGTTAGAAATTACCTTTCGGAACGTTAAATTCAAGTAGTATAAGACGGGTTCAAATCTGATATCCACAAAATAAACACTGGTGTACCCCAGAGTTCAGTTTTGTCTCCGACACTCTTCCTTATATTTATAAATGATCTTTTGTCTGAAACAGTGCCCTCAGCTTTTAATATTCGTTTTTAGATTCTCATCCTTGTTCTTCGGATGTGGACTACTATTTAATTTATCTGGAGAAGTAGCATCTAATCTAGTATTATCAATATTCCCATTTACAACATGATATGTTTAGACAAGACTTCCGTTCTGATATTATGTTAATCTGAATAAATATTTAAAAATACGAAACTTTTATTAATACTGTTGCATTTTTCATCTCGACAATAATAAATCTTTTCGTTGGATCTACTGAACACAAGATTTCTTAAAACTTTTCAATATAATACTTTCTATCATTCAAATTGCCTGCATCGTATGATGTTACAAAGATTGCAGGACTCGAAACTAATTTCTTTTGATCTTCAACATAAATATGTACATATGTTTGTATGTATATACATGTGTACATATGTGACGCTATAAATCCAGAACGCACGAACCGATTCCGACGGTTTTGCATTCGTTGGAAAGGTCTCGGGCTCCGTGAGGTTTATAGCAGACAAAATTCAGGAAAATTTTCAACAGAAAAGAGGTGAACTCCGTTTAGCTTCCCATAGAAAGCTATTGTAAAAATTCCGATTTGTGGAATTGAAAATTTTTAAATTTTTTGACGTTTCAATGGCTCTATATATATTAAACCAAAGCTTACTTTTGGGAACCTTTTTTAGTCAACCATATCTCTAGAAACGTCAGAGATATCGACTTCAAATAATGTTTGTTTTAAAGATAATAAGAAAAAAACGCAAAAACGACTCTTAAAAAAATTAGTGAGTGTTTTTTTATCATAGAGCAATTTAAGAAAAATGTGAAAAATTTGGTTAACCCCAAATCCACTTACATACATATATAAAATTCTGTATTACACATTCTGAGCAAATCTATATATATAAAAATCAATGCCACTTTTCGTTGTAATGTTATAACTCAACAATGCCTTTACCGATTTGGCTAATTTTGGTCTTGAATTATTCGTGGAAGTCCAGAGAAGGTTTATGCGTAGAGAAAATTAAAAAAAAAACCTTGAAAAAGTGTAAAATCAACATCTATCTATACTCCCATATACAAACAATTTGTACTTATACTTAAAATGCAATTTGAACCGTTGACAAAACAATTGAAGACAAAAAAGTAACGTTAGTTCTGTCAAACAAATTTAATGTCATCATATGTCATGTACATCTTAAACATCGAAGCAGTTTTTGAGTAATATTCAACAATACAATTCGGCATTTCAAATGACTTCTTTTGGTGCTACTAAAATTATTAGAGATAATTTTATGCCGACTTTTTAGGTAAATACCTCAAAAGGATTGTCCCATGTTTATATCAATCTGAATCATAAAGTCTTACAAATTCTGATTCAACATCTACCTACAATTGTATACATGTTACGGATTCAAGGCCAGATTTATCTTCAAGCTGGTTCGTTATTGCCATACCCCGCCGCTGATCATCAATTTTTGCAAATTTATTTTATTGGTGATGAAAATCGTGAATTGGATCAACTGTGCAATAGTTTCAAATACAAGACGTGAAATTATTCGTGAGCTACAAAGGTTTTTCCATCAGCATAACGCATTAGTTCAATTGTTCAAAATTGCTCTTGATCGTATGCCATCTGATAATCACAAAATTGCAATAGCACCAAATTGAATATTCAACAAAAACATGTATATGACACAATCATGCAAGGCGTTTCCAATAATGCAGATGGATTATATTTCTTGGATGCACCTGGTGGTACAGGCAAAACGTTCGTTGTATCATTGATTTTAGGGACTATTCGATCGGAACAGAAAATTGCATTGGCACTTGCATCTTCGGGAATTGCTGCTACATTATTAGGAGCTCGTCAGACCGCACACTCTGCATTAAAATTGCCATTGAATGTACAGGTGATTGAAACTCCCACTTGCAATATTTCGAGAAATTCTGCTATGGCAAAAGTTCTGCGATTAACGTCAATTATTTTATGGGATGAGTGCACAAAGGCGAATAAAAAATCAATAGAAGCATTTAATCGGACAATGCAAGATTAACGCGGTAATCAACAGCTTTTTGGTGGTGCTCTGATATTGCTGTCAGGGGACTTTCGTCAAACATTGCCTGTCATTTCTCGATTAACTCCTGCTGATGAAATAAACGCCTGTTTGAAGTCATCAGTTCTTTGGAAATATGTACGAAAATTGACACTGAACATTAATATGCGTATTCACCTACATAATGATGCAACTGCTCATGAGTTTTCAAAACAATTGTTAGAAATTGGTGATGGCAAAATACCAATCGACAGTACCAACGGATTGATAATTTTACCGAACAATTTGTGTACGTACAATTGCGCAATCTATAGATGAGTTGATTGAATGTGTTTTCCGAATATTCTTCAGAATTACAGAAATCATAATTGGTTGACATAACGCGCCATTTTAGCACCGAAGAACATTCATATCAATGCCATTCATTTTAAAATTCAAGCGAAACTGCCAGGTGTAGTCACGACATATAAATCAATTGACAGTGTTATGAATCAAGATGAGGCAATGAATTATCCAATTAAATTTTTAAATTCATTGGAACCGGCTGGTATACCACCGCATTGCTTGAATCTGAAAATTGGTTCTTTGATTATATTTTTGCAAAATATTAATCCACCAAAACTGTGTAATGGCACCAGATTGGCAGTGAAAAAGTTATTGCCAAATTTGATTGAACTACAATCTTAACTGGTAAATCAAAAGGAGAAGTGTGTTTGATACCGCGTATCCCTATGATTCCAACTGATATGCCATTTTAATTCAAAAGATTACAATATCCTGTGCGTTTATCATTTGCGATGTCCATAAATAAGGCCCAAGGGCAAACACTTCAAGTTTGTGGTGTCAATTTGGAGGAATCATGTTTTCACATGGCCAACTTTATGTTGCCTGTTCCAGAGTCGATACCCCTGTTTATTTATTCATGCTCAAAATGGAAAAACAAAAAATATTGTTTATCCAACTGTTTTAGACTAACCCATATAGACCTACCATAGTAAGAGTACCCAATTCTTTTTTATTTTTTAGTTTTTACTTTTTGCTGATAAATATATAATATAAACAATATATCATTTGGGTAATTTGGACTTTTAAATAGCTAGCAATTTAAAATATTTTTTTGTTTGAATAAATGAACTTTATAATCATTTTTTTTATTACTATGCATTATACGTAGCGAAGCACGTACCGTGCCGCTAGTTTGGTATAATTTCGAATAAATCAGTTATCTTTTTTTTTAAATCAAAAAAACTGAAACGTAGAATATTTGCCTAGAGTACGACGTGCGAACATCGGCCGCCGCACAAGACATGCAAGGCAGCAACAAGTTTATTCACAGAACTTAAGCGAAGAAAGACAAAATATATTAAGCGAAAATTCCAAATTGGCCACAGGTGGCCACTGATGCGCTAGATCTAGAAGGCGGTCGTACTGCACATTCTGCGCTTAAGTTGCCACTCAATTTAAACACAATTGATACTCCAACATGCAATATTTCCCGATCCAGTGCAATGGGAAAATTGTTGATGCAATGCAAGCTCATTGTTAGGAATGAGTGCACAATGGCACATAAGAAATCATTTGAAGCACTTAGCTTCACACTGAAGGATATTCGACGAAGTAACAACATCCAACGGAGTTTTTGAACATTCTGGAGTTACCAGTATTTCCACCACATAACTTGCAACTTAAAGTTGGTTCAGTTATTATGATATTGCGTAATTTGAATCCACCGGGACTTTGCAACAGTACTCGACTTGCGGTGAAAAGACGTATGCCGAATTTTATTGAGGCAACCATTATTAACGAAAAGTACGCAGGTGAAAATGTATTTATTTCTCGAATTCTGATTCCGACTGATCTTCCACTTGACTTCAAACGATTGCAATTTCCGGTTCGCCTTGCGTTCGCAGTGACAATAAACGCTTCGATTCAGTACTTACTTTGGATTCACTTTCATTTTTTACTTAGAAAAGTTCAACTAAATTATACTTTATTTTTGTAATCGTAATGAATTCATTACTGTTGTTAAATGAAATAAAATTTTTCCTTTTCAAATATAAAACAAAAAAAAATAATTTTTCTTTATCTTTTAATCCTCAAACGAAATGTTACAAAAAAACAAAGCCATCTGGTGGCGAAACGGAGTTCGCCGGGTTTGCTAGTCAAGAATAAAAATAACACAAATTTTAAACGAAATCCAACAAAACATAAAAACACAATTTTCATTTCAAAAAAAATGAGAATATAAAAACCAAATTAAATTTGAAACGAAAACTGACAGATTTTTTTAAATTTTGTGTGTAAAATGTCATAATTTTGAGTCAGAACTATCTACGGAGTGCTATATAAATTTCAAAAAAACACGTTAGGTAAATTCAACCGAGATGAAAAATTCCTATAACTCAAAAATGATATGAATCCGAGTTCTGAAAATTAAAGATTATGAGGGGTATAATTTATACAACTCTTCTTTTCCAATTTTGAGAATTTTAAGTAAAACGAAACAAACTGTTAAAAGCTGCTAAAATGACATTAGCGATTGGTCGAAAGGCTAAATTTGAAGTTTGGAATGATCTTTATCTATTTCTTTTGGCTTTGAACCTATAAGATGAATCTAGGTTAGGTTAGGTTAGGTTAAAGTGGCTGCGGATACAAAACCACACACTTAGGCCAGAAGAAAAAGCCCATTGTGATACCACATGAATCTAGAGAAATACCTCCCACTAGTCGAACCATTTTGAGCTTTTTATAAAGCGAAGGAGATATCTGATATCCTTTTTTGCTAGTTCACTGATGAATCTAAAAATTATAAAAATTCAATTTAATTTGGAAAAAAAGAGTTTTGAAAATTACGATTGGAATAGTTGAGTTTTGATTCAACCTATTTAGGAATAGAGGAGTTTTGAAAAGAAAGTCAACTTTTTTCATGATCGATAAATACAATGGGGCATATTCATAGATGTTTGCTAAACTCTTGCTAAGTTGTTACTAAGCAAGTCCAGAGTTTAGGCTTTTTTATAAATAAATTTAAACCTAAGTTTAAAGCTAAACCTGTGGTTTAAAATATAAACATAGGAAATGTTGTGTTAAAGTAGTTATTATCACAGCCAAATGTCATATTTGATTTTTGTTTGTGAATTGAAAAGCTGAAAATGTAAATCATATCAAATAAATTGTCAAATAAATTGTACGTAAGCTTGCTGGTGTAGCTCTTTTGTCTGACTGCGATAAGTTTTTCTGCCGTTCGCGTTTTATATTTTCCTTGGTGTTCATCTAAAATATTATTGAACGTTGTTAGTTGTTTTTTTTTTTTTTGATTTTCTATTAAATAGTTTTGTTTTACTTACTTTTTTCGACATCCAATTCGCAATTCGAGGAATGACAGCACAAAATATCGAGTTTGAAAATATAACAATATTTTTTTTGCTTTGACCTGTCATTTGAAGTATAATTGTAGTAGAATACAACCTTAAACTGGGGTTTTATTAAACACATCAGGAAAATTGACTATGAATAAGAGCTGTGTTTATTTAATCAACAAGCCTTAGACTATAGATCAGGAAATCACAACTTTAGTAATTCTCTATGAATACGCGCTAATATATTTAATTATTAAATACAAATCTTCTTATAAAACATTATTTTATCTGCGAACTTACCAAAGATGTTTTCTTAACAAGAATTATTGCAACACTAAATAGTTTAACCCAAGAATGCTCTTAAAACAACAAAGATTCCCGCCTTTTTAATGTCATCGGAATACACGAGTTTTGAAAGCGGCTACTTCGATTTGAATAGGAAAAGAAGAGTTTTGGTGCGGATTTTAGTTTGTATGGGAATAAATGAGTTTTGAATTAAACGACTGAGTGGAATAATGTAGTTTTGAAAAAAAAACTTCACTTTTTGAGTATACTCAAAAGTATAAGAAGTAACAAGTTTTCATAAATTTTAGCTAAATACATAGACGAGGGCTCTTCTAAAAAACACTTTCTCATACTTAACTCATTTTTGAAAAAAAGTGGAATAGAAGAGTTTTGAAATTATACCCCTCGCTATGTGAAGAAATGCTCGAGTTTCAAATATTTTTGAAATTTAATTACTTAGATAAACTCAAATTATTATAATGATTTGAAATGAATTTGAAGACTTCAAGTGAATAAAATCAATTGAATCTGGAAAACACAATCGCATTGTTTTGAAGGTCAATGATGATTGCATTGAATGTAATCATTAAGTTAGAGAATTAGAATTAGAAATACATTTAATTCATTCATTTTCATTTTACAACTAGTTAATAAAATTTTTACAATAAATAAAGAATAAATAATAGTTATCATCCTTAAGCTTTAAAGCTAGTGTTGAATGATACATAGCGAATTTAAATTTACATAAACTAAAAACTGATGGGGGTGACAATCAGTGCTGCAATAATACTAAATAATAATAATACCTAATAAGTTTTTTTTTTTTATCTCAAATATTACATACAAAATAGTAAATGAATTAGAATTATAGAACATATTCATATAAATTAAGAGAACAAGAAATATAATAAAAAGTAGATACTCAGTTTTTATACATCAAAGTTTCTTTAACAAATATTATCTACATATACAATTAAGGTCAATTGTGAAAAGCCAGTCTTTTACTTTTTTCAGAAAAGAGTTTAAATTTTGAGAAGTTCTGATAGATATTGGTAAGTTATTAAATGACTTGGATGCTACGCTACGACAGAATAAAAGTTAGAGAAATGAGTTTTATGAGCAGTGGGTATATTGATAAGATGCATATTATTTATTCGTAGATTGTATAACTGCGAGTTCTTACTGGGAATGTTACCACTTTGCTTGAAAAGTTCTTTCAGTACTTTAAAAATGTAAAGGTGTCTCAAAGGTAGAATTCCCAAATTCTTGAATAAGGGCCAACTTTCAATTAATCGATTTTTGTTGCAAATGATTCTAATTCGACGTTTTTGAGCAATCAACAAGGGTCTTAAAGTAGAAGCATATGAACCACCCCAGCTAGATAAACCATATTGAATTTTGGAGTGTGCAAGCCCGTAATAAATTGAAGTTAAAACTCTTTTTGAGCAGAATGGTTTTAACAGATACATTTTTCTAGTAATGAGCATCAAATAATTTTTTATATTGAAAATATAATCTTTCCAGTTAAGATTAAAATCAATTGTAACCCCTAAATATTTAAAATTGTGCACTGAGTCAATTTTAAAACAAGAATCGGAACAAGAACCAGCTGCTTTAAAATTAGGTCTACCACAACTATGTAAAGGAAAGGTGAATTGTCTACAATTCGAACCATGAAATATAAAATTGTAATTGCAAAGCTGATGACTAGAAGTTTTGAATGACATTATTTTAGTTTTTTTACTAAGGATGAACAGAGAACCAAGTTCTTAGAATTTCGAGATCTTCTTCAATTTGGATGTTACAATTATGTTCTGAGTTTGACTGGTAGGTAGGCGATATATCATCCGCAAAAGCCGTAGTAAGGCCATTCAACTGCAACCTAAAGAGAGAGTTAATACAAACCAGAAACAACAAGGGGCCGAGTACGGAGCCCTGAGTTACTCCAGATTTTAGATATCGAGCTTCACTCACAACACCATTAACTACTACTTTTTGAACTCTTTCTTATATATGATATGAATGAATATGACTTCAGCCATTGAAAGATAACTCCTCTAAATCCTGCATTATATAATTTACTTAGCAGCAAATCATGATCAACCATATCAAAGGCTTTAGTCATATCAATAAAAAGAGCCATAGTCGGTTTATTATGATTCAAGCTGCCATAGAGTTGACTGCAAAGTCGAAGAATTGCATCCTCGGTTGACTTTCCAGACCGAAATCCAAATTGATTTTCGCTAAAAAAACAATTTTTATGTAAGAAAGAAGTAATTCTTTTTTTCATTAGTTTTTCGAAAATTTTTGAAAAGGTGGGAAGAAGAGAAATAGGTCTATAGTTTGACATATTTGTTCTATCTCCTTTTTTATAAAGAGGAATCACCTCCGCACATTTAAATTGTTAAGGAAAACAACCTTGTTCAACACTCAAGTCAAATATATAACTTAACACATCTGATACATTTAAAGCAATTTTTTTGAGTAAGTTACTAGATATAGATATTCCATCTGAAGTACAAGAGTTTTTCTTTTCCAATGATAAAATAATTTTATAAGTTTCAGAAGAGGAAATAGCATCGAAAGCAAAGCTGTTAGGTTGTAAATAATCGGAATCTAAACTGCGTTGATCAGAACAGTTGCAATCAACATACAAATCAAAAGACGGCTTTAATTTTTCAGAGATTTCCGTAAAATATTTATTGAATTTGTTTGAAATACATTTTGAATCGCATAGTGAAATATCTTCTGAAACAATAGTTCCTATTGCGTTAGAGTTCATTTTCTTTCCTAAAATATCGTTGATAATTTTCCATTCCTTTTTTGTGTTGCCTTTCGAACTTCTGAATAAATTAGAATAATAATTTTCACGAGTTGATTCAATGTTAGTTTTAATAGCTTTACATAACGAATCATAATATTTGTGTAGTTTTGTGTTATTTGGGTGTTTTTTCAGCTTAGTACCAACTTTGTTTTTATTTTGTATCTGCTTAAGAAGGCAATGGCTCATCCTAGGCTTTAAAAACTTCTTTTTATTATTCTTAATGGAAAAAGAAGAACATGTATTGATGTGCTTTTGCAAGATTGAGTTAAAAACATTAAACGAAGAAGATGGATCCTTTTCAGAATAAACTTGATCCCAAAATTCATGTTTCAAAATGCTAAGTAATAAGGTATAATCTATTATAAGGTGCTCTTTATCATTATTTGAATTTGAAATATTTTCCATGTCATTGATTTTTAAAACGATCATTTTGTGATCAGTGATTTTATAATCTAGAACACTTCCACAAAAATGAAACTTATTATTCCTACTAAAACGCGAGAAAATGTGGTCAATGCAAGTACTAGAAGTCGATGTAACGCGGGTTGCCTCTTTAATAAAGGGTGTCCCAAAATTAACGCAAGATTTGAATTTGCCGCCATTTGTGCAGTGAAGTGTTGGCAACCCTGAAAAAAAAGCAATTTGACAGCTAACAGTATAGGGTTATTAAAAATGGAGCGTTACACGAGAGAACAACGTGTCTTCATTATTAAAGAATATTTCAAAAATAGTGAAAGCTTGGCGGCTGCAGTTCGAAAATTTCATACAAAATATGGTCGGAATAGTGTTTTAACTTCGTCAACTGTGAAGAGATTAATTGAAAAATTCATGGAGACTGGATCCGTTGGAGACGCCAAACACACTGGTCGTCCAAAAACAAGCCGTTCAAATGTGAATGTCGAAGCAGTGCGTGAGAGTGTTGCTGACAATCCAGGAACCTCAATTCGACGTCGTGGACAAGAATTGCAAATTTCAAGAACCTCTCTACAGCGTATACTCACCAAAGATCTGTGTCTTCATGCTTACAAAATTCAATTAACACAACAATTGAAGCCTAATGACCATGGACAGAGAAGAGAGTTCGTTGAATGGATTATTGAACATCAACAAATGGACCCTGATTTTTCGAGCAAAATCATCCTAAGCGATGAAGCACATTTTCATCTTGATGGCTTTGTCAATCGCCAAAATTGCCGCATTTGGGGTTCGGAGAACCCACATGTGATTGTCGAAAAACAAATGCATCCACAACGCGTGACTGTATGGTGTGGATTTTGGGCTGGAGGCATAATTGGGCCATATTTTTTTGAAAATGATGCTGGTCAAGCAGTGACTGTTACTGGTGCTCGATATCGTGACATGATTACACAGTTCTTTCTGCCAAAATTGGATGATATTGATGTGCCCAATATGTGGTTTCAACAAGACCTTATAACCTTTGAGACCATATGAAGCCATAAGAAATAGGTAATTTTCAACATCTTTATCAGATGTATCTAAAATATCAATATTAATGTCACCAATCAAAATTAAATTACAAGTTTTATATTTACTAAGAATTTGACTGCGTTCATCCGAGAAGACAACATTGTGTATAGTTTTCATTTTGATAGCAAAATGACAACTTTACCACATCAGCACTACAAATTTCTATTTTTGAACATTGGTGAGTCAAACTCTCGTCAATATAAATTGCAACACCTCCAGACGAATAAGATTCGTTGCAATAACTAAAAAGCGATTAATTAAAATTCCTGAGCAACATACCACTTATATTGATAGTTTTCTAGATATTAGTCATTATTTCAAATCGCTTCAAGCATTTTATTTTCGACACAATCTAAGAAAATTCAGAATTTTATTTTTGGGTGAGAGTTAAGGATATTCGATTTAGGAACTATGTATGTAAGATTATTATATTTTTTTGAATGCTGAAATTTAATTTAGTGAATTTTAAATTATAATAAATCAAAGGGATGAATGACCTACGTATATATGTATGTACCTAAAAATATTTAAAGTTTGAAAACAGCAAGAACTTTAGGAAAAATAGAAGAGTATAAGAGAGGTTAATATCAAAATGCGAGAGAAAAACAGATTTGGGCAAAGCATTCCTCGTTATTGATGTGCGGCTGACAAAATAATATTTATACTTAACAATTGAGCTCATGTATTTTTAAACAAATGTGCATTAATTATGTTTGTGTCGATTATTAGTAAAACCATAGAAGAAATATAACATTGCCGCGGTCTTCAAGCGATGTAAAACTTGGTTATCGTTTTTTAACCTTTTTCTAAATCTGTACAAAAAAAAACTGGTGCGAAACCAAAGGGTTTAGCCAAGTTGAATCCGTGTGCACTTGAAGTGAATGACATCAACGGATTTGAATTTAAAAATTTTAAGATTTATCGATGTTTCAAGGCCCCTAGAATCTTTAGTGAGATATCTGAGTGATTAGATTAGAAGATTAGAATAGACTTTATTAATATAATAATTCAGGTTTACAATTATAATATTTACAAGTCTTTTAAGACCTGGTTTTGAAACCGTCGGTCAGAGATATCTGAGTGTATGTTCGTACGTGCGTAGGTTGGAGATATTTTTCGTCGGCCATATCTTAAGAACCGACAGAAATATTGACTTCAAGTAAATTTTCAAAAGATGCAGAAAGAACTTTCAAAAAAATTGAGTGGGTGTTTTTTCACTGTAGCAATTTTAAAAAAAGGACAAATTTGGTTCACCCCAAATATCTTTTTTCGACGCTAGCAACTTCAATTACATTTTATTTATTATACATTGTGATGTAATATCAAACTAATAACTTTAAAAAAAAATCAACTTGCTTCTTTTTCTTATTAATCCAACGAACTGAAAAAAAAATGTTCGTCACCTCAAATATTTTGCGAATAACAAATGGTATTACTTCCAAAATAATTATATACATCACCAAATACCGTTCTAAACATCTAGCCATATTTTTTGGAAAAATCGATGTGAAAGTTTTGTTTTTATAAAAATGAAACTACAAACAATACTTTGGTAAATCTGATATTCGAAAAGAATATCTCGAGAATAAATGAAGGTATTGACTTTTCATTCAATACAAAATATTGTTCTGAACATTCAATACTTTTCTTAGAAAATCAGTATTTTTTAACTTCCCATAGGAAGTTATTGTAATGGGTCCGATTGGTCAAATTGAAAATTTTGACATTTCTCGACGTTTCAAGGTCCCTAGAGTCGAAATAAAAGATTTTTAGGAAGATGTCTGTGCGTGCGTGTGTACGTACGTTCGTACGTCCGTACGTCTGTACGTTTGCGACGTTTTTTTCGTCGCCATAGCTCAAGAACCAGAAGAGATATCGACTTGAAATAATATACAGATAATAAGGCAGAAAGATGCAGAAAGGGCTCTCAAGAAAATTGCGTGGGTGGTTTTTTTACCATAGCAGTTTAAAAAAAGGTGAAAATTTTGGTTAACCCTAAATATTAATTAAATTTTATATTATATATTGTAACGTGATACAAAACAATTATATTTTTGGAAAAAAATCCAATTATCGGTTTTTTTTATTAATCAAAAAAAACTGAAAAAAAAAATTTGTCACCTCAAAAATTTTACGACTAAAATATGACTTCTCTCCAAAATAACTTTGTGCAACGAAGAATAATGGTTTTGACATCTGATAAAATTTTGAAAAAAATCTAATTGACAGTTTTTTTTATAAAAAATAAAAACCTAAAAAAAAATATTACGCAAAGTTGGTAAAAATTGAATTTCGACTCAAATATCTTTTCAAACACTTGAGATTTAGGCTTCAAACTTATTTTGTCTTATAAGAAATATTGTTTTCGACATTCTTGAAAAATGTTGAGAAAAATCGAATTGACAGTTTTTTTACAAAAAATAAAAACCCAAAAAAAAATTAATAAAAGTTGTTAAAAATTGATTTTCGACTCAAATATCTTTTCAAAACTTTGAGATATTGGCTTTAAGCTATTTTTATCTTTCAAAAAATATTGTTGTCAACATTGAGTAAAATTTTGAAAAAAATCGAATTGACATTTTTTTTATAAAAAATTAAAAACCAAAAAAAAATTAACAAAAGTTGTTAAAAATTGATTTTCGACTCAAATATCTTTTCAAAAATTTGAGATAATGGCTTCAAGCTAATTTTAACTTATAAGAAATATTGTTTTCAACATTAAGAAAAATTTTGAGAAAAATCGAATTGACAGTTTTTTTACAAAAAATAAAAACCTTAAAAAAAAACAATACTTAAACTAGGTAAAAATTTACTTTCGACTCAAATAGCTTTTCAAAAATTAAAATTATTGGCTTCAAACTTATTTTATTTCACAGACAATATTGTTTTCGATATTCAGTCATTTTTTTTATAAAAATCCAACACTCCGTTTTTTTATAAAAAAATAAAATCTTCAAAAAATAGTACGCAAATTCGATAGAAATTGATACATATAGACAAACTGTTAAGCAAGAGAAATCGACAGACGGGATGGGAAGTTATCAGTGTGGGTCGCATCCTAGCCTCTTTTTTTACTTTAAGTTTCGTTAGTCTAAAATTTGCATCTTACACTTGGATAAGTTACGATTGTCACTATTTCTATGCGAAGGCCACCACAAAGTGAAAACCCAGCTAGAAGAAGAAATAAGATTTCACGTTTTTCTTATATTGTTGTAGTTTAAAAAGAGACCCTTTTAAGTTTCACAACCCCAAGCGGATAATGTCTGTCAAGATCAAGATAAATGCTAAAAATCATAATCTAAGGCTCTACGACTGTTCTTAGCTGTTCTTAAATAATTAAAAGGTCAAATTTACTAAAACTTTTTTTGGACTGTATGCATGATATCTTGATAATTCCTTGACTTCTTAACTAATAATCGAAACTTGATCTTATTTTTATTAGGTATTGAAAAGTCTAATGAAAAAGCTAAACAATTACAAGTATAGATTCAAAAAACTTAAAGAAAAGGATGTGGTCCACAATGATAAGTTCCGATTCGTGTTTATAAATAAATAAATTAGTAGGCGCAATAGTCCGTTGAGAACTAGGGCCTAGTGACTTAAAACTCTCAACCATTTCTGTGTGCGATAATGTTTTTAATGATGGAAGGCACCTACAGTTTTAAGCCGAATCCGAAAGGCTAATTTGAGAAAGCACTTTTCATGACAAAAATTACTCTTTAAAAATTTGTCAAGATCCCTGCAAAAGGCAGTACCCGTTAAAAACTTCAGATGGAATCAGGCACGGATTAAACCCAAGACCTCTGGCATGACAGTCTATTGCACTACTACATGCCACGGGTACTACTCCAATTCATGTCTGTCTGTCGATATTTCCTAAAAGTTTAAGAAAATATTAATAACAAAATTTTGTGTAAGGTAAAAAAGGTACAAGTCGAAAATTGTTCTTGTTAGTTTTTGTAGGTTTTTATGTTGCTAAAAAATGTATCAATGAGATTTTTCCCCAAAATTATTTAAAATTTAACAATTATATTAGTTTGAATTTAATATATTTTCATGTTCCCGAGATTTTAATTCGACAAAAAAAAGTTTGTAGGTTTTCGTGTTTTGTTAAAAAAGTTATCCGTTGAATTATTCTTAAAAATTTAAAAACTACCAATGATATTTTGCATATAATGAAATAGATTGATTTCGAAATTATTTTTTTGTTACCGAGATTTTTAATCGAAAACCAATTCTTACCAATTTTAGTAGCATTTCTTAACAAAAAATTATTTCTTATAAAAACAAATACAAATTGGATGAATGAGATTAATGAAAGTCAATATTTTCTATTGTTCACGAGATATCAAAAACCGAACATTAATTTTTACCAATTTTGCTATTACTACTATTTCTTGTAGATTTTATTTTTTTATGAAAAAATTGACTGTTGGATTTTTATAAAAAATGTACTGAAAGTACTTAAGTGAGGAACCAATATTTTTAATTTTTGAAAAGATATTTGAGTCGAAAGTAAATTTTTATTAAGTTGTAGTATTGTTTTTTTAGGTTTTCATTTTTTGTAAAAAGACTGTCAATTCGATTTTTCTTAAAATTGTTCTTAATGTTGAAAACAATATTTCTTATAAGTTAAAATTAGTTTGGAGCCATTATCTCAAATTTTTGAAAAGATATATGAGTCGAAATTAAATTTTTACCAACTTTGAGTAATGTTTTTTTTTAGGTTTTTATTTTTTATAAAAAAAACTGTCTATTCGATTATTCTTAAAATTTTACCAGATGTCAAAAACATTATTCTTCGTTGCAAAAAATTGTTTTGGAGATGAAATCATATTTTAGTCGTACAATTTTCGAGTTGACAATTTTTTTTTCCAGTTTTTTTGATTTATAAAAAAACCGTTAAGTTGATTTTTTTCCAAAAATGTAATTGTTTTGTATCACATTACAATATATAATATAAAATTTAATTCAAGTCTCTGGCTTAATTGGTTCATGAGATATTTAGGTTTATCCAAAATTTTCACCTTTTTTTTTAAACTGCTATGATAAAAAAACTACCCACTCAATTTTCGTGAGAGGCCTTTCTACATCTTTCGGCTTTATTATCTGTATAACAAAATTTATTTGAAGTCGATATCTCTTCTGGTTGTTGAGCTATGAATGACGAAAAAACGTCGCGAACGTACGTACGAACGTACGTACACACGCACGCACAGACATCTTTCTAAAAATCTTTTATTTCGACTCTAGGGGCCTTGAAACGTCGAGAAATGTCAACATTTTCAATTTGACAAATCGGACCCATTACAATAACTTCCTATGGGAAGTTAAAAATACAAATTTTCAAAACACTAACTATACTCAATAAATCAAAATAGCACCCATAAACTTAATACATATACATATATACATACATACAAATATAACACTGTTATGTGTACCTACTTATAAATAATAATATCTCCACATTTGGAGTGCTGTTAAATTTCCAACCACAAGCTTTTTAAAAATTTGATCAACAAAAACAAAAAAAAACCACTGTGGCAAGGACGAGGCGAGGCGTCAGAGCCAGACAATCAAGAACTCTGGAGTCTGGAATACATTGGAGACATCAAAAATTAATGCCCACTCGAAATGTACACAGTTTTTGTTTCGCACCTTAACATCAGAGTGGGGTGATTTGGCAAATGTATGGGAATGTCTTAATATACCAACCAAGCAACCTAACCTAACCCACACCTGGTGTGCTTATACGATATTGGCATTGTCCTTAACCTGACTTGTATCCATCTTTTCTTTTTTGTTGTCATTTTGACAAAAAGTCCACATTAATGTATCTTCTGCTTTACACTATCTGCTTGACTATAAGAAAAAAGAAACTTAAAGAAAAGAAAACAGAGAGAGGCATAGGCCGTGTTATCCGAAGGCATCATCACAGATAACAAAAAAAGGGAAAAGAACACGCAGTATACGAATACCTGCCTCAACTAGATATCACTTTTAAGGAAGATTACACTAGAGATATATGCCTCACACCCATGACCCATCATCCTGTCCTGAGCCAGAACTAGAACCAGAAACAGAGTCCTATCCCTATATCAATGCTTCGAAACTCGAGCCCAAATTCAGCGTTATTTTGTACCTGTTTTTACCAAATATCCATGTAATATTCTACTTCACTTAAAATAAACAAAGACGAATCAGACTTCATGAATTTTTGAAAAGTTTTTGAGTGGAAAAAAGGAGCCCCCAGAGAGATTTCGTAATATGGGGGCTCGCCCGAGAGCTGTTGTAATATTGGAGGAAAGGTGGAAGAGGTATCAAGTACCTATATATACATACGAGTAGATATAGAATGGTGGTTTAAGTGGCGGTTCTTTTGGTTTTTCTGGCACGCCAGTAGTATAAGGATAAGGGTATTAGGGAACTATTCTTCAGAGGTGGTTTTCAATGCTACATCAACCGCAAAAATTTACAACTCCCGCCGGAGACCTAAGCACGCTTTGAGATGTATACCTATGTATATAAAGAGAGACGAGAACCCGATAAACCGTTTGGTATTTTAGATTTCAAATTCTTTTTGTTTAAAGTGGGAAGGGGCTATGAAGCTAAAGCTGAAGCTGAAGCTGAAGAGGGAGTCTGTTTGTATGGATTTTCTGGTGCTCTCGGTTTCGTTTGCATTTTGCCATTTTAGTGTAGCTTTTTTTTCAATTCTTACGAGCCTCTATTTTTGTGTGGTTGTTTTTATCCGGGGAATGTTGCATAGTCATGGAAGAACGGGATTTTCTATGAAATTTAAAAAACAACCAAAAAATTATGGTTTCTGGTGATTTTTCGAATTTGCGTAAATATTAAAATAGTACCTTGGCGGCAATGGCAGCTTCAGCGGCATTGCAATACAAAAATGGATTCGGGTATGTTGGATGGAGGAGAAGGAGGTTCGGTTGAATACGAGACTGACTGAGAGAAGAGTAAACCTTGCAGTGCACAGCATACAGAAATCCAGATAGGGTTTTAAAACAACTTAACTATGTGGAAATTCGAAAGTGGGAAGTTGGATTTCTCTATGGAATTCAACCACATTTTAGATATTGGTAGTATTTCCTTTTTTTTTTTTTTTTTTTTGAAATAGAAATATTTTTTCTTTTATTTTACGAGTATTTCGATCATAAACTTTGTTCGAACAAAACTAAATTTGAATAGGATAATAATGTATAGATTTCTGGTATAGATGATTCAGATGAGAGATAGTAGAGGTTGGTATATGGGTCTTGGGTTAGGTTGGGGTTTGGCCCAAAGCCCAAGGGAATTTTGTTTGTTTTACAAATTCTTTTGTTTGGAATTCATAATGTGGTATTCAGTTGTTGTATTTTTCTTCTTTTTTTTTTTGAATGTGTTTTAAATTAAAAATTAGAGGAAGTTTGTCTGCTGTCAGTTTTGTATATTTTTGACGGCAACCATAAAATGATTATGATTTTTATAAATTAATTGATATGTTTTGGGACTTTGGGGAAACAGATTAAAATTGATTTAAGCAAACAAACGTAAATTAATAAATTCAAGCAGAGAGGAAAAAACAAATAATTTTTTGAAATTGTATGAAACCAGAACTTTTTTTTATAAATAACTAGCGGCCCGGTACGCGCTTCGCTACGTATAAGGCATAGTAATAAAAAAAATGATTATAAAGTTCATTGATTCAAACAAAAAACTATTTTAAATTGCTAGCTATTTAAAAGTCCAAATGACCCAAATGATATATTGTTTATATTTTATTTATCAGCAAAGAGTAAAAACTGTGTCTTTACATATTAAGGGTAGTAATATCCCCTTAAGTGTGCGCCTATTATAAAAAAAAAAAAAAAAAAATTGGGTACTCTTACAATGGTGGGTCTATATGGGTCTATATGGGTATATTTTTTGTTTTTCCATTTTGAACATGAATAAATAAACAGGGGTATCGACTCTGGAACAGGCAACATAAAGTTGGCCATGTGAAAACATGATTCCTCCAAATTGACACCACAAACTTGAAGTGTTTGCCCTTGGGCCTTATTTATGGACATCGCAAATGATAAACGCACAGGATATTGTAATCTTTTGAATTAAAATGGCATATCAGCTGGAATCATAGGGATACGCGGTATCAAACACACTTCTCCTTTTGATTTACCAGTTAAGATTGTAGTTCAATCAAATTTGGCAATAACTTTTTCACTGCCAATCTGGTGCCATTACACAGTTTTGGTGGATTAATATTTTGCAAAAATATAATCAAAGAACCAATTTTCAGATTCAAGCAATGCGGTGGTATACCAGCCGGTTCCAATGAATTTAAAAATTCAATTGGATAATTCATTGCCTCATCTTGATTCATAACACTGTCAATTGATTTATATTTCGTGACTACACCTGGCAGTTTCGCTTGAATTTGAAAATTAATGGCATTGATATGAATGTTCTTCGGTGCTAAAATGGCGCGTTCTCTCAACCAATCATGATTTCTGTAATTCTGAAGAATAGAAAGTGATCAATCCGTTGGTACTGTCGATTGGTATTTTGCCATCACCAATTTCTAACAATTGTTTTGAAAACTCATGGGCAGTTGCATCATTATGCAGGTGAATACGCATATTAATGTTCAGTGTCATATTTCCAAAGAACTGATGACTTCAAACAGGCGTTTATTTCATCAGCAGGAGTTGATCGAGAAATGACAGGCAATGTTTGACGAAAGTCCCCTGACAGCAATATCAGAGCACCACCAAAAAGCTGTTGATTACCGCGTAAATCTCGCACTGTTCGATTTAATGCTTCTATTGATTTTTATTCGCCATTGTGAACTCATCCCATAAAATAATTGACGTTAATCGCAGAACTTTTGCCATAGCAGAATTTCTCGAAATATTGCAAGTTGGAGTTTCAATCACCTGTACATTCAATGGCAATTTTAATGCAGATTGTGCGGTCCGACCACATTCAACAACATTTTGGAAAATATAAACACAAAGCAATAACTCAACAATATTTTGGAAAATATAAACACAACAAAGCAATAATTATCGCTGATAAAATGAAATGACATATGATGACAAAAAATTTGTTTGACAGAACTAACGTCACTTTTTTGTCTTCGATTGTTTTGCCAAAGGTTCAAATTGGCTTTTAAGTATTAGTACAAATTTTTTGTATATGGGAGTATAGAAAGATGTTGATTTTACACTTTTTCAAGATTTTTTTTTAAATTTTCTCTACGTACAAGCCTTCTCTGGACTTCCACGAATAATTCAAGACCAAAATTAGCCAAATCGGTAAAGGCATTGTTGAGTTATAACGTTACAACGAAAAGTGGCATTGATTTTTATATATATAGATTAAATAAACAATATTATTTTTTTATTTATTTATTTATTTATTTAATTCATTGATATGCTATACACATTAAGATACAATATCTTATTAAAAAGTGATAGCTTAAATAATGTACAAATTTGATAACAAAAGCTAACTTTAATTTAATACAATAGCAAGCCAGTATATGCAAAATTATAAAATAGAAATTACATTTTAATGGAAAAAACTGAGCAGTTTAATTTAATTGGTATCACCATTGATTTAAATTATTAAAGGTAAAACCTCACAAATAACTAAAACGAAGAAAAGTAGAGTTTGAGTTTGTTTTCAAATATTTTAACATTTTCAAGTCTTCTTATATCTCTTGGCAAGGAGTTCTAAAGGCGAATGGCGTTGACAAAGAATTGCCGGCCTGTCGCTCAGATGTAAGGCATGAATGTCGTGGGATTATAAGTGTATTTGATCTATTAGAAATTGTAAATTGTAGTCTATAAAAAAGGTACTGTGGTTGACGCGTCTGCCTAAGGTTAAAAAGAAGAAGAAGGGTTCGGTAGTAAAGAAAATGCTTGAACTGCATATTGTATAAAAAGTTAGCAAAGCCAGAGATGTGGTCATACCTTTTTAGACAATATACGTATCTTATTGTGTTGTTGAACGCAACTGTAAGTTTTCTTCTACTCTCAGCATCACAGTTACAATAGATTTCACAACCATGCGTGAGTATAGGGATGATCAATGTTTTTGCTAGCATCTTTCTAGTATTTATAGGCGTTATGTGTTGGGAATTTTGAAGAATTCTAAGAGCTCCATATACCTTACCAACAGTAGTATTAATGTGATTTTTCCATGTTAACGACCTGTTAAAAAAAAGGGAGAACTTCAAAATAGATGGCAGTTCATTTATATAAAATGAAAAATGAATTGGGCCCAAAATCGAACCTTGTGGAACACCTTTTAAGACTGGCACAAACGGAGAGAGCGTATTGAAGACGGATACAGCCTGCTTTCTATCACTTAGATATGAAAGTACCAGATTTGTTGCAGAAGACGAAAAATTAAAATGGTGTTTTAGCTTACGTATAAGAATAGAGTGGTCAATTGTGTCAAAAGCTTTAGAAAAATCCAGTAGAACCAAGAACTCACCTTATCGTCATCAATAGCATCTTTTCGTGTCAAACAGAAATTGTAATGACACTGAAAAGTCAAGTATTCTTCAACAATTGTCAGGAATTTTAAGATAAATTTGAATTTAAAATTCTTTTATAAAATGAAAAAAAGAATTATAGTTTACATACTTATCAGTATTTAATTGAGAATTGCTACAGGAAACTCAGTTACGGTCAAGTGTTGACAGTGAAAAGACGCTGGTGCCCTCGTAATTTTAAACAAAGAATAAGTAGGTAATGATTTCGACACGTTAAATGTCCAACAATTCAAGAAAAAATGTGTCGGAAAAACAGCGATGGAATATATTAAATCGAGAATTGTACACGTTTATAGCATCCAACAAAAGAAATTACTCTTTGGATGCTTAAACCTTACTTCTATGTGCATTACATTGGCTTGGAAGTGGAACTCAGAACAGTACGGTTGTCGATGGATAAGGTGTTCCAAAATCTTCAATTAATCGGTGTGTCAAAAGTATTTGTACTTTAATGGTAGAACAACTCTTGGGCAAAGAAATTCCCTAGTCAGTAAATATAATTTCCGTACCAAAACGTTCTAGGAGTTTTCCAAATGTTTCATATTTTGCTGGAATTGTAGATAGTTCTTTAATAAGAATTGATGCAACAACTGAAAATGAAGAACTGTTTTTGTATAAAAATGGTGACCATTCAATTAAGGTCATGTTTGTGTGTGGAGAGTTCTTTTATGTTTCTGCCCGGTGGCCAGGATCCGTTAATAACACTAGGGTTTTCAGAAACAGTCCATTAGCAAGAAGATGGGAAAATGGACGAAAAAAACTGGCTTATTACACCAATTGTGAGACATTTTAAAATGAAAGAGTGCCAGAGTTCTGTTTCTTTTAGTATCAAACAATTGGTCGTGAAACGATGAAAATTGAAGCAAAACGTAAAGGTTGTATTTCATATATGATTGTTTTTTGATCATAACACAATTTAATATTATATATGTAATTAAATTGTCACGATAATTGTGTCAGTATATGACAATGACAAAATTATCATGACAAATTTGTCATTGTATTTTTCTGACAAAATACCACATCTCAATATTGTATGGAATACAGATTTGTCAGACAAGTGTGACGAATGTGTAAAATTGTCAGCTGTCAATTTTTATGAAATAGGGACCAGGAAATAAATTGTATACTCATAAACAATTTGATTGGAGAGAAAGGGAAGTAGAGAAACTCTTTGCCATTGGAAGTTTTGGGTACAGGATCTATTTTTGCTAACTTCCAAAGCTGCGGAAAGATGCCGTTTGTTAATACAGTGTTAAACACGTGTGTGACGTAAGGCAAAATCAAGGGAAGTAAAGCTCGAATAAATATGGGGTCTACACCATCAACTCCAACCGCATTCGATTTCACCAACATACAACTTTCAACACCGTCAGTACAATTTATCCCATAAAATTCAAACCAGGCACAGTATCAGAGATATGATCTTCATTTATTACAGCATTATGATTAAGCGAGAACGTACCGGGCAAGGTAAAGAATTTTTTGTTCAACTCACTACTATCGATGTTATAACAGTCATTTGAACTTTTTTGCCTGCCAATTCCGACCTTGCGTAGGTTGTTACTTGTTCCACAGTTTTCGGCCATTCATTGGCAAATTAAGGCGACTTTTAAAAAAATTTTGACTTTTCTGAGCGTATCTTACAAACAACTTTGTTTCTTAACAAACTGTATGATCTGTGAAGGTCATCTAACCTGTATCTTTTCCACCGAAGGTACGCTTGGTTTCGGCAGTACATGAGCAAGGATATTTCTGGAGTAAACCACGGTCGAGATTGATGAGTTAGGCATTTTTGTTTAAGTGGAACATAAGTATTAAATAGATGATCGATATTAGATTGTAGGAATTC
Source organism: Eupeodes latifasciatus (assembly GCA_920104205.1). NCBI lineage: Eukaryota > Metazoa > Arthropoda > Insecta > Diptera > Syrphidae > Eupeodes > Eupeodes latifasciatus. The sequence goes on along the minus strand of OV049924.1, from coordinate 354,837,519 downwards.
CACTTGTTCATTAGCTGATGACATTTATAGTAAATTCTATCCCATTCAACCGTTGAAACATTTCTCTCAAGAGCAGGAATATCAATGTTTTTGGAATCTCTATATTAGAAAACTGTTATAGGGGTTATTATATTGAAATTAAAAGTTAGAAACATGAGATCATGTTTTGAAAAAGCAGGTGCAATAAGTTGATCGTAGAAAAGAACATCACTCATATTACTAACTGTTGCGTTATAAATGAACGCAACAAGTTCTTTTAATATTTAATTTTAATTAAGACGATGCATTTTGCATCCACTTTTGTTTGTTTACTTCGTTCGATTTGACAAATGTCACAATCCGTCTACACGAGGATGGGAGAGAGCGGGACGGCCATAGTCCTTCTGACCATGGTTCTCTCTGTCATTTTCGTGAGGAAAAAATACCAAGTTTCGTTTCAGATATCAAAAGAGGAATGGTTTCCATGGAAGTGAAACCAAACCAGATGGACGGTCTGGTAAATGCGTAAAGTTGCGCGAGAAGTTACTCCCAAATGGAGAATGGACTACGGCCCAACATAACGTTTTAAAAAATTTTAAATTTATATTCATAAAGTTTTAAAAACAAAATTGTAAATTTATATTCTTTGGTAACTCTTTTGTTTAACTTGTTTTTTTTTTAACGTTGATACTATTAATTAATTGTAAAACCTGAAACAATTTGTATGGACATATGGGCGGTTAAATTTCGGGCAACTAATTTCGGTGTTAAATAAATAGATCCCGAATGATAACTATTTTTTTTCTTTCCTTTCGCGCGGTTGTTTTAAAGTTAAAGTTAAAGTAAAGATTTTTCTCGATTTTAAATTTCGTAGTCGTTGTTCGATATCAAAGTAGAAAGTGGGGGTGGCTGAATCCTGGAATCGTCGTGACCTGGAAGTGAATCCAGCGGGCGGCGAATTCCAGGGTGACTTTCATTTAGCTGTGAGAGAAGAGCGAGTAAGCGGGACCCCGAGTATTTCATCACAAGTTGAGATCAACAAGCCGATCTCCGATTGGCTGTTGATGATGTGATTGAAATTCGCCACTCCATATTGGCTGAAAGCTAAAATGGCGGGAGATAAAAAAAAGAAGAGATAGGACAGATCTTGGAATCTGGCCGTCAATTCTTACAAAACATTCAAAGTGATTAGACAGAAAGTTTTTTTGATATCGAAACAAGAGTGAATTGTGTTGTGGAAAAAAATTAAGGAAGAACAAAATAGGAAAAGGAAAGGAAGGAAAAAAAAGGAGTTAGTTGTGAAATTTTCAGGAAAGCCATACAAAAAAAAAATAAGTAGAAATTTTCTTTCGTATTAATCGTTTTAATTCTTTGTTTCAATCCCAAAATTCTATTTGTGGGAATTAAGACCTTAACGGTCCATTGTCCATACAATTTTTTATTTAACATTGAAAAGATCCTAAGTTTTAATCCTACTTTGTAAGGTTTTTCAAGCAGCTTTAACAATAAAAAGTGAATTTCGGTAAAATTACAATTGTTGTATTTCTTTTGTGGTTGGTTTTGTTTCTCTTTTGAAAGGTTTGCAATTTCCTTTTCTTATTTTCAGGAAAAAATTGCTGGCGCCCTTTATTCCTTACTAAATGTAAGAACGCCCCTGTGGCAATTATAATAAAATCAATAATTTTGACATCAACGTGATATCAATATCATCAGCAACTTAATTAATCGAGTCGTCGATTAATAAGTATTCGCTGAACCCACCCCTTTCTGAGCTCGTCGTGGTGGCAACACTTTATTTGCTACTTGTTGCAATTTTGCCTCTTCGCTGCTGTTATTTGACAGTTCGGCATAATTTCTCCATTTAATATTTTGCGCGGTCGAATTGTTCAAGTGTTTTCTTTTTGTTTGTTTTTTTTATTTCTTTTAATTTCGTTTTAATTTTATTTATAATTTTATAATAATTTTCGGGCAAATAATTCAATTCAATTCAATTTCTTTATTGTAAACAATACACTAAGACAATGTCTTTTATAGTATTTGTACTTTGGTTGAACAATTAAAGTGCTGTTTGATTCTATATACAATAAGATAATACTTAGGCTGCTAAAAATATTTTTTTTTTTTTTTTTTTTTTTTTTTTTTTTAATAATACATATAAGACTTTTCCTCTCTTCTTCTTTCCTATTTCCCCCTTAACATCCTAGTTGTTCGAAAAATGTTTAAAAACCTCGGTCTTGAAACTCACTGCATCCGTTATCCTCTTAATGCTAACCGGCAAAGAGTTAAAAAGGCGAATGCTGTGAACGAAGAACAACCGTGAGGAATTTAGATATCTAAAAGTTGGAATAACTAAATTATTTGTTCTTGACGATGTACAGAACTCAATTTTTTCATAAAGGTACTCAGGTGTTCTTGTGCTAATAATTCTGTGGAGAAAGATACAAATACGGAAATTTACGTATTCAACCATAGTGCACTTAAGAATTTTTTTGCTGAAAGCAGAGATATGGTCATATCGGCGAATACCATAAACGTAGCGAGTCATGTCATTAAGCGCCACACGTAGTTTGTATTCAGATAAAGAATCCAGTTTCGGATACACGACTTCAGAAAAGGAAATGATTGGTACGAGTAGAGTTCTCATAAGACGAAGTTTTGTTTCTTGAGGAGTAAAAGAATTAGATACCCATAGTTTTCTTAAAGTTCCGTAAATACGTGCAATGACATAATTTATATGGTCTCTGCAAGAGAGATCCCTAGAGATTTTGAATCCAAGACTGGTCACAGAATCTACAAAACTAACATGGGCACTATTCAAAGTAATCGAAGGTAGATTTCTATGGTTGTATGTCTTCTTAGAAATTAGTAGGGCTTGACTTTTATTGGGATTGAGCACTAGACCATTTTCCTTAGCCCAGTTAGAAATTCTCTCAAGATCTTCACACGAAAGACAAGATCCTCTATTAAACCAATTCTACGTGAGAGATAAATTTGTATATCATCTGCATATAGATGAAAAGAGACGTGCTCACAAACCGAAGGCAAATCATTGATAAAGGCACAAAACAAAATTGGCCCCAGAATAGAGCCTTGTGGCAGCCCATCTTCAAGTACGTATGTGCTGAAAAATTGTTTCCAACACATACACGCTGAGTTCTGTTACACAAATAACTACCAATGAGACGAACAGCTGAATTCGAAAAACCAAAGTAGTGCTCAAGTTTTTGACAAAGAACTCGATGATCAACTTTGTCAAAAGCCTTCGAGAAGTCCAATAGGCACAGTACTGAGATATTGTCTTTATCGTATTCGAGTCTTATATCCTCTAAGATCTTTACCATTGCTGTAGAGCAGGAATGGTTAGCTCTAAATCCAGATTGGTATGGAGACAGCAATCTTTTGGACGTAAAATGGTCAATAATTTGTTTAGTAAGGATTTTTTCGAGAACTTTGGACATGCAAGGTAAAATGCTTACTGGCCGGTAGTCGGCGAGTTCGGAAGGTGTGGGCTTTTTCGGAACAGGAGTTATCCTGGCTGCTTTCCACGCAATAGGAAACGTAGAAGTGACAATACAGTGATTAAAAACATGAGTGAGAGCGTTAATCAAGCAGGGTAGGACAAGTCCATCTTCAAGTACGTATGTGCTGAAAAATTGTTTCCAACACATACACGCTGAGTTCTGTTACACAAATAACTACCAATGAGACGAACAGCTGAATTCGAAAAACCAAAGTAGTGCTCAAGTTTTTGACAAAGAACTCGATGATCAACTTTGTCAAAAGCCTTCGAGAAGTCCAATAGGCACAGTACTGAGATATTGTCTTTATCGTATTCGAGTCTTATATCCTCTAAGATCTTTACCATTGCTGTAGAGCAGGAATGGTTAGCTCTAAATCCAGATTGGTATGGAGACAGCAATCTTTTGGACGTAAAATGGTCAATAATTTGTTTAGTAAGGATTTTTTCGAGAACTTTGGACATGCAAGGTAAAATGCTTACTGGCCGGTAGTCGGCGAGTTCGGAAGGTGTGGGCTTTTTCGGAACAGGAGTTATCCTGGCTGCTTTCCACGCAATAGGAAACGTAGAAGTGACAATACAGTGATTAAAAACATGAGTGAGAGCGTTAATCAAGCAGGGTAGGACAAGTTTCAAAAATCTTAGCGGAATACCGTCTTCGCCTATAGCTTCGGACCTCAAGGATTTAAAAGTGCGTATAATTTCGTCTTCAGTTACCGTCTCAAAGCAAAAATCGTTAACTCCATCATAAAGTAAACCAGCCTTGGGCTCAAAGCTAGTAGCTAATTGATTTGTTTGAGTAAACTGATTGTTGAGGTCATTAGGATCAAGTTCACACTTAGAAATTGGCTTTTTACCAATACCAATGTCAAGAAGATTTTTCCAGAGCTGTTTAAAATTGCAACATAACGAAAATAACACCAATGAGCGAACTGGAACTACTTGTAAAATGATTTGGCGTATGCACATCATGTGGATAATCTTTTAAAAAAAAAGGAAACAAAAGGAGAAATATAAAATAAAATGTGTAACAAAAACTTGCGCTTTTATTCAAAACAATAAGCATACTAAAAAATATATCAAGACACACGACATGGATCAGATCTCTTTTGGATGTGGTTTTCTAAAGATTTTGATTCATATTAAGAATTAAATATGTAACTATTTAAAATTTCAAATAAAAGAGAAATTTAATAAGCGTCATATCTAAATTAATTTACATTTATAGTAAACAGGCTAACTACACAGATATAAAAACTTTGGATTAGAAACAAAATACGAATATTTTTTAAAAACAAAAAATCACCAACAGAATAAATATATTATGTTCACCTTTAGAGCATCGGTCGATTGTTGTTTATTTGCATAGACCTGCGACTTCAAGAAACTCTACAGGAAAAAATATAGTAGGGTCAAATCACATGACCTTGTTGGCCAATTCACATTACCCCTGTGAGAGATAACCTTACCCTTAAACCGTTCATGCAAAATGTCAATCGTGGCGTTTTGCTGTGTGGCAAGTAGCGCGCCGTCCTGCTGGGAACACCATGTCGTCTAGGTCCATATGGTTCAATTTGGGCCATAAGAAATTTGTTATCATTGTTATGTAGCGCTCGCTGTTGACGGTGCAGTGACGCCTTACTAACGTCGTTTTCACGGACTGCGGCGATGTTCTCGGCTAATCTTGCATTACTTGATCGTACGGTTGTTAGCTGATTGTTTACTGAACCGGTTGTCTCAAATTCGGTCACCAAACGTTGAAGAGTCGACTATGAAGGGTCATCACGTCTACCGTAAAATTGGCGCAATGCGCGCAACGTTTGCGTTAACGAAAACTCATTTTGATAATACGAGTAAAGTTGTATCATTTGAACGTGCTGTTCAATCGTGTAACTTGCCATGATGATTTGGTATAAACAACTGAATAATAAACAAAAGATTAGCAAATGTCACCAAAAGGTGACCTGATGAGACCAAACATCAGGTAAAATAACATCACCACGTGTCAGGTCCCAAAAAACATCTGACCTACTTACACTATATTTTAAGCGATCAAGGTCCTTGCTATCTCTAAGCAGATCGTATAAAAGCTCGATAATCGGTGTCATAACCAAGCACTGTCTAATAGTTAAACACGCTTTACGGCTAGGAGTATTCTCAAATGACTATTGCAGAAGCTGTATGGATGGGGAATAGGAGGAAACAGTTCTTCACCTCCTTTGTACATGCACTGCTCTAACTCAAATACCCAATAATTACCTGGGAGAATTCTTCTATCACGATCTTAACGATCTCAAGCATAGTAACATAATCAATCTTACACGTTTCGTAAGGGTTTGAAAGTGGTTTTATTGAGCTTAGAAGAAACCCTCGAGATTTATGTGGTATCACAATTGGCCAATAAATTGGCCTAATTGGCCTACTTTATTCCGGACAGCCACTTTAACCTGACCTAACATTTTTAAAAAAGAGAATATGGATGCTTTATAGAGATGCTCGTGAATTTTCACCTTTCCATAGGAAATTAAGGTAACCGGTCCGATTTTTCGAATTGAAAATTTTGCAATTTCTTGACGTTTTAAGGTCCCCACAGTCGAAATAAAAGATTTTTAGAAAGATGTCTGTGCGTGCGTGTGTACGTACGTTCGTACGTCCGTACGTTCGTACGTTTTTTTCGTCGTCCATAGCTCAAGAACCAGTAGAGATATAAACTTCACATATATTTTTTTTTACAGATAAAAATGCAGAAAGATGCAGAAAGGACTCTCAAAGAAATTGCGTGGGTGTTTTTTTATCATAGCAATTTAAAAAAGAGGCTGGAATGCGACCCACACTGATAACTTCCCATCCTGTCTATCGATTTGTCTTGCTTAAAAGTTTTTTATATGTATCAATTTTTACCAAATTTGCGTACTATTTTTTGTAGATTTTATTTTTTTATGAAAAAATGGACTGTTGGATTTTTATAAAAAAAATTTTGAATATCGAAAACAATATTTTCTGTGAAATAAAATAAGTTTGAAGCCAATATTTATAATTTTTGAAAAGCTATTTGAGTCGAAAGTAAATTTTTACCAAGTTTAAGTATTGTTTTTTTTTTGGGTTTTTATTTTTTGTAAAAAAAACTGTCAATTCGATTTTTCTCACAATTTTTTCTAATGTTGAAAACAATATTTTTTATAAGCTAAAATTAGTTGAAAGCCATCAACTCAAATTTTTGAAAAGATATTTGAGTCGAAAATCAATTTTTACCAACTTTTGTTACATTTTTGTTTAGGTTTTTAATTTTTTGTAAAAAAACTGTCAATTCGATTTTTTTTAAATTTTACTGAATATTGAAAACAATATTTTTTGAAAGATAAAAGGAGTTTAAAGCCAATATCTCAAAGTTTTGATAAGATATTTGAATCGAAAATCAATTTTAACCAATTTTATTAATTTTTTTGTTTAGGTTTTTATTTTTTGTAAAAAAAAACTGTCAATTCGAATTTTCTCAAAATTTTATTATATGTCAAAAATCATTATTCTTCGTTGCACAAAATTGTTTTAGAGATGAAATCATATTTTAGTCGTAAAATTTTCGAGGTGACAAATTTTTTTTTCAGTTTTTTTGATTTATAAAAAAAGCTGTAATTGGATTTTTTCCAAAAATTTAATTGTTTTGTATCACGTTACAATATATTATATAAAATTTAATTCAAGTCTCTAGCGGCATTGGTTCATGAGATATTTAGGGTTAACCAAAATTTTCACCTTTTTTTAAATAGCAATTTAAGTTTTATAAATTTAAGATCTTCCATGGATACAATCGAGCAAATTGACCATGAGGTGGAACAATTTATTGCTACATTTTCTAATAGAAGACAAAATGAAATAAATTATCCCTTAAAGATAAAAGAGTTGAAAATAGAGAAAAGAAGAGCTCGAAGAAAATGGCAAAATACTAGATTTCCAGATGATAAAACAACGTTTAACCGTATAAGCAACAATCTTAAAAAACAAATTTACAAATTCAAAAATGATTCACTCATTTCATTCCTAAGGAATTTAACGACTGATGCTTCAACCGATTTTTCGCTATGGAAAGCAACCAAGCGCCTGAAAAGACCGCAGTTACAAAACTCGTCCTTGAAATCTCAAGATGGGAAATGGATCGGTAACCCGAAAGAAAAAGCTAACCTTTTCGCTGAACATCTTGCGAATGTTTTTAAGCCATACTCATCAAACGCGGCTGAAAATAGCTTACAGTTTGTTGATAAGATAGATGAAAGTGAAATACCAATTGTAAGACAGAAATAAAAATTATCTGTTTACATCAACTATCAAATAAAAAATCACCAGGTTACGATCTAATTACTGCTCAGGTTATGAAAGAAATGCCATTGAAAGCCTTCATAAAACTCCAATATATAATAAATGCATGCCTTAAGCACCGGTATGTCCCGCACCATTGGAAAATTGCTGAAGTAATTGTCATACCAAAGCAAGGTAAACCACCTACAGAAGCGACGTCTTACAGACCAATATCGCTTATACCAATTATGTCAAAAGTTTTTGAAAAACTGCTTCTGAAGAGACTTGGCAAAATCATAGAAGAAAGAAGGTTAATCCCAAACCATCAGTTTGGCTTTAGAAATAAACATTCCACGATAGACCAAGTTCATAGAATATCGGATGTAATAGAAAAAGCATTAGAAGAAAAACAAGTATGTTCAGCTATTTTCTTAGATGTTGCTCAAGCTTTTGACAAGGTTTGGCATGAGGGACTTGAGTTTTGTACTCAAGGGATCTTCCCAGGCAGTACTTTGAAATATTAAAATCGTAAATTTCAGACCGATTGTTTAGAGTAAGGTACGACCAAGAATACTCGGAATTGAAGAAAATAGAAGCCGGTGTACCACAAGGAAGTGTCCTAGGTCCTACCCTGTATTTACTATACACAAGGGATATTCCAGTTGGTAATCACACCATAATAGTAGTACCCGTGGCATGATGGTTAGTGCGTTGGACTGTCATGCGAGAGGTCTTGGGTTCAATCCCTGCCTGTGCCACCTTAATTAAAAAAAAAGAGTTTTCACGGGTACTGCCTCTTGCGAGGAATTGACAAATTCTCCAAGAGTAATTCTTGTCATGAAAAAGTGCTTTCTCAAAATTAGCCGTTCGGATTCGGCATATAAATTGTAGGTCCCCTCCATCCCTGACAACATTACTCGCACACAGGAATGGTTGAGAGTTGTAAGTCACTAGGCCCTGGTTCTCTACGGACTGTTGCGCCACCTAATTTATTTTTATTTTTTAATCACACCATAATGGCTACTTTTGCAGATGATACCGCAATTTTGGTACCCGACAAATGTGTCTCTAAGGTAAGGTCAGTAAAACTACAACATGCCATCGACACAGTAAGAGATTGGACCGAAAAATGGCGTATCAAATTCAATGAAACCAAATTTTCACATATAAACTTTACAAATAAAAAGATAAACAATATTCCAATATTCATTAATAATCAAGCTGTACCTTACGCCAATACGGCCAAATACCTTGGAATGACTTTGGATGCAAAGCTAAAGTGGAAAGAGCACATCAAAAAGAAAAGAGAAGAACTAAACTTGAAATATAGAAAAATGTACTGGTTACTTGGTAACAACTCTGATTTATCAATCCAAAACAAAATAATGCTGTATAATAAAGTACTATAGCCTGTTTGGACCTATGGAATCCAATTATGGGGCTGTACAAAGAAAACAAATACCGAAATCATCCAAAAATTCCAAAACAAAGTCCGTGGAATAGTTAATGCACCTTGGTACATAAGAAATACCGATCTACATCGTGACTTACAAATAGAAATGGTTACAGAAGTTGTTAAAAAATATGCTGTATCGCACAACCAGAGACTGCAAAGTCATACTAATTCTGAAATGGAGTCCGTCTTGAATATAAGAAACCATGTTCGGAGATTAAGAAGAACCAAGCCTCATGAGCTTATGGTCTAAAAAAACATGGGAAAGTATTAAAAGTTTAAACTTCCCCCAAAGTGATTGTACAAAGTTAAGAAAGAAAAATCTGTAGTCGATCCTTCAAGATTGGTCCTGATAAAGGGGTGGTTTTAGTGGTTAAGAGTCCCACACTACTTGGTGTCGAATGCTGCCAAGTGTCTTTTGAAGATTTCCTCCTGTCAAAAAAAAACCTTTTTTAAACTATGGTAAAAAAAACCAACCACGCAATTTTCTTGAGAGGCCTTTCTGAATCTTTCTGCCTTATTATCTGTAAAACAAAATTTATTTGAAGTCGATATATCTTCTGGTTCTTGAGCTATGGACGACGAAAAAAACGTCGCGAACGTACGGACGTACGGACATACATAGTGCGTACACACGCACGCACAGACATCTTTCTAAAAATCTTTTATTTCGACTCTAGGGACCTTTAAACGTCGAGAAATGTCAAAATTTTCAATTTGAAAAATCGGACCCATTACAATAACTTCATATGGGAAGTTAAAAAAAGGTGAACATTTTGGTTAACCCTAAATATCTTACGAACCAATAACGCTGGAGACTTGAATTAAATTTTATATTGTACATACATATGTATGTATGTATATTGTGACGTGATATTAAATAAATATATTTTTGGAAAAAAAAATTAACGTTTTTTTTATAAATCAAAAAAAGTGAAAACAAAATATTTGTCACCTCGAAAACTTTTCAAACAAAAAATGATTTTATCTCCAAAATAATATTGTGCAACGAAAAATAACGTTTTTGACATCTGGTAAAATTTTGAGAAAAATCGAATTGACAATTTTTTAACAAAAAATAAAAGCAAAAAAAAGCATTACTAAAAGTTCTTAAAAACTGTTTCATTATATGCAAAATATTGTTGGTAATTTTTAAATTTTTAAGAATAATTCAACTGGTAACTTTTTTAACAAATCACGAAAACCTACAAATTTTTAAACAAGACAAAACGACAGACGGGATGGGAAGTTATCAGTGTGGGTCGCATCCCGACGATTCATTGTTGTATATGTCAAAAATGCATCTTATATTATGATACTTTAACTACAGCTTGAGTTTTAAGGGTTGATTTTGATTGTAATAAAATAAATCACTAAATGGTGAAGAACACAATCAATCAATATTACGAATTTTATTGTTCTTACCAAGATCGCTAGAGATCTTACCAGTTTGGCGATCGAATTCAAAAAGGAACAATTTAAGTTTTCCTACAATCATAATCGATTTAAATAAATGCGAGAAACAAAAGCTTTCATTTTATACATTGTACATGTACATGTATGTAGATACAATTTTGGTGCATTGCAAATGGCAAAACCGTTTTATGATATCATTTAGCATTGATTTTAAATATAAGTTACAAACAATTGTAGAAAGGGATTATCTCCTAATCCAAGTAGCAAAAAAAAACAATAAGAAACACTTCATAGGGTAAAGTTTACAGTGTTTGATAATTAGAGTAAGATGTTTAAATTCAATATAAATTAATTCAATATAATTAATTAAGTAAAAAAGATTTGAGTTATCAATATAATAAACTAGCGGCCCGGTACTTGCTTCGCTACGTATAAGGCATAGTAATAGACAAATTAATAATTAAGTTCATTTATTCAAACAAAAAAATATTTTAAATTGCTAGCTATTTAAAAGTCAAAATGACCCAAATGATATATTGTTTATCTTATAATTTATCAGCAAAGAGTAAAAACTAAAACATAAAAAAGAATTGGGTACTCTTACTATGGTGGGTCTATATGGGTTAGTCTAAAACAGTTGGATAAACAATATTTCTTGTTTTTCCATTTTGAGCATGAATAAGTAAACAGTTGGGGGTACCGACTCTGGAACGGGTAACATAAAGTTGGCCATGTGGAAAACATGATTCCTCCAAATTGACACTACAAACGTGAAGTGTTTGCCCTTGGGCCTTATTTATGAACATCGCGAATGATAAACGCACAGGATATTGTAATCTTTTGAATTCAAATGGCATATCAGTTGGAATCATAGAGATACGCGGTATCAAACACACTTCTCCTTTTGATTTACCAGTTAGGATTGTAGTTCAATCAAATTTGGCAATAACTTTTTCACTGGCAATTTGGTGCCATTACACAGTTTTGGTGGATTAATATTTTGCAAAAATATAATCAAAGAACCAATTTTCAGATTCAAGCAATGCGGTGGTATACCAGCCGGTTCCAATGAATTTAAAAATTCAATTGGATAATTCATTGCCTCATCTTGATTCATAACACTGTCAATTGATTTATATTTCGTGACTACACCTGGCAGTTTCGCTTGAATTTGAAAATTAATGGCATTGATATGAATGTTCTTCGGTGCTAAATGGCGCGTTCTCTCAACCAATCATGATTTCTGTAATTCTGAAGAATATTCGGAAAAACACATTCAATCAACTCATCTATAGATTGCGCAATTGTAATGGGTGATTTTTTTGAGGTTAGGATTTTCATGCATTAGTATTTGACAGATCACGCGGGATTTCAGACATGGTGTCAAAGAGAAAGATGCTCAGTATGCTTTGACATTTCATCATGAATAGACTTACTAACGAGCAACGCTTGCAAATCATTGAATTTTATTACCAAAATCAGTGTTCGGTTCGAAATGTGTTTCGCGACAAATTTTGTTCAGCGATGAGGCTCATTTCTGGTTGAATGGCTACGTAAATAAGCAAAATTGCCGCATTTGGAGTGAAGAGCAACCAGAAGCCGTTCAAGAACTGCCCATGCATCCCGAAAAATGCACTGTTTGGTGTGGTTTGTACGCTGGTGGAATCATTGGACCGTATTTTTTCAAAGATGCTGTTGGACGCAACGTTACGGTGAATGGCGATCGCTATCGTTCAATGCTAACAAACTTTTTGTTGCCAAAAATGGAAGAACTGAACTTGGTTGACATGTGGTTTCAACAAGATGGCTCTACATGCCACACAGCTCGCGATTCTATGGCCATTTTGAGGGAAAACTTCGGAGAACAATTCATCTCAAGGAATAGACCGGTAAGTTGGCCACCAAGATCATGCGATTTGACGCCTTTAGACTATTTTTTGTGGGGCTACGTCAAGTCTAAAGTCTACACAAATAAGCCAGCAACTATTCCAGCTTTGGAAGACAACATTTCCGAAGAAATTCGGGCTATTCCGGCCGAAATGCTCGAAAAAGTTACCCAAAATTGGACTTTCCGAATGGACCACCTAAGACGCAGCCGCGGTCAACATTTAAATGAAATTATCTTCAAAAAGTAAATGTCATGGACCAATCTAACATTTCAAATAAAGAATCGATGAGATTTTGCAAATTGTATGCGTTTTTTTTTTTTAAAAAGTTCTCAAGCTCTTAAAAAATCACCCGATACAAAAATTGTTCGGTAAAGTTATCAATCCGTTGGTACTGTCGATTGGTATTTTGCTATCACCAATTTTTAACAATTGTTTTGAAAACTCATGGGAAGTTGCATCATTATTAGGTGAATACGCATATTAATGTTCAGTGTCAATTTTCGTACATACCTCCAAAGAACTGATGACTTCAAACAGGCGTTTATTTCATCAGCAGGAGTTGATCGAGGAATGACAGGCAATGTTTGACGAAAGTCCCCTGACAGAAATATCAGAGCACCACCAAAAAGCTGTTGATTACCGCGTAAATCTTGCATTGTTCGATTAAATGCTTCTATTGATTTTTTATTCACCATTGTGCACTCATCCCATAAAATAATTGACGTTAATCGCAGAACTTTTGCCAAAGCAGAATTTCTCGAAATATTGCAAGTTGGAGTTTTAATCACCTGTACATTCAATGGCAATTTTAATGCAGAGTGTGCGGTCCTACCACCTTCTAATAATGTTGCAGCAATTCCCGAAGATGCAAGTGTCAATGCAATTTTCTGTTCCGATCGAATAGTCGCTAAAATCAATGATACAACGAAAGGTTTGCCTGTACCACCAGGTGCATCCAAGAAAGAAACGGCTTGCATGATTGTGTCATATACATGTTTTTGTTGAATATTCAATTTGGTGCTATTACAATTTTGTGATTATCAGATGGCATACGATTAAGAGCAATTTTGAACAATTGAACTAATGCGTTATGCTGATGGAAAATTCTTTGTAGCTCACGAATAATTTCTCGTCTTGTATTTGAAACAATTGCACAAAGTTGATCCAATTCACGATTTTCATCACCAATAAAATAAATTTGCAAAAATTGATGATCAGCGTCGGGGTATGGCAATAACGAACCAGCTTGATGATAACTCTGGCCCTGTATCTGTAACATGTAAGCAATTTTAGGTAGATGTTGAATCAGAGTTTTTAAGACTTTATGATTCAGATTGATATAAACATGGGACAATCCTGTTGAGGTATTTACCTAAAAAGTCGGCTTAAATTTTTTTCTAAAAATTTAAGTAGCACCAAAAGAAGTCATCTGAAATGCCGAATTGTATTGTTGAATTTTAATCAAAAACTGCTTCGACGTTTGATATGTCCAAAAATAAATGAATACGATGGTTCGGGTGGAGTTATGTTGGCAATCTTACTTTACCATTAGCACAACACATTCCGGGCGTTTCACCTGAAAAGTTAGCCGCATCAAAATGTGGACATATTGCGTCCATCATTCCAATGTATTCGTACACACTATAATCAATATGACTATTGTAATTAAAAGCAGCACGCAGCATTTCATCTAAAACAGCACGACGTACTCGTGATTAAGTACAGGTACATGGTCAACAGATCTATTCTGTGCAGTACGTTCACGCTGCGATGCATTAGCTTGTGCGCGTTCATCTGTAGTCTGAGATCGTCTTAATAATGCCACTTGATTTGCATTACGCGTTCGCCGGCCTATGTATACTTATTTACTGTCCAAAACTCCGGTTAAAGACTAATCTACATATATTGAATGATGATTTTTCCTTACAAAAGTGCCGCAAGGACATCAAAAGATTTAACATAAAACTGGAAGGAGTCCACTATATTTAACGTAACTTATGGCAAAAACTTAAATACCTGAAAACCGGATATCTGATTTTAATTTAAGGAGATAAGGACTTCAATACGGGACACGCTTGACTTTCTTCCACGCTTCCTGCTGCATAAGACAACGTCGTTCATTTATACTCAAATTGCATCACTCAAAGCTGTTGCTGTTTCAATATAAAATCATTCAAAATTCAACAATAAATAATATCTTTTTATTTTCATAAATTTTATTCCTTATTGATTTTCGCTGCTTAATCGATATTATTCACGATAATAGCACTTATCCTCAAATGTCAGACAAAAACGACCGAAACATTTAAAGTTCTTTTTCGGGCTGAGCTCTAGAACCGGGAAGAAACAATATTCGAAAAAGGAAATGCAAATTTGCAAGAGATAAGAATCCCAAAGCGCTTTTGGAAATTGTTCATCCTATGTTCGGCGGAATGGTGGTGTGCTGCCGCTGCTGCTTCCTTTACTATATCCTTTTTTCTGTTTCTTTTCTGAAGCAGATAAAGGATGGGAGTATGTTGAGAATATTGATTCAATATGATGGTTGAATAGCTGGTTGGTTGGTTAGGGTGGTTGGTTCAACCCATTCCATCAGAGCCATCATAGCCATCAGAGCCATCAGAGCCAAGGAGAAGCAACAAAGGTATACTTTGGGACCCGTTGAAGGATGCAGCATTCCGAAGTTCGCTCGTACGTCGATGTCAAATTAAATGTGCTGACATGACAATCCAAAGAGTACAACATGTAGTATAAGTGACTTATTTGCATACGCTTGGGTCTGCCCTACTTTACTCTACTCTAGTGTTTGGGTTTTGG
This sequence comes from Eupeodes latifasciatus, assembly GCA_920104205.1. Taxonomy (NCBI): domain Eukaryota; kingdom Metazoa; phylum Arthropoda; class Insecta; order Diptera; family Syrphidae; genus Eupeodes; species Eupeodes latifasciatus. The sequence goes on along the minus strand of OV049924.1, from coordinate 354,822,158 downwards.
TTTGGGTTTGAGGGGTGGTCGTGGTTCCTGGGATATAAAGAAATGCTTTCGCTTGCCTCGAACTTCAAGGAGCAAGCTACAGATTAAGATTGGTTCTTCTTCCATACATCGTCATCGTCATAGTCATGTAGACAAGCACTCACACAAACGCATGTGTTGTGTAGCCACAATTGGATCCTGATCGACAAGGATGCGAGGGTTTTCCTCTTCAATTTTAACTTTCCCTCATTTGTCGGGGTCGGAGTTGGAGTCGGAGTCGGGTGGATCTAATGTTCAAAGGAAAAATATAAAATTTTATTTTGGGTATTGAATTTTACTGGGTTGGTTGAATCTCATGATTATGGGATGATGATGTACGATGAAATCGCATCCTTCAACTTGTCTTGTATAGAAATTCATCGTACATTGTAATGTGTATTATGAAAACCATAGAAGGATAAATTTTTTTGAGGGGGGCTTATACTTCATTTAAGGTCAAGTGGTTTGGTTGAGTGTTTTACGGTTTTTATTGATGATGATTGAAAGCAGTTTTAATATGTTTTCGTTTACTCATCATAACAGCAAGAGTGGTATAATTGATGTTTTTTGAAATTCTAAATTGGATCACAAGTTCTGAAGTGCGGTTCTATGATGTTTTGACGAATATATTGCCACTTATAATCCCAAATTGATTGTGTCGGTTGTTATGTGATGAATATAATATATGATTATGTTGTCAAATTTGTATTTTAGACATTTTTGTCTGAACCCTTAACTACGGGAGTATAATGAAAAATACCAATTTCAATGCAAAATTAATTACAATTATGTTCTTATTCTATTTTTGACGTTACGATTAATTCTTTTGAACCCGCTGCTTAACGAAACATAATTGGCGTTTATGTAATTTTAGTATCAATGAGTTTCCATGTGAACTTACAAGAAAATAAAATTTTCATTTTAAAGAAATTTTTCGGTTTCATACGTAAAAACAAGAGGCTGGGATACTACCCACACTGATAATTTCCCATCCCGTCTGTCGATTTGTCTTTCTTAAAATGTTTGTAGATTTTTCGTGTTTTGTTAAAAAACGAGTCAGTTGAATTATTTAAAAAAAAAAAAGTTTAAATTAACAACAATATTTTGCATATAATGGAATAGTTCGATTTCAAAATCTATTTTAGTTAACGAGATTTTTAGTTGAAAACCAATTTTTATCAATTTAGTAGCATTTTAGTTTAAAGCCAATATCTCAACGTTTGGAAAATATATTTAAGTCGAAAATCAATTTTTACCAACTTTTGATAAATTTTTATTTGTTTTTAATTTTTTATAAAAAACTGTCAACTCGATTTTTCTCAAAATTTTACCTGATTCTTCGTTGCACAAAATTGTTTTGGAGATAAAATCATTTTTGATTCGTAAAATTTCCGAGGTGACAAATTTTTGTTCAGTTTTCTGATTTATAAAAAAACGCTTAAGTGGGTTTTTTTTGCAAAAATATATTTGTTTGGTATCACGTTACAATATAATATAATATAATATTTAATTCAAGTCTCTAGCGTTATTGGTTCGTAAGATATTTAGGGTTAACCAAAATGTTCACCTTTTTTTAAACTGCTATGGTAAAAAAATCACCCACGCAATTTTCTCGAGAGCCCTTTCTGTATCTTTCTGCATTATTATCTGTGTAACAAAATTTATTTGAAGTCGATATCTCTTCAGGTTCTTGAGCTATGGACGACGAAAAAACGTAGCGGACGTTCGGTCCTTCTAAATGGTATGGCAGAATCTGGCGGTATCTTTTTGATGACCAAACGTGTACTGTTGGTTATTTGAGGTGGATTCAAATTAGGCAGGAGAATAAAATGTGAACCGATCTATAATCGAAGATCACGTGGCGGTATTTCAGGTATGTCTAGTGAATTTAAAAATTCAATTGTAAAATGTAAACTATTATTTTTAATAAAAACAGTATCGATTGATTTTTAGCACCTGTGGCATTATGGTTAGTGCGTTGGATTGTTATGCCAGTGGTCTTGGGTTCGATCCCTGCTTGTGTCATCTAAAGTTTTTTCACGAGTACTGGCTCTTGCGAGGAATTGACAAATCCTCCAAGAGTAATTCTTGTCATGAAAAGTGTTTTCTCAAATTAGCTGTTCGGATTCGGTTCAAAACTGCAGCTCCCCTCTATACCTGACAACAGTACTCGCACACAGGAATGGTTGAGAGTTGTAAGTTACAAGGTCCTAGTTCTCATTGGACTATTGCGCCACCTTATTTATTTTTGTATCGATTGTTTTAAAAACTGGGAACAACTGTTGTATCTGGAAGTTAATTTCAACATTTTTGGCTGCCAAAATAGCTGGATGACTGAGCCAGTTACGATTCAAGTAATTTCTATGTATATCCGGAAAAATACTCTGAATCAAGTCATTTCCTGAAGAACAGGACAGAAATTGTCTGGAAATTTAATGCATTACGTATTTGGTTGTCTAATGTTACCGTTCCGAATATCTACAAATTGTGCTGATGGATTATTTTGCAATCCTAGGTGCATGTTTATGGTCAATCGAAGTGTTTCAACACTTCGCCATAAGAAATATTAACATGGATGAATCTCATCCCCGAAAGTACAGCGAGGAACAACTGGTAAGGTCTAGCGGAAACCAGCATAAAAAAATAAGAGTACACCACCGAAAAGTGTATCATTGCCATTTAAATCTTGCATAGTTCTATGCAGTCCTTCGATTGAATATTTGTTAGCCATTACACACTCATCCCAAATAATAATTGAACTTTTCCGCAACACTTCAGCTTTTTCACTTTTCTTTTTTATGTTACATATTGAAAAAATAAAATTCAATTTATTTCGTTTAATACAAAATAAATTTAAGATATACTTTAGCCTCAGCAACATGTGGTGGTTATGCTATTAAATTGTAGCTTATATGAAATGTTTGGAAGTTTGTCATACCGCCATCTATAGTAAACTTAATCAGTCTTGTCAACAAATGTCATCATTATCTGTTAGAATCGTTTGGAGCTAATAGATAATTGTGACTGTCAAATAATTTGTAATAAAATAATATTGCGATCATAAATTGAGATGTAAACTATCCTATCTTTCAAGTTTGATCAAGCTGACCAATGTGTACAAACATGATTGAAATAAGTAAAGTAGTTTAGAATTCCAGCGCGCACATGCAACGTGACACGTAATTTATATATAGGTATTAAGATTTTTAGCTTATTATAACTGCTCTTATTTGCTCGTATTCGGAGGTTAAATCCTTAGGCCAGATTAGGTTAGTGTGATAAGTTGGTGATTGATGACGTTATCACCACACTTACAATTAGATCAATCTAGATAAATTGTGATACCTTTAAGTATTCAACTTAACTAAAAGAGTGATTAAAGCTATGATATTTATGGGTTGTCTTGTTCTACCCATTTAGAAGCTTTGATGGAACCTAATAGGCTCCTTTCTAAAATATCTTCAAGATTATTGAAGATGTGTCTGCCTAAGAATTTGTTTCTAATGTAGCACAGTGCTGGTCAATGGCATAAAAAGTGGACTGTGGCTTCTTGATCTTCCTTATCAATGCATCCTTTGCCATGTCCTCGGTAGTAAGCCACATTTTCTTTTTATGGCAACCCGCCAGGTTGTGACCTATTATTATGCTTACAAACAGTAATGAAGATTTAGGGTCTAGACGCATAATCGAACAGGATTTCGTTTTTCCATCTTTATTTATTACAATTATTATAATTTATTAGCTTAAAACTATGCAACAAATACTCACCAAAAAAAAAATAATGTTAACTCTTTTTTTGAGTGATATTAAAATTGTTCACTTACTTCTACATTTCAGTAAACCCTTAAAAATATGTCTGTCTAATGCTATATACATACATACATATTTATTATTTCTTTTTTGTTTATTTGCAAAACAATCAACTCAATCAAAAATAAAAATTTTACGCACGCAGTGGTTTGTTCTTCATCCCATTTTTAGAAGATCTGTGAGCCACTTACAGAGCAAAGCCTTAGAATAGATAAAATATACTTCTGTCCCTTAAGACAGACCGCAGTATTGGGCCTTGCTTTTGGATGTAACGTTCATAAACTGGATGAAAGCATTGAGGAAAATATGTTTGTTTCCATTTAGTAAAATTGTGAAGTGTAGTTTTGAAAAAAAGTGGCTGGGATGCGACCCGCACGTCTGAAGAGGTAGATTAGCGGAACTGTCAATCTATCCTGTATCAGACCTCATCTATCTAAAAAGAGGAATGCCTCTGGTGGAATGAAGCCGCTCAAGTGTGCACTTTCAAAATACTTGTCGTTCGGATAGAACGCCCCGAAAATTAAATTGTTGGTCGAAGGCCCTGGTCAGAGCAGCATTTATATGTCTGTCGAAACATAAATACTGATCTAACCAGATACCGAGGTACTTCACTACACTTTTGCTCGTTAATCGCTGCCCGTTAAGATCAACGATGACCATCTACGGCCAATTCTTGCACGTATCTCTCGTGACCCTAGCCAACGGAGTTCGGAACAGAATTGTCTCCGACTTCTGGATATTTATTTTCAGTTTCCAATCGTTGCAATATCGCTGAATCAAGACTGCAAGAGAATTCTAATAACCTCAACCTTTCGGGTCTACCTTTCTTAAACTACCTACAATCCAACGCACTACCCATCACGCCACCACGCCACGTGTACTACTACTTAAAATGTACAATAAAGAACATTATTATAAACCCTATAACAAAAATAAGAAAAGGAAGAAAAATCGTAGATATTTGTTTCAATCTTAGAAGGTTCAAAATTCGCAGTCTTTTGATCTTTAAACTTATGAATAAGAATTTACTCCTTTTTATTGTTAAATATATGTATATTGTAAATCGGTTAAAGCGGCTGATTTTGTGCTTAAACAACTCGTGTATTTATTGAGCTTTAAAAACCGGTTTATTTGTGTTTTTGTGACGCTGAATCAAAGACTAATTTCCTCACGATTCCATTAATTCAATTATGTAAACATAATATCGTCATAGAAGGAGACTGCTGATAGATTATTTTGACATATAGGACTAACTTCAGCTCGAGACTTATTTGTTTAAAGTATGAATGTTCTTTTTTAGACCTAACAAACTTTAAATTGAAAAAAGAGGCTGGGATGCGACCCACACTGATAACTTCCCATCCCGTCTATCGATTTGTCTTGCTTAAAAGTTTGTCTAAATGTATCAATTCTTACCAAATTTGCGTTCTATTTTTTGTAGATTTTATTTTTTTTATGAAAAAACGGACTGTTGGGTTTTTATAAAAAAAATACTGAATATAAAAAACAATATTTTCTGTGAAATAAATCAAGTTTGAAGCCAATATTTTTAATTTTTGAAAAGCTATTTGAGCCGAAAATCAATTTTTACCAGCTTTTATTAATTTTTTTGTTTAGGTTTTTATTTTTTTGTAAAAAAACTGTCAATTCGATTTTTCTCAAAATTTTTCCTAATGTTAAAAACAATATTTCTTATAAGTTAAAATTAGTTAGAAGCCATAATCTCAAATTTTTGAAAAGATATTTAAGTCGAAAATCAATTTTTACCAACTTTTGTTAAATTTTTTTTTCGGTTTTTAATTTTTTGTAAAAAAAAGTGTCAATTCTATTTTTCTCAAAATTTTACTGAATGTTGAAAACAACTTTTTTTGAAAAATAAAAGTAGTTTGAAGCCAATATCTCAAAGTCTTGAAAAGATATTTGAGTCAAAACTCAATTTTTACCAACTTTTTTTTTATTTTTTTTAGGTTATAATTTTTTGTAAAAAAACTGTCAATTCGATTTTTCTCAAAATTTTATCAGATGTCAAAAACATTATTCTTCATTCCACAAAATTGTTTTGGAAATGAAATCATATTTTAGTCGTAAAATTTTCGAAGTGACGTATTTTTTTTTTTTCAGTTTTTTTGATTTATAAAAAAACCGTTAATTGAATTTTTTTCCAAAAATATAATTGTTTTGTATCACGTTACAATATATAATATAAAATTTAATTCAAGTCTCTAGCGTCATTGATTCATGAGATATTTATGGTTAACCAAAATGTTCACCTTTTTTTTAAACTGCTATGGTAAAAAAGTAAAAAAAACCACCCACGCAATTTTCTTGAGAGCCCTTTCTGCATCTTTCTGCCTTATTATCTGTATATCTGTATCTGAAAAAAACGTCGCGAACGTACGGACGTACGGACATACGGACGTACGGACGTACGTACACACGCACGCACAGACATCTTTCTAAAAATCTTTTATTTCGACTCTAGGGACCTTGAAACGTCGAGAAATGTCAAAATTTTCTATTTGACAAATCGGACCCATTACAATATCTTCCTATGGGAAGTTAATAATATACAAAAAGTATCATTAATAATAAATATTATGTATCTTATCGGATTGTGGCAGACTTATTTACATTGAATCCGATTAATTTTTGGACACGATACTTTCATTTTTGGCTACCAAATATTTCTGCCTAATGCCAGTATGTGTAGACATATTTCTCCAGAAAATATTATTTTGTTTTCAAATCACACAAATGAAGGAGCAGTTAGTACTTAACAAGTCTGATGATTCGCTTCTCATGAAATTATTTATTATTAAAATGTTCGTTTCAGTAAACAAAATACTTCAGACATTTTGTTTCTGCATGAAATCCATGTGTAAATGACATAATTTCTCTCTAAATGAGTCATGGAAAAGTAAGTATCTAACTATGTCTACGTATATTTCTTACGATAAACGTAAAACTTGAACTTTTAAGATTCTTTAAATGTTAAGTATGACTTGTTGTATTGTAAGGATCCGCCAAATAACTTCTTTTTTTTTTGAAATGCTATAAAAACATCGTGTGTAGCTTCGGCTGTGTGGCACGTAGCGCCGCCCGCGCCGCCGTCCTGTTGAAACCAAATGTTGCTTGTATCCTCCTCTTCAATTTTTGCGAACAAAAATTAGTTCAACATGCCTCGATAACTCCTTGCTCATTTTCGAAGAAAAATGGCCCAATTATGCTTCTGGACCAAAATCCGCACCAAACAGTGACTCGTTTTGGATGTATCGGCACTTCAATGTATGCGTGCGAGTTTTCTGTGCCCCAAATGCTACAATTTTGTTTGTTTATATACCCCCCAAGATCAAAATGAGCTTCATCTGAAAAGATGATTTTTTTGGCAAAATCGGCATCTTCTCTAAACGTTGTTCCCAGCGTTGTTCAAGCGTATAAATAACCATATTCGTTCAGCGGAAGGATAAAACTAATTATCTGTCAAATCAGACATTAGCTAAGTGTTACCATTCACGAATTAACCACTAGTTGTAAAAAAACGTTAGATGGCGGATCCTATTTAAGCAATTATATTCTACTTCAAAAACAGTTTGTTATACTACGAGTACTTCCTATAAATTTGAAGAAAGACTATAAATTTTAGTATAAAATGTTGCTTTAAATTCAACTCACTGGACTAAAGACTAAAAAGCCCCATACCTTTTGGTGACACAAACGTTATATAGGGTCAATATTTTCCATGAGTATTATTTTTTGATTTTAAGTTAGTTTTGAAGACCAAAGCTACATACAACAGTTTTCTTCCAACATTATGCCACTTGTCGTTTGCAGCGGTACACTCTTTGGAACCATTTTTTTAGTTTAAAGGATTAAGTATTACATAAGACTCAGTTCTTTAATAGTTCTCTATTATTAAGATGTGTTTTATTATATCCATCTTCTGTTCCAATAACAAAAATGTGTCTGCCTTTTTCTGACGGGATGATTGTTTGCGTTTCGAATATATCTCAAAACCCAACTATTCACAATTTGAAAAATCCTTCGTCTGGAATTGTCATTCACATTTTCTTGTAACTAAATTGTTAAAATTTGCACTAAGCCCCTTCTTAATAGTTTAAACAAACAATGAAACAAGCCTACCCATCAAAAACATTTCTCACTTCAAATTAAATGTTAAACACCCGAGCACACCATTTAACACAAACAATTGAAAATATAACAAAAGAAACACAGGGCGGTGCTTAACTTTTCAAATGCAAAAGCTTTATTTCAAACAACCTCACCTCACCTCCTCACCACCCTTTGCACCTCCCCCTTCTTAAACGTCTCGTACGAACGAGTACATTACTCAGAACTCACAAGTTTGTATATTTCAATCATATATCCTTTGATTGATAGTCTTCACATTTCATTCTCCTGACACTGCTCCTCCAAAAAAACACACGCCTTTTTCAAGTATGCGAATCTTCTTTAGGCTAATGAATTTAATATAAGTATGTGTGTGTGTTTTCTTTGTGTATGTAAGCATAAAGAAAAAGCCAAGAAGAAACAAAAAAAAAATAAAATTCTTCGACGTGTCTTATCTTTTATCCATGACACCTTTGAGGCATTTACACCAGCAGGGACCTCTTACCCCAATGTTTTCGATCTGTAAGGATTTCATCTTCACGCCTCAGAACATACCTAACCTACTATAATGTATGAAACAGCAACGGAGGAAAGCAGGGAAGACAGGAGAGACAGAGGAAAGTAAAGTATTATAGTTGGATTTATTGTTGGGTTATTTATTATAACCAGTGGAAAGTCCTTTGTTGTTTAGAATAGTAGAGTAGAGTCGTTCCTAGTGAAATGCCATGTCTTCTTTGTAATCTTTATACACAATAGACAAGAGTACAGGAGGTGTACACTGTACACTAAATATATATACTATACTATCATCTCGGAATCCTTCTTGAAAAAACACAATGTATCAAATGTTGCTGTGATGTTTCATGTTTTTCCCTTCACCCATCAGACTTAGACATCTTAGAGGACATTTTATACCAACCACATGGCAGTTCTGCGGTACCTTCGCAATAATATCAATATTCTTTATATTTTCCCAAATGATAGTTATTAGTAACCTGAAGGATCTCCGATGCCAGTATCGCAGTTATTCAAACAATAAATGAAACTTCTCTCAATTTTGTTTGCAAACATTGAATTTTTTTATTCCACATACGCCCGAGTGACCGAAAAAATCGTATTTGTAGAAACTAACTTAAATTATTATTATTAATTATTAATAGGAAGTTATTGTAATGGGTCCGATTGAAAATGTTGACATTTCTCGACGTTTCAAGGTCCCTAGAGTCGAAATACAAATTTTTTAGCGAGATGCCTGTGCGTGCGTGTGTACGTACGTTCGTACGTTCGTACGTCTGTACGTTCGCGAGGATTTTTTCGTCGTCCATAGCTCAAGAACCAGTAAAAATATCGACTTCAAATAAATTTTGTTATACAGATAATAATGCAGAAAAATGCAGAAAGGGCTCTCAAGAAAATTGCGTGGGTGGTTTTTTTTACCATAGTAGTTTAAAAAAAGGTAAAAATATTGGTTAACCCTAAATATCTCACGAACTAATAACGTTAGAGACTTAAATTAAATTTTATATTATATATTGTAACGTGATACCAAACAAGTATTTTTTTGGAAAAAAGATATACTGAAAAATATACTAAAAAACTAAACAAAAAAATCTGTCACCTCGAAAATTTTACGAATAAAAAAAACAATTTTGTGCAACGAAGAGTAATGTTTTTATCATTTGGTAAAATTTCGAGAAAAATCCAATTGACAGTTTTTTTGCAAGAAAACAAACACCTAAACAAAATTAATAAAAGTTCCTAAAAATTGATTTTCGACTCAAAAATCTTTTTTGAAAAACGTAAAATTATTGGCTTCAAACTTATTTTATCTCACAAAAAATATTGTTTTCGAAATTCAGTAATTTTTTATAAAAATCCAAAGGTCTGTTTTTTTTTCACAAAAAAGTAAAACCTATAAAAATAGTACGCAGGCAAAAAATGTTGTTCGGTTCTCGATATCTCGTGAACAATAGAAGACATTGACTCCAAATTATTTTTATTCATCCAATGTGTACTTGTTTATATAAGAAATAAAAACTTTTAAGAAATGCTACTAAAATTGGTAAATTGGTTTTCGACTAAGAATATCGTTAACAAGAATAGATTTTGAAATCAAACTATTTCATCATATGCAAAATATTGTTGGTAATTTCAAAATTTTCAAAATAATTTAATTCACAACTTTTTTAACAAAACACGAAAACCTACAAACCTTTTTAGTAAGATAAACCAACAGACGGCATCAAACCGTGGATAGGCGACTCCTGTACAATCGGGACGTTTTTGCACAAGGCGGAGCAGAGCTCCTTAGGTTCATAGGGCTGTGTCCGAACGGGACCGAATTGATAGGATGAAGCAGGAAAACCAGTTTTGGTGACTTCAATCGGCACTTCGGGATAAGGTTTTAAGTCTTGGACGGCTTACATACTTGTTTTATTGTTTTAGGGTTTGGTTTTAAGTAGAATAGGCATGGTGGCACAAAAAAAAATTACAAAAATAAAAAAAAATTAAAAATAATTAAAAAAAAACATGGAATAAGGAATAAGGAAAAAAAATATTAGATAGTTAGATTTACTGCTGTGGTTGTTCTAGTTTTAAGTAGTTTATAGATAGAATTGGTTGTTAAAGTTACTTTTAAGTTTAATATGAAGGACCTAATTTTAAGTAGTTTTTAAGTAAAAATGAAAAATAATATTGAAATTATTTGCAGGCTATTTTGGTCAATTGATTTTCAATGCAAATAAAAAACTTTATTCCATCTTTTACCCAACGTTTCGTCGCTACTCACGACTTCTTCAGGGGTTTTATTAAGATCTTTATTTAACATTATGAAAAAAAAATATTTTTGTATATATTATTTTATACAATTTATCTAATTTAAAAAACTTACATGTTGTTTTTTTGTTGTTGTATTTTACATCGTTTTTGTTGGTTTTGTTTTTATAAATTTAATTTTTATTTCGTTTGAAGAAGAAAAATTAAAGAAAAATATTTAAACTATTTAATAAATTAACAATAAAAACAAGAGACTAATAAATTAAAAAGACAAACATAAATTATCACAGTGTAGTTCAGGTACTTATTGCTAATGCATAGCTTACAATGGTGTTGTCTCGATCTTCTTGAGTCTTCATCGTTCTTCTTATTTTTTGTTGTATGCGCAAGCTTTCAAGAGTATACCTCGTCGTCATTCTCTTCTCTTTGTCGAGTATTCTTACATCATCGAAATTTGGTATGTGGCAGCTATCAATTATATGTTGTGATAGCCCTGTTGATGGTTTCTTCTTTCTTATGTCCGCTTTGTGCTCCGTCATTCTTATACTTGGTCACATAAAACATTCATATATCAATACTGAAATTAGTTTTTTTTTAATTTTCTAAAAAATAAAAAAATAAATAAAATGGAATTACAATAAAATAGATCTTAGGGCCAAAAGTCATTAGAATTACATAAGTATTATTGTAAAACTATGAGTGTCCGTATGGGACCAGTAAGTTAGTTGTAAGTTATGGTTAATTAGGCTAGTTTTATGATTGTTTGTCTAGTTTTAAGATATGTTTAAGATTGAATCAATAAAAATGAATTAAAAAAAAAGAAGAAAAAAAGTGCGTTGGACTGCCATGCTTAAGGTCTTAGTTTCAATCCCTGCCTGTGACATCTAAAGCTTTTTCACAGGTACTGCCTCTTGCGAGGAATTGACAAAAAAAAGTGCGTTGGACTGTCATGCTTAAGGTCTTAGTTTCAATCCCTGCATGTGACATCGAAAGATTTTTCACAGGTACTGCCTCTTGCGAGGAATTGACAAATCCTCCAAGAGTAATTCTTGTCATGTGCATTCTCAAATTAGCAGTTCGGATTCGCCCTAAAACTATAGGTCCCCTTCACCCCTTTTAACATTACTCGCCCACAGGGATGGTTGAGAGTTGTAAGTCACTAGGCCCTAGTTGTCAATGGACTGTTGTGCCACCTAATTTATTTATTAACTCCCCATAAGAAGTTATTGTAATCGGTCCGATTTGTCGAATTGAAAATTTTGACATTTCTGAACGTTTCTAGGAACCTTAGAGTCGAAATAAAAGTTTTTAAGAAAATGTCTGTGAGCGGGTGTACGAACGTTCGCGAAGTTTTTTTCGTCTTCCATAGCTCAAGAACCAGTAGAGATATCGACTTCAAATAAATTTTCTTATACAGATAATTTACAGAACTTTCCAGAAAGGATTCTCGAAAAGATTGAGTGGGTGGTTTTTTTTACCATAGCAATTTTTGAAAAAAGGTGAAAATTTTGGGTAACCCAAAATATCTCACCAACCGGTAAAGCTAGAGACTTAAATTAAATGTTATATTATATTATCGTAACGTGATAACAAACAAACATATTTTTAGAAAAATTTAATTTAATGTTATCTTATAAAAAATATTGTTTTCAACTTTCAGTTAAATTTTGAGCAAAATTTAAGACCAATGTGCACCGGTATCTCCTTTTAATTCCTTCCCTATTTTCCTAACGCTCACACTGTGTTTAAATGTACACGTATAAAGGGTACTAATAACCCCTTGCGTGGGTGTGAATTATAAAAGAAAAAAAATTAAATTGATTTTTTTTTTACAAAAAATAAGAACCTAATCAAAACATTACTAAAAGTTATGAAAAATTGAGGCTTAATTAATTTTCGACTCAAATATCTTTTCAAAAATTTGAGATTATGGCTTCAAGCTAGTTTTTATAACCAGATCAGAATTGGTAAGAACTTCTTGCATCAGCGGAGAAATCCTGAACACTTAGCAGCCTTTTTAGCGACTTCAAATATGTATGTGTGTGCTTACTCCACAGAAGATGGCTTGTGATTCACATACTAGATAAAACTGAAAGTTTTTCAGTCTTCTCGATGCAAGTGCTTCTAATCGATGGGGTACTCGCAGAGGGTTAGGTTTTGCGACAGAAGACAGCATTGAGGTTTTAAACATTAAATTCTACACGGTTATCGATTCCCTATTGGACACTGCAATCAGAACTTAATAAACTTGTCGTAAGTTACCGTTGAAGTTCAACGTTCGAAGAACAAGGGCGTGAATCTAAAAACGATTTTAAAAAGCTGAGAGTACTGGCCTCATCGAAACTATTGCCCATGATCTGCATTTCACATATTGTGAATAAACTTTGCGAAAGTGAATTTGGGTGTTCCACAATTCGTTAATGTGAATTGGATTTTCGAACATGCAAATGGATGTTCTGTATTTCGGTTTGTTCCATTTTTCGAACGCATTCAAATCACATTTTTTATGTCTGTGAATTGATCTTTGATAGCTTCATTCTGCTAGGAATCGGAGGGTTGCAGCAAGTTTTTGAATTAAAGGAATCGATGAAGGTATTATAAAAGGTTCTATTTCCCTTAGAACATATAAAAAAGCGCCTTTGCGTAATCTAAAATTACAATGGAAACTTAAAAGAGGAAATCAAGAATTTACTTTATTTATCAGAACAATTCTACATAATTTTCACACACTTACATTGTGTCAGGTAAATCGAATATATTTGATTTGTCTCCCAAAATTCGTCTTCTTATTTTTTCTCTTGAATTCTGCTTCCTTTTTTCACTTAAAATTGTCAATAATATTGGATCCATCTTCAAAACAGCAAAAAAATTTACTTCAGAAAAAAAATAAAAATGGATGATCCTTCAGTTCTGAGAGTTCGAAGCAATTTCGAATTTTCGAAATCGATCGAATTGAAGAACATGCAATTTCATTTCACGTGAAATTGAAAAGTGCTTTCAATTCACTTTCGACCGAAATTCGGAACATGGGCGTATGTATTGGATTATGGATAATGGATGTTGCAGACAACAGATCATTTATGAAAATAATAAGAGTGAACGGCGGCGTTCATTTAAAATTTAACACATTTAAGAATAAACAACATATTTCGATATAAACATAATGATTTAAAAGTTTGTATATGCATAATACATCAAAAGATTGAACTGCAAAATTAGCTTCGATGTAAATCTCAAAATATTCATCAGTTTTTAGATAAAGGGAAATTCCCATCAATTTTTGTTTTTAAAATTAATTTTACCGAAATGAACATGGTTATTTTAAAATTTCGAAATCATTAAAAACGCAATACAAATAATTTCTAAACTTACTTTCTTACTTACTAAAGGTGGCAGGGTGAGTGAAAAACAAAAAAATAGGTATTTGTCAAAATTTCATTAAAACAGCAGTTAATCGAAAACTATTTTGATTCGTCATAATCAAGTTACAAAAATTCTGCAAGAGACACACTGCATAATGAATGAGAAATTTGATAATGTTTATATTGTAGATAAACACACATTAATACCAAAAAATACAATAATAACAAAAATATAAATAAACAATAAACAGTATCCTGTAAGTTATCGTCCCATAAGTTTACTGAGTTCTGTAAGTAAGTGTTTTGAAAAAATAATTAAAAACAAACTATTGGCACACATTAACAATAATAATATTCTGCCTCGTGAACAATTTGGATTTCGACCGTACCATAGTACAGTCCACCAAATTGGTCGAATAACCAGAATCATTAAAACCAATTTTTCCAATGGTAAAAGTACCGGTATGGTTTTACTTGACGTTGAGAAAGCATTTGATTCTGTTTGGCATGACGGGCTCTTACACAAGCTTGTAATGCTTAACTTTCCCATGTGTATAATAAAAATTGTGAAGTCCTTTCTGTCATCAAGAAGTTTAGTTGTTTCTGTTAACAAAAATCTTTTGGAAATCTTTGAATGTACTGCAGGCGTGCCTCAAGGATCCGTTCTTGGTCCAATACTCTATACAGTTTTGACTGCTGATTTTCCTGTTTTGCAAAATTGCAATAAAGCTATATTTGCAGATGATACATGTGTATTTTTTTCTGATTCACTTGGTTCCGTTATTGAAACCAATTTGCAATCTTCTTTGAATGCACTTCAACAATATTTTAATGATTGGAAGATTAAGATAAATGCTTTGAAAACTCAGGCTATCTTTTTTACTCGAAAAAGAAAAGCCTGTTTTTTGCCAAGTAACTCCCTCTTAATCAACGGCGTAGAAGCAGACTGGAAATAAAATGTTAAATACCTTGGTGTCCACTTGTTAGTAAACTAACTTTTGGAATTCATGTCCAAGAAATCATAAAAAAAGTAAACGTAACCATTAAAATTCTCTATCCTTTTATTATTCGTAAATCAAAGTTAAGTCATGAAAATAAACTAATTATATTCAAAGTTATTTTTCAAGCAATTATACTATACGGATCACCTGCTTGGGGTAGCTGCGCAAAAACCCATATCCGAAGGTTGCAAACTTCTCAAAACAAGTTGCTAAAAATGATGTTAAACCTTCCTTGGCATTTTTCAACCAACGAATTACACATGTTAGCTAATGTTGAATATATTTCTGATAGAATTACAAAATTAAAAGAACGATATAAGGTTTCCTGCGAAATACCTGACAATGCTTTAATTTCAAATTTAGCTTCATAGTTATAATATTCAAAAGACTGATTTTTGTTGTCTATTTATATTTTCTTTGCTGTTGTTAATTTATTAATTTATTTATCTTATAAATTATTATTTTATCTCTTTATTATTTATTTATTAATTTTGTATTTATTTGTTAACTTATTTATTTATTTTTAAATATATTTATTAGTTTTGTATTTAATTTATTATTTATTATTTCTGTATTTATGTGTTATTTATTTATTTATTTATTTATTTATTTATGTATTTATTTATTTATTTATTTATTTATCTATTTATTTATTATTATATATGTATAGGTTAGGTTAGGTTGAGGGGCTGACAGTTGATGTCTTTACTGTCACACTTAGATCAACACAGATCCATTGTGATACCCATAAGTATTGCTACTCAAGCTAATAAGAAAAACCTATGTGTTCAGTGAGTCAAGCCATTTAGAGGCTTTGACGAAGTTCAGAATGTTAGTACCTGGCGTGCTAGAGAGTTCTTTTAAATCCCCGAAGAAATAGTTGCCAAGCAGTTTCTTCCTTTGATGCGAGAGTGCGGGACAATGACACAGAAAGTGCGAAGTATCTTCATGCACCTCCTCGTCACCGCATCCTCTGCATAGATCATCTGAACTGATTCTCATCTTTTTCATATGATAACCTATGATTATGTCCGGTGATTATGCTTACAAGAGATCGAAGTGATCCCTTTTGTAGCTGCATAATTCTTTCCGTTCTTTGTTTGTTAAAACAGGGCCAGATCTTTCTTGTAGTGCCGCAGGTGTCAAGAAGGTTCCACCTTTCATCGGCCTTAATTGTTATTCTTTTTGAGATTTCCTGTTTTAAATAACAGGTAGGGATGCTAACTAGCTGAGCTTGGCTTACGTCAAGCATTGACCCTAATCTTGCTAATTCATCGGCTTTCTCGTTGCCTACTATATCGCTGTGGCCTGGGACCCAGCAGAGTCTAATGTTGTGCTGTGCGCCAAGAACCTTAAGCTCTTCGCGGCAGCATGAAACAAGCTTTGATTTTACCTCAGTTGCAGTAATCGCTTTTATTGCCGCTTGGCTATCAATGTAAAAGGTGATATCAGCTCGTGGTATCGCCATCATTGATACCTTTTTAGCAGCTGTTGTCACTGCCTGGACCTCCGCTTGGAAGACGCTGCTGTGGTTTGGAAGCCTAAGCGAGGCGGTCAACTTGAGAGATTCAGAATAGAAGCCTGCCCCTACACCAGTGTCCGTTTTAGAGCCATCAGTATAGATAGCTATTGACGACTCACTGGAGTATGGTATATTATCTATCCATTCCTCTCTGCTTGGGATGGCAGTCTGGAATGGTTTGTGAAAATCAAGTTCGGGTATTTTATAGTCTGCTGTAGTACTATGACCCATCACTTTATGAAGGATCTAGGCATGTCCTTTGGAACTGTTTATCCAGACTTTAGTTTGACTAAGTCTCAGGGCACTTTTGGCCGCAGATTCTTGAACAAAGAGGTCTAGGGGAATCAAATTGAGTATAACTTCCAGTCCCGCAGTTGGAGTGGATCTCATTGCTCCCGTAATGCCAGTGCACGCAAGTCTTTGAACTTTTGTCAAAGTTTTCAGGTTCGTGCTCTTTTCTAAAGCTTTCCACCATACCAAATTACTATAGGTTAGTATTGGTCTAATTATTGCCGAATACATCCATCTGATAATTTTAGGGTTTGGTCCCCAGGTTTTCCCGAAAATTCTATTGCAGGAGTAAAAGGCAATCGATGCCTTTTTGAATCTATCTTTGGTGTTCAGGCCCCAATTTAGTTTTTTATCTTAGATCACACCGAGATACTTTGCGTGATCAGAAATTTTAAGAGGGCAGCCTTCAATTGAAGGAATTTTAAAATCAGGTATTTTGCGTTTGGTAGTAAGCTTATAAGCCACAGTTTGCACCGGTTTATGCCGATGCGTACTTTGTATCCAATTTTCCGCAATAGGGGTATAGATTTGTGGCTAAGTTGCACCACCACTTCTGTACCTTTCTCCGTTCTTTCTCCCATCTCTATTACTTTCCAGATTTGACTTAGCTGTTCCATATTAAGAGATTGAAGATATCGTTCTACGCGATCTCGCGGTATCGCGGGACCTTTGATCGTAATTTTCGCCTTAGGTTTGACGAAGTCGCTGATTTCGTTCGGACCGACTAAGCGGAGATCAGCGTTGGGCCAGGGAGCTATCGTTCTTTTGACGAAGTCCTACAAGAAAGCGAGAGTATTGTCGTCCTCGCACGTCAGAACTTTGAATCCATGGATGGTTCTGAGGTTCCCAAAGAGTGGTGGTGGCCTGCTATTAACGATAGCATCGTTAACCTCATCCAGCATTCTCATTTCCAATAATTGCCATTGGTCTTCTGAGAGTTTTTTCGAGGGATTACCGAAATATTACCGAAATCCGCAATGGCGAATTTGCGCGTCTAACGTCTCTTCTGTAGCCAAGGTTTTTTTCTTTTCTGCAGGGGTGATCTTTTCGTGGGCGAAAGTGTGTCATCCTGCCTTGTTCTTTTGGACGTTTTTGCCACTGAATCGGGGTCTAGGGGAGGCACATAGCCCACCATCTCCTTCTCCTTCATCAGGTTCTTAGTCCCTATATTTTTGTCTTTGTTCGTTGCGGTCAGTGTCTTAAGGTTACGTGTAGCGTTTTCGAGCACTATCTTATCCCTTGCCGTTAAGGAGTCCGGATCTTTGTTGGATAGGCGTCGAATTGTCCGTTCAGTGTTGCGTATTCTCCTATGTAGTATTCTGTCTACGGTGAGAGTTTTGGTAGTCTTTTTCTCGATCACCGTTTTTGTCGTCCTAGTACTTAGTGAAGTTACGTCCATGACACCGCTGCTTGACGAAGGTGAAGGGCTTATGCTAGAGCTGCATTCGGGGACATGGCCCCTTGTACTGCTTTCACAAGCAACCTCCAGATTCTTCTCCTTCGAGACCGTTTTACCATCCTCCAAGCCCGTTGTTGCACATGGCCCCTTACTGGGTCTGGTGGGTGTAGACGGCCTCGAAGGTTGCAACGGCGTCTGTTCCCTAGTCGGGGGTGCAACTGAAGGGGTCGTTCCTTTCCTGGATTGAATTATATCAATCGGCGGATTGGGCGGTCCCATCAGCGCTCCCATGTCAGTGTTTCCTTTGGAATTCGCCTCCCCCGATGTTTGGGCATGTGGCCCCCCCATCATAAGAGGTTCGTTCTTTAGGAAAGCACGAGCGTTGAAAAGTCTTATCTGTTCGTTTGTCGTCAATTCCTCCCATTTCCTTTTCCCAAGTCGTTTGATTGTCTTCTTACAGTTGGAGATTCTACTCCGAACTGAAGTGGTAGACAATCGTGAGAGGGTAGAACTAGCATTTGAACATGTGTCGTCGTCGTCTAGTGTTCCGATGCTAGCTCCATCCTCTACACCGAGGTTGGAAAAAGGAGTGAGAAGAAGGTCTTCTTCCTCCTGTGTAATGTTCGTTACTGTCGTCTCTGTAGTTTTGTCCTTATGTACGTTCTTGTCTGTCACTGGCGACTTCTCCCCTCTTACTGTTAGAGAGGCAAAGCCCGCGCCGGCAGCCGTGACTTCTGTCGAAGTTTCAGCGTATATCCCCGCTGGTTTTTCGTTCTTTTGTTGTGTACTGTTCATGGTTTTTCGTCTTTTGGGTTTCTCTTGGTTTGCCTAAAGATCTCAGCTGGCCAGCTGAGGACTTAAGAAATAAAAGTCTATAGCTGATCAGCTGAGAATTTTAAGCGTAAGCCTCCCCACCACTGCAAGGTGGAAACCCCAGAGGAGGATTATATATATATATGTATACATTTCTAAATGCTATTGATTTGTGCTCATTGACACTTTATTTGTTATTTATCTTTAATTGTATACTGATACAGTTTTGTTAAAGTTATAATTGAAGTTTCGCACTGTTAGCTTTTGACTGCACTCCACCCCTTCTCTCTGTTTTATATATATTAATGTATGTATTTTTTAATACTCTTTTGTTATGCTCTTTAATGAAGGTTTTTAAGTAGCTTTTCCTTCAACCAATACTTTATCTTTAAATTTTTTGTTAAAAACTCATTTAAACTTGGCAGTAGTAAGGTAGATAATATACCAATCTCTGTAAATTGTGCAATATATATTTAAGATAAGGAAATAATGTAATATTTTTAGCTACAATAAAAATCAAAATTATAACAGTTATGTAAGAAAGATCCAATTAAATTCAACTCTGAAAATTTCAAATCCGCTATCCCGGATAGTATCGCCGCTATTGTTCTGAATAGGTGTTATTCAACGCTAGCAAAACCACTACCTAAGCTGTTGCATCTGTCCTATTCCGCAAGTCTTTTTCCGAGTGGTTGGAAAACAGAAATTTTCTAGCCTATTCTTTAAAAAAGCGAAGCCTCCTCATCCTCTTACTATCGTCTAATTGCAAATCCTTCCAAGGTCATGGAAACGCTGATACATTTTCAGCTTTATTTATTTTCATTTCATTTTCTTTATTTCAAACAAGATTTACATAGATACATTAAGATTTAAATCTTTTAGAGCATCAATAATATTATATTACAATTAATGTTACTAACAGAGAAAATAATATAAAATAATGATAAAAATTAATAAGCGATTAAGCCTTTACTAATAAACATTACATTAATTAAAACATTTGAGCGATAAAAACGCGGCAAAATAAGTTTTAAGCCTCTTTGTGACTGGGCAAAAATTAAATCCTCACTGAGGTAACTGGGGCACCTTCTGTGGATGATTTTATGCAGTGTCAGAATAAGGCGAAAGTTCAAGTAGTCATCCAGATTCATTCCTAGGATAGTATGCCGCAAATGAGACACACTTGTGTGTCTCGGGACACTATAAATAAATCTAATACAATCATTAAATGCTACATTAAGTTTACGTTTACAATCACAGTCTAAAGCAGGATAAATACAAGCATTATAAGAGAAAAAAGGCAATAATAAGGACTTAATGAGCTGTTTCTTAACACGAGGCAAAAACAATTCCGAAGAAGACCTCAAACTACGCCATCCCCCATATATTTTTCTTATTGCATCTGATACTGCGATACAACAGCTGACATTTTTAACTTCCCATAGGAAGTTATTGTAATGGGTCCGATTTGACAAATTGAAAATTTTGACATTTCTCGACGTTTCAAGGTCCCTAGAGTCGAAATAAAAGATTTTTAGAAAGATGTATGTGCGTGCGTGTGTACGTACGTCCGTACGTCCGTACGTCCGTACGTCCGTACGTCCGTACGTTCGCGACGTTTTTTTCGTCGTCCATAGCTCAAGAACCAGAAGAGATATCGACTTCAAATAAATTTTGTTATACAGATAATAAGGCAGAAAGATGCAGAAAGGGCTCTCAAGAAAATTGCGTGGGTGGTTTTTTTACCATAGCAGTTTAAAAAAAAGGTGAAAATTTTGGTTAACCCTAAATATCTCATGAACTAATGACGCTAGAGACTTGAATTAAATTTTGTATTATATATTGTAACGTGATACAAAACAATTATATTTTTGGAAAAAAATTCAATTAACGGTTTTTTTTATATATCAAAAAAACTGAAAAAAAAAATTTGTCACTTCGAAAATTTTACGACTAAAATATGATTTCATCTCCAAAACAATTTTGTGCAACGAAGAATAATGTTTTTGACATCTGATAAAATTTTGAGAAAAATCGAATTGACAGTTTTTTTTACAAAAAATAATAACCTAAAAAAAATAAAAAAAAGTTGGTAAAAATTGAGTTTTGACTCAAATATCTTTTCAAAACTTTGAGATATTTGCTTTAAACTACTTTTATCTTTCAAAAAATATTGGTTTCAACATTCAGTAAAATTTTGAAAAAAATAGAATTGACAGTTTTTTTACAAAAAATTAAAAACCGAAAAAAAAAATTAACAAAAGTTGGTGAAAATTGATTTTCGACTTAAATATCTTTTCAAAAATTTGAGATTATGGCTTCTAACTAATTTTTACTTATAAGAAATATTGTTTTCAACATTAGGACAAATTTTGAGAAAAATCGAATTGACAGTTTTTTTACAAAAAATAAAAACCTAAACAAAAAAATTAATAAAAGTTGGTAAAAATTGATTTTCGGCTCAAATAGCTTTTCAAAAATTAAAAATATTGGCTTCAAACTTATTTTATTTCACAGAAAATATTGTTTTTTATATTCAATAATTTTTTTATAAAAATCCAACAGTCCGTTTTTTCATAAAAAAAATAAAATCTACAAAAAACAGAACGCAAATTTGGTAAGAATTGATACATTTAGACAAACTTTTAAGCAAGACAAATCGATAGACGGGATGGGAAGTTATCAGTGTGGGTCGCATCCCAGCCTCTTTTTAGTATTAATTTTGTAGCCCAAATAGGTAACATCCTTTACATAGGTTATGACTTCATTATTGAGAACTACTGCAGGTAAGTCAGAAGGGTCATACTCAGCTCTAGAGCAATACATGGCTAGAGACTTAGCAGGATTTAATTTTATGCGGTTTTCATTAGAACAACTTAAAATATGACTCAAATCCTCATTTATTCTTGCAACACAATCTTCCATCAAACCAGTAGGGCGAAAAAAATAAAGAACCACATCATCCGCAAATAGGTGAACTCGACAGTTACAAATTATATTAGGGAGGTCATTTATGAAGATGGAGAAAAGTAGAGAACCCAGTAATGAACCTTGGGGAATTCCTATGTTAGAAGTTAGGGTTTTTGAAATACCAACATCTGTTTTAATTATTTGGACTCTTTCAGCTAAATAATTATACAAAAGTTTAAGTGATGTGTTAGAAAAATTAAAAGTATGTTTTAGTTTAGCAAATAAAATAGAGTGGTCAATATAATCAAATGCCTTAGAAAAGTCTAAGAGCACAATGATACCATTTTTATCTGAATCTAGGGCATACCGAATGTCTGTTGTAACTCTTATGACAGTAGTTTCACAACTGTATTTATTTCTGAACCCAGATTGAACTCAGATGCATTCAAAGGGTTTGCTTTTTTGGAACTGGAATGACGTTTGCATTTTTCCATACATCTGGAAATCTACCACTATAAATACAATAGTTGAATGGAGTACCTAGGTAGTTAAAAACGATTGGGAGAACAATTTTTAAAAATTTTGGAGAAATATCATCAGGACCAATTGCATAAGGCGAAATATCTTCAAGAATAAAAGCTTCTTAATGACCGGCAATATGGCTTTTGTAGAAAAAAGGTGATCTCATGGCTGTGGAAAAAATTATTATATCATTTTGGAGAAAGTAAGATAATTGCACTTGATATTTCGAAGGCATTTGATAGAGTTTTCCGTCGAGCTCCGTTATCAAAATTGCATGCTTTTGGTATTGATGAATCTCTTTTTCGTTGGGTTAGAAATTACCTTTCGGATCGTTTAATTCAAGTAGTACCAGAGATAGATTTTTATTTTTTTCAATAATAAAGTTTACAAAATTTACAATTCATATTTTAGTAAATAAAAGGTTATGGGTGTGGCATTGCCGTCTGCCCGATTGATTCGTTAAACATTTTGTATGAATGTATTAAAAAACAATAAATTTAAAGTAATTTAAATGGAAATTAAGACTTCTAAGTCAGAATTTTGTAATATATAAACAAAAAAAAACAAGAAAGAGAAATAACAAGAGAAATTTACATTTTGGATCTTTTAGGAGAAGAAATGAACGAAAATTTAAAATCGTGATGAGAAGTACCTGTCGCAAGAGCATGATGTAACTACTATGTAAATTCAGTATTTATGTAGTGTTTATATTTGAGTGCATCTTTTAGATAACTGTTGAGGGCTACCCAATTAGAACCATTCAATATGGTTTTAGTTTGTTCCATCGTCAAAGTCAACTCACCGAAGTAATTGCATCTTAAGTCTCTGTAGATAGGGCATATTGCTAAAAGGTGAAAAGTGTCTTCTTTTGCTCTCATATTGCATATTGTGCATAGATTTGTTTCTTTATTTATGTATGTTGAACCATTTAAATTAAGCATATCACACCTAGCTCTGCAAATTAAAGATATCGATTGGATGTTATTCGAATCATTAAAATAGTTGTTGCAGTTTAGGCTAAAGCTGAGCTCTGGATAGATCGGTCTGTTGATAGAGTTAGTAGCTTGTTGAATGCATTCGTTGTGCTGATGAGTGTCGTGGAGCTCAAGTAACTTATACAGATTTTGCTTCAATTCAGCCCGGTCTTCGTACTGCAAGTTTAGGTTGAATCCACATTTATCAGACAGAGTTTTCCATTCGTGAGCCCATTCCACCTTCCTGTTTATTACAAACTTCGCAAGAATATTGGGTATTCTGTGCATTGGTGATCCAAGAGTTTTTAGGATATAATCAAAATGTAGCTTGAGAGTATAGTGGTATAATGAAGGTAGACCTGTTTCTAGCGTAAGAACGTAATTTGGCGTATTCATCGGCAGGCGGAAGAGTTTTTTAAAAAATATCGTAGCAGTTTTTCAACTTCTTCATATGAACGGTAACCCCAAGTTTGGCAACTATAGCACATGACAGAGCGCATAATTGATTCAAAGACTTTGTATTTCGCGGAGGTCTTAATTTCATTGTTCCCGATTATATCTTTCCAGGAAGAATTTATAAGCTTTTTAGCGGAAACCAGTTTTTTCTCAAGGTGGAAAGAAAACTTCATGTTTGAATGCAGTATAACACCTAGGTATTTGTATTGTGTGACTGTTTCAATTGAATTACCATCTAGAAACCATTTTTCGCCGTTTCCCAATTTTATTTGCCTGTTGCGAATGATCATAATTTTTGATTTTTCTAAATTGATTGCAAGCCTCCAGGTTTTACAATAAGTATTGAGTTTATTGATCATAAGTTGAAGACTCTGTGGAGATTCTGCAAACAGAACGATGTCGTCAGCATAAAGAAGCACTTTAATTCTTATTTCTGCTACGCATACTCCAGCAGGTAGATGAGAAGATATATCGTCAATGAACAGTGAAAACAATATTGCACTCAGCAGACAGCCTTGCTTCACTCCTGATGGTGTGTTAAACCATTCTGACATACTTTTGCCATCCCACACCGATTGTCGAGTATTTTGGTACATATTTCTGAGGACTTTTAACAGCTTCGTAGACAATCCTTTCTGTGACAATTTGTAGAACAATGCATTGCGATCAATAGAGTCAAAAGCTGCTTTAAAGTCGACAAAAAACATGTACAATTTCTTATTTTGTTTCAGAAAATGTTGGGCAATGGTCGTCACAGTGAAAATGTTGTCTATCGTTGAGTAGCCTTTACGAAAACCTGCTTGATACTCGCTCAATACTTCGTTTCTTTCTATCCATTCGTTTATTCGGTTAAGTAGAATTGCAGAGAAAATTTTTGCTGTTGAGTTCATGAACGATATACCCCTGTAGTTACATGCCAAATTAACATCACCTTTTTTATAAATCGGGTATACTACAGCATCTTTAAATTCTTGGGCCACCATACCGGTTCTGAAGATGAAATTGAAGGCGTCAAGCATGTGCGTTAGGAACTCTATAGGCGCATTTTTGTAAAATTCGTTAGGGATTCGATCAGGACCTGGTGCTTTTCTGTTCTTAGAGCTATACAGGCTCAATTGTAGCTCAATTAGAGTTACTTCCCTATCAAGTAGATCATCTTCGACAAGTGGATCTGCGTAGTGAAAGTTGTGCTTTTCCAAGTAGCATGGATTCAGCAATAGTTTGAAGTGTTCGGCCAGTTTTCCTGCCGTTAAGTGTATCCCACAAACGAAGTCTAAGCCTTTTAGTGACTTTATTTTTGCCCGAAAACCTTTGGTATCTCTTGTACATGAGAGCTCTATAGCTATTGCATTGTAGTAATGTTTGCGTTTATAAAGGCATAATTCAAGTAGTATCGGACGAGTTTCAAATCAAATGTCCACAAAATAAACTCTGTCTCCGACACTCTTCCTTATTTTTATAAATTATTTTTCGTCTCAAACTTCTAACCCAACTGTTTCGCTGATGACAGAAACCTTAGCTTTTCATAGTAGGAGTACTAACAACAGCGTATGATAAGCTCATTAAATTCTGATCTTGACAGTATTGTCCAACGGAACTGTTTTGTGATCAACAAGCCAATATCTTTTAAGAATTTCAGACAGTTTTTGGTTCATATGTTTATTGATTATATCCCTTGAGGTGATTTTTGTTTGCTAAGACTTATGTATGTGAACAAGAACTTCAAGAAATTGTCTTTTGTCATTAGATTTACACAAGCTTTTCATTTCCAGTTAACTGTCTGTACCCAAAATAAATTACTTTCGGCTCTTGGTATAAATTAATTCTAGTTTGAAAGTAGGCTAAAGCCTTGGAAGATCAGAAGGATGCTTATCAGTACTGTACAAATTTCACTCAACTCTAAACAAAAGCTGCACAAAAAATGGGACATCTATTAAGTCCTTTCTCAAGTAAGTACAGGTACCATCTTTGGATTCAAATTCCTTCAAACATTCATTCTCAACAACAACAACAAAAGACAAGCAAGAATTCATGTTTTATCCTTTTATCGTTTCCAATTCATCCCTATTCACCACATACTACCTATACACCTTACACATTTCACTTCTTCTTTTTCTACAAAATTCTTAATTACTTTTGTGAAAAAAATACAAAAATAAAAAGAATGTCCTATCACTAATGGATCTTCGCCCATCAACTGAACACGGGTAATCTTTTAGGCATCACGTGTGAGATCTAAAGCTTGCACATAAAGCTTCCGGCACAAATATGAAAATAATAGAAAAAACAGCTGAAAAATAAAAGAAAATGAAACTTCACCATCAGAAGATTTACAAAAAACTTAAAAGTATAAACTTTTTTTGTATTTTTGTATTTTTATAAAAAAATTTACACACCCACCATCATACAACATCCTTGCAACAATAACAACAGCACCAGCAACAACTCATCCCAGTCCGTATTATCCGCACTATGCACAGCAGCACATAGCTAATATTCATATAAAAGCTATGCGAGAGGGGGCAGACAAGGGCAGGACACATGGCAGATTTAACACCTTGCAAACAAGGAACAAGGAAAGTATCTTTGGGTTCGCCTCTTTACTTGCCGCTGCTGCTATTGCTGGCTGCTCCTGATGCTGGGTGTTGGGTGCTTGGTGCTGTTGCCATCATCCATCCGAGATTTAATTTTAGATAATAAAATCCCCATTACTGGTTTTGAAATGTGTGGTCGGATGAACGCTCTTCTCTTCAAGCTGAAGCTGGATCTGGATTGAAGCTGAAGTGATTTTAGTTGGCTTGGCGTGTTCTACTTAAGGTGTATTGTGTACGTACAGCCGTTAACGGTGAGTAGATTGTACCTCCTCCCTCTACCTATACAACGCCAACGTGTATCTCAAGATATCAGAATGCAAGGTATAGGCACAGGTGTATCTGTCCTACCTCCTGGTGTATGTATACTCTGACGTAGGTAAGGTATACCTAACCTATACACCACATAAGAAGTGCCATATGATGCGATAGCAAATGTTGTGAATTCAGATAGAAGTTTAATGAATTGAGGTTAGATATTATAACAACCCGAAGAGCAGATCTTTTACTTTTTGATGACTCGGGTCAGATGAGCTGAACTGAGCTGAGCTGAGGTAAGCAATTCAAGATGAGTTTGTTTTTTTTTTGTTGTGTTTTGTCAAGGCATATGTACCTACGTACATCTCCTAAGCCTAAATGTACATATACTTATACGTATAGGAACGTAATCAAGACTGAAAAATAAATGGATTTGAGTTAACGCCATGAAATAAATTGGCTGGGATATTCATCGCATGCCAAGCCATGAGACCAAAGAAAGAATTCTTAAGAAATGCTGCATATTTAGCCTTGGGACATAAATCAACATTTAAATGTTTACGATCTTCTTGCACACAAAATAACAAATAATGTCATAGCGGCGAAACGGCGAACGGCGGCACCTGGTAAGGATTTATTCCTTATGCGGATATGTATCTCATCCTCTCATCGTAATGTTCCAATTTTTCATATGTACTTTAAGTGTGCTGTACTAGGTACTTGTTTTTATTTTTGGAAATTAACATTAAATTTTATTATGTTTTTAAATTAAGAGGTAGGCACTTGACCATTTTTATGGGAAACAACTTAAAATTTTAAGAACTCGAAGAAAATTAAACTTTCGCTCGAAATTATGTAGCTACTTGTAAACAATGTTATTAAACCAGTAACCATCAGAAATGCAATTAATGTTTATGAATAAAATTTGAGAAGATAAAATAAAATTTAAAGATTTGTTTTGGAAACTGAGATTTGACTTGAAGTTATGATGGCTTAAATTGGTTTATTTAAAGAAAAAGAAAAACATGGAAACAAGTTAAAAAATGGTGGGTATACAATGAAATATGAATGAATGTAATAAGACCTCGATATAATTATGTAGATATAAATGCTAAAAAAAGGATAAATAATTTCTCAACACTATAAAGTTCATGAAATATCTTCCTCCAAAATTGCATTAAAGTGTGTGTGTAAAGATGCTTTTTGAGCATGGCAGCTCCACATTTTAAAAAATCGACTGAAATACCATTTGAACCGACTGTTATTCCATCTTTTAGCTTGCTTACACTCTATGCAGAGTCCAGGTGGTGTGAAGAGCCACTTAGTCGACGCTGTTTCAGGATTTAAAAGATAATTGATATTTTTACTTTTTATTTATTTATATTATTTTCCATTCAGCTTCATAGCCAGTTTCAAAAAATTGTATGAGTTTTTCAAGAAACTAATCGGACTGCTTGTGTTTCAGTGTATAACTTTTTTTAGTTTTACAAATAAGAACCCCTAATAATTCTGTCGTGGATTGACGGAAAATCCTCAACCAAATAGACGATGTTTTTCGAGTTTTTTGACAGTAAGGAATTTTATTAGATTTAAAATAATTGTACTTGCAATATTTTCAACAAAGCGCTCATTACGCTGATGTATTCCTGCGAACTCTCACAGATTGCTTGCTTGGATGGTCGATTGTGGTGACCTTTCTCTTCGTCTGTATCTTTTCCATTTTATCTATCAACTGGATAAGTCTGTGTAAAGGTAATATTTAAGACTAAAACTATTTTCATTCTAAACGTTTACATTTTTCCAAAAAGTTAAGAGTTTGTTTATAGCGAACTCTCCTTGGCATTAGTCGTTGCTATCCATTTATCCTGCTCTGACACCAATATTTTACTTTTAGGTAGTTTTGATTTGATACTTATTTAGTTATTTATTCGTCTTAAAAGTTACACACTCTATTAAGACTAATAATTATGATACATAACATACAAAAAAAATACATAATTTACAAAAAGCATTATAACAAATTTACTAATTTATGTTTCAAAACATTTTTATTTATATTAAATTCAAATGCAAAATCATATTCATTAATATCCATATAAGCTCTTGCTCTTGTAGTAAGAAACATTTAAAAAATCACAGTCACACGGGCGCAAGTTTCGAGAAGGATAGTCAATATTAAAATTCAAGATATCAAAAGCAAAAAGAATTGAGTTTAATTTTCTTCTCTGATCAATTAAAATACACCTCGTCTCGTAAGATGGAACATTAGAATAACCAAACATTTTTCATAAGACAAACTTTGTGAACCTTTTTTGAACTTTTTCTATACGACAAATGCTAGACGAATAACTAACCCTAGCGTAGAGTTTGCTTTTGAGATCGCATGGTCTATGTGGTTTGAAAAATTCATCTTAGAATCGAAGAATACGCCTAGATCCTTATGGCAATCAAATTTTTGTAAAATGTCGTTTTCGAGTTTATAATTATAATATAATGGACTATGATTTCTAGAAAATGTCACAACGCTACATTTCTTATTGCTAAGATAAAGCCAATTGATATTACACCAATTAATTAAATTATTTAAATCAATTTGAACTTTTCTTCCATCGTTCCATGAATTTATGGAACTGAATATTTTCAAATCGTCAGAAAATAGAAGACATTTAGAAAAAGTGAGATGTAAGGGCAAGTCGTTATTAAAAATGATAAAAAGAAGTGGTCCAATGTGACTACCTTGAGGAACACACTAAACATTTATAACGTCCTTAGATAAGGTGTTGTCAATTTTCATCACCTGTTTTCTACCTACTAAATAACTCTTTATCCACATTAGGAGCTGAGAGTGAAATTCATATATCTCTAGTGTTCTTAAGAGATTACTATGTTGAACGCGATCGAAAGCCTTTAAAAAACCAGTGTTGACTTGAGAACGCATTTCCATCTGTGATAGACAATAATTTAATATTCGTAAATTTATTGTGGTGGATCTAACTTTTAAGAAACCATGTTGGTAAACTGAAATGTTATTGAAAATAAGATTATGCAATTTGTTTTTTACTACAGCTTCGAAAACCCTAAGAATTAACTGCAGTTTTCCAATTGGTCTGTAATTTTCAACCTGATTTATGAAGGGGAGTTATTATAGAGTATTTCCATTAATCTAAGAACTAATTAAAGAAAGGTTAATCATTATACAAAGTATATTGGCAAAAGCTTTTAAAAGAATTGGTGGAATATTGTCTCGTGAAATAGAAAAACTTTTTTCAGGAGATAAGACATTGTAAGACATTGTCTACACATAACTGGAAATTACCAAGATTAACCACAGGATCTGAATATATTGTGTTGGCATAATCTGATTTGAGATCAATAAAATTAGATTGAAAAAACGACGCGAAGTTATTGCAAATTACATTGATATCATCGGACAACACATTATTATGAGTGATGCTAGATGCAATCCCAATTGAGTTTCTTTTCGTGTTCATATAAGATCAAAAACTCATAGGGTTATTCTTAATATTCGATTTAAGAGACGTGGCTGTCCAAGATGGAAACGAATACATTTAGGCCAGTTTAATGGCCCATTGTGATACCACATGAATCTTGAGGCTTCCTTCTAAGCTGAATGGAACCAGTTTGAGTCCCCTAACGAAACGTGAGAGGCTGATTATGCTGATATGATTTAGATCGCTTAGATCGTTAAAGAAGAATTCTCCTATGTTATTCTTGCGTTTTCGAGCCAGAGCAGGGCATGTGCAGAGAAGATGAAGAACTGTTTCTTCCTCTTCCTCGTCCATACAGCTTTTGCAAAAGTCATTTGAGAATACGTCTAATCTCGTGGCGTGCTTTCCTATTTGACAGTGTCCGGTTATGACACCTATTATCGAGCTTATATGCGATCAGCTTAGAGAGAGCAAGCACCTTGAACGTTTTAAATCCAGTGTTGGCCAGATGTTTTTTGTGACTTGACACCTGGTGATGTTGTTCCACCTGGTGCCTGCCCTCCTCACAGCGTCTTGCATTAGCAACAGTTTACAAGTAGCGATTGGTATGCCAGTACGTGCCAAACGTGGTAGGATGGGCTGTACTGTACCGTTCCTGGCGAGTTCATCTGCCTTACAGTTACCTGGAATGTCTCTATGGCCTGGCACCCAGCAAAGGTGAATATTAAACTGTTGTGCCATCTCCATTAGAGATGATCGACAGTTATGGACTGTTATAGAGTTTGTAGAGACAGAGTCCAGAGATTTGATAGCGGCCTGACTATCTGAGAAAATACGGATATCAGATGTTGATATCACGTTTTCTTTAAGCCAGGACAAGACTTCCTTTATCGCAAAAAGTTCTGCCCGGAACACGCTACAATGATTGCGAAGGCGGAATGAGAGACTTAATTTCAGTCGTTCAGAGTACACACCTCCAAAACATCTGGGAGGTATAGCAATCTGGAAATTTCTGTCGAATTGCAGTGCAGTTGGGGGATGTTGTAGTCTGTGTGCTTTGGAATTGATTCTAAATACCTAAGAATTACGGAGTGGCCAATGTTGTTGTTAGTCCACTGCGACGAAGCTTTGAGGCGAATAGCAGAGCTTACAGCTATTTGTTTGCTAAATGTCAAGAGGTGTTAGGTAGAGTAAGGTGTCCAGTGCCGCAGATGGGGTCGTGCGAAGCGATCCACTTATACATAGGCAAGCTGAACGTTGGACTTTATTTAATTTATCTCGGTTTATACCTTTTTCTAAAGCAGTCCACCATACTGCCACAACGTATATTAAAATCGGTCTGATTACCGATGTGTATAGCCAATGCGTGATTCTGGGTTGTAAGCCCCATTTATTACCGATGGCTTTTTTGCAAGAAAAGAGAGCTACAGTAGCTTTTTTGACTCTTTCCTGTACGTTGCGTTTCCAATTTAGTTTTTTATCTAAGACAAGACCCAGGTATTTAGCCGCGTCTAAGAATTTTAATTGGATTTTTTTAATATGGGGAGGGTTTACAAATTGAATTTTGTATCTCCTCGAAAATAGGACTTAATCAGTTTTGTGTGGGTTTCCGCCCAGTCCACACCGATCAGCCCAAAGTATTAGTCTGTCTAAGGCATTTTGTAAGAGTTCTTTTAGCGTGTTAAGATGCTTTCCTGAAACTGCTATAGCAACGTCGTCCGCATAGGCTATCACTCTGAAACCCTCCGCATCCAGACTAGTTAGGATTTCATTCATTCACGCTAGATTCCAGAGGAGAGGGGATAGAACACCACCTTGCGGTGTCCCTCTACTAACGAATAGGCATGTTGAGACGAAGACAGAAGTCTTGTATCAATACTTGCCCTTAAATGGATATCAATCAATCTTTCTAAGGTCTTAAGAAGGAATGATGATAGACTTATAGTTCGTAGATCTTTAAGATTGCGAGCATTTACCTGCTTTGGGTATAAAAACAACTTTA
The DNA here is from genome assembly GCA_920104205.1 of Eupeodes latifasciatus. Classification (NCBI taxonomy): domain Eukaryota; kingdom Metazoa; phylum Arthropoda; class Insecta; order Diptera; family Syrphidae; genus Eupeodes; species Eupeodes latifasciatus. The sequence goes on along the minus strand of OV049924.1, from coordinate 354,789,877 downwards.
ACTTCTCTCCATGCCGAGGGAATATGGATCAGGTAAAGATAGCTGGTAAAAATTGCCTCAAGGACTGGTGCAATTATGTCAGAAGTCTTTTTTAGCTCGGCTTGTATTATTCCATCTGGCCCTGCAGATTTAAATGGTTTGAAGCTGTTGAGAGCCCATTGTATCTTGTCCCTTGTGATCAGACCTTGTGGGTATGTTGTATTGGGACTTGAACGTATATAACTGTTGCAAGTTTCGGTAAGAGAACTACCAGGAAAATGAGTATCCAATAGTAAGTTCAGCGATTCATTACTTGAAATTGTCCAGGAGCTGTCTGCAGTTTTCAAGCAGCTTGGCATTGCTGGACTAGTTAAAAGAATTTTCCGTAACCTAGAGGCTTCAGAAGTTTCTTCTATCGTCCAACAGAAGGATAGCCAAGAAGATCTTTTAGATTTCCTTAGTGCCTTATTGTAAATTCTTAGGGATTCTTTGTAAGAATCCCAGTGAGAGGCTAGTCTTGCGGCTTTGGCTCGGTTGAAAAGTTTCCTGCATTCTTTCCTGACCGAGTCAAGCTCTGAGGCCCACCATTGTGGTTTCCTCTTTCCTCTTATGTGTATAAGTGGACAAGCAATTTCTGGCGATCTGTTCATAGCTGAGGTAAGGTGACTTTGTTGTCAAGTTCATTAGCGTTAGAGGAAGGACTAGATAGTGCAGGTTTTAGTAAACTCTGTAACGAGTTTCTGTATGAAACCCAATCAGTTTTCCGATAATTTCGAAATTTCAATGGACTCGGGTTATCATCCACATTGATATTGAACTGGATATATCTATGATCAGAGAACGAGTGTTCTCTGGATTCTTTCCAGTCCAAGATCATATGGTGTATAGTATCTGAGACAAGAGTTATGTCTAGGACTTCTTGTCGAGTTTTAGTTATGAAGGTTGGCTCATTCCCAACATTACTTACTAAGAGGTTAGTACCAAGAATATAATTAAAAAGAGACTCACCTCTGTCGTTGATATTCGTACTCCCCCATTGGGAGCGATGTTAACGCTCATAATTAGGCGGATCCTTTGCCTTTCCGCTTTAGCGACGATTTTCTCCAGGGTTTTTCCAGGGAGAAGGCCAAGGTGGTCATGTCCAAGATACGCCGACACTAACTAGAAACTTCCTTTGGTTGTTTCCAGCCTAGCTACGGTGGTATCTTTGTCACTGAAATGATGGAGTAAAAATACATTAATGCTACGTTTCACTAGTATTCAAGATCTAGGTTCACCTTTATCTGTCACACACAATGTGTAGTACCCAAGAGTCCTGAGTCCTCGAACAACGGATCCCACAATCCATGGCTCTTGGATCAGGACAAGGTCTTCCCCGTTTCTTGCCAGACGGAGAAGAAGTGAGGCCGAGGCCTTTATGGAGTGTTGGAGATTAATCTGTACTAACTGCAGCATTTTAGCTACAATTAGGCAGATCAACCTCCACCACGGTTTTGTTCTAATCCTCTGAGTCTGAGGATGAACCCAAGAGTTCGTCCTCGCTCAGAAGGATCATGTTAAGGTCGTCCTCAGTCTCCATTAAGGATGGACTGTCTACGACTTTTTTAGAGGGTGGAGTCGCGATTGGAGAGGGCATGGATGCATCGTCACCTTCTGTTAGGAGAGAAGACGACGTCCCAGGCCCGCTATCCGCGTTAACCTCATCTTTTTTATAAATTCGAATTTTAATGAATTCGAAGCCATAGTTTATAGAGCCCCCGTTTAAGGCTAGAGAAGCCAAGGATTCTTTATTGAGTACCACAATGGCACTCTTATAAAGACCCTTCACTTCCTCTAGCTTGGCTATCTTCAAGTTATGCTTCGGAAGGGATTACAAACTTCATCTCGAGAATGTCTTCGATACCAGCAGGTTCGATTGGAATCCAAATGCGGGCTCTAGGTCTGCTAGGAATGTCTTCCTTAGCAACAACCTTGAGCTTCGCACCGGCCAAACTTCATCTAACCGGCTGACATCGAGCTTGTATAAGTCACAAGACCTCTGGTCGCCACAAACCATGAGTTTGACATGGCCTCCATGCCAACCCCCATCGCTTATGGAAGGAAGTGGTCCTGGAAGCTCCCTCAAAATGCTTAAAAAGCCACCCGAGAGCTTAACCTTGACCAGCTGCCAACGATCAGCTGATATTGTGCCATCATCATTGCTCCTGTCAATGACCGCAACCACGACTTTGCCTTTCGTGACGTCATTGAAACTGGCTTGTTTCTTGATGGGATTGAGGGGAGTGCTGATGTTGTGCACCCGAGGCCGTTTTGGTGTCGGTACGGCTCCCTCAAGAGACCTTTCACGTTTAGACGTAGAGTCCTTTTTGGTCCTTGTTGCAGCAAGAACACGTTAGCCCATTTGACGCGATGCTGCGGTGTCCTTTCAGCCCCCAATAATGCACCAGAGGCCTTTAGGATTTTCGCAGCTTGCCGCCTTTGTCTATATTATGCTTTTTGAGAGTTTCCCCTTTCCATTTCTGGATGAACTCTCATTAGTAGTATTAGGGCCATTTTTCACAACCCTGTCACTACTGGAATTAGGTATCGCTACCTTCCTACTCTCGTTGCTACCAACAGCAGATGAGTTTTCATGGTTAGCCACTACTCCCTTCTCTGTGTTGGCCACGGGAGATACGGCAACAGGCTTTGACGACAAATTGCCGCCCGGTCCTGAAGAGATACTGGTCTCATCATTCTTTTCATTTTTGTTTTTTGTTTTGTTTTTATACATCTTTGGTCCCACGAGTTGCAGAGAAAAGAGGTCCGTCTGCACTGAGATTCGCATGTACAGATAAGGCTAGTTAATTCGGAGGTCGCCAGGTATCCGGATACTCTGTTAGAGACTGGGCTATTTTTGAATTGGCCCCCCAGCCAGGCTGATCATCGGCACGGGTCGTTTAACACCTTAGATCCAACCCAATAAAGATGAGAGGTGGTTGGAGAGGAAGAGATAGGGTGAGGAGTCAGTTGATGTTAAGGCATCATTCTGATATGTAAGGAAAAGATTGGGATTCGCTAACAGCAATTCAGCTAGGTTACCTAGAGTGAGAAGGAGCATCGGAGATAGGAGCGCTGTCTAGCTTTTTCGCCATTACAACGTGGGAGGTGGGATTGGAGTTGGTGACATAAACGTTGGCTTGTATGCCTTGTTTATGTGGGAATGGGTGATGATTCTGGAAAGGTAGAGGGATAAGAACGTCCTTTAGTTTCAGGATTCATCTGGAGAAAATTCTCGAGAATAATTGACCTTACTCAGCTTCTACAACTCGACAAGTTCGACGATCAGAGTAGAAGAATCGAGAGCTTATTTGGTACCAAAAAAAAGAAGTGATATCAAAAAAATAGTTTTAGTCAAAACTCATCGAAAATACATTCTTACAATATGTTTCAAAATTAAAAAAGTATACAATTTTCTTTTAAAGGATTTTAAATTACTTACGCCAATGTTCTATTTTGAATAAACGAATAAAAAGAGCTAACTAAAATATTGGTCACTCCATCAAAGAAACCATATCCGTTTAAACCGAAATAAAAACACAAACAAGGAGATAAGTATGGTAATTTAACATAGAACATCACATTACAAGCATGAATAGACATAAAACTATAACTTAAATAGCCTTTATTTTTTTGAAAAACCATTGCCCAAAACCCACATTCGTTTTCGATTAAACTCATTCATCCAAAATGAATAAATTACATTTTTAAATTTGGGTTAACTGTACCTAATCATCATCATCATCATCAACATCATAAAAACCCTTTTATTTATGTTGAAAAGAATAAAAACAAGAACAACAACAACAACATCAAAACAATTCAATAAAATATAAAAAAAGAAAATATACATACATATGTACATATGTACGTACACACGTACATTCCTACTTACTTATCCATAGATTCATATAAAAATAAAAGGAAACTAATAAAAATAAAATTCACTAAATCACAAATTTACACCAATAAAACATTCAAATTGACCATATGGCTCATAAAATGTCGCAATAATTTCAAAACAAAATACCCGAAGCTTTGATGGCCATATTTTTCTGCTTTCTTTGCAAAACAACAAATTTATTACGTTTATTCAGGCGAATAGATTTTTATGTCACAATTGTGTAGAATACAACAAAACAACACACTGTGCAGCGGTGACGGTGACGGTGAGTGAACCGTCGACCGACCGACGCGACGCATGATGACAAATAACAACAACAACAAAACAGCAAACAAAATAAAGGAAGCACATCCTTGCTGCTGTCAACCGATACAATTTCAGCATCCCTAACAATCGCAATATGCACAAACAACACTCTCACGAGTCACGACTCAACTCACCATCAGCTTTTTGAACCTGAAAACCCTTTTTATTTTTATTTCAACTTTTTATTTTATTTTATTCATTTTTGTATTTGCTCTATGATATTTTTGTTTGGTTATCCTTCCGCCTGCCTGCCCGTCGCATATGGTGGCAACAATATCACCTTTATTGTCATTGTCTTATTGTCCTATTCCCCTGTCATGTTGCCGCCGAACGCCGCCACCGACGACGCAGCTCAGCCATTCCCAATAACAAAGGTTAGGTAATAAATTTGACAAGCAATAAATAATTTCTCTTGATGTAAATAAATTTTTTCACGTTAACAGGATTTTCACAGCCAAACACCAAATGGCAAATGTTGACGGCTTGTGTATTTCATATCCATAGATATCCTTATTTTTGAGACTCAGGATTCAGGAGAGGGGGAAAGGACCTCCTTTATACACCGCCACAACCTCCCACAGTCGAAGGAGTGAATTTATTGCCATTTTGTTATCGGAAACCTATCCAGGTCTATAATATACCGAATTCTGCGGAAAGAACGAGAACAAGAATAAGAACAGTACATTGTTCTCTAAGGAAGCGGCGGCAGCGGCAAAAATTTGCCAAAAATACCTCATAACGGCAATTTGTTATATCCTTGTTGTTGCGCAGCAATGAAGAAGATGAAGCCCCAACAAAATACTCTACACAAACACAACCAACCCCCCTAAAACACGTTCCATTCTCTTCTCATATTGAGAGAGAGAACACGGGGCGAATAACAAAGTGATATTGCTGCCATTATCATTAGGCCGGCTTCTTTCAATTTATCATTATGGTGACCGGAAGTACACGTTTGTGTCTATATTATGGATTTATCCAAGACATTTTTCTTCTTCTTCTTATGTCGACAATAAGCTTATATAGAAAGGAACAAGTACCCTATACATACAAAGGAGCTATAGCCTCAGAAGTAGGGGGTAGGGGGTTTATATGGCAGTTTAGTAGTTATGGTACCGCTAAGCGGAAAACAGCATATGAACATCATTACTTCTGATTTTGGTAACAGTCAAAGAAATTGGTCTTAAATGTGCTCGTGTATAGTATAATGTTTTATGTTTTATCCTTAAATGGTTTTTATTTTTGCATTGGCGAGGTTCTTCTTTAAGGGATGTTTTATGGATGCGTGTGGGAAAAATTAAATAATTTAGTTAAAGCGGAAAAGTCAGATTAGCAAATATGGTAAGTTATTTGCATTATTAAATATAACTGAACTGAAGAATTCATTGTGTTTTGGACGCCTGCAACGTACAATATACAATCTGGTGTTCCCCAGGGTTCCGATTTGTCCCCGATACTGTTTAGTTTAGTTTATTCATCAAACAGAGATTACATTAATCATCTTACAGACAACTTAAAATTCAAAATTAATATTTATACAAAGCAAAAAATAAATAAATAATAAATAAATAAATACATTTCAATCAATATTTAGGAAATGGAACAAAAGTTTATTTTTTAAGGTGACTCTATTAAAATGGAAATCAAAGTCTATTATATTAGAGACAGAATTGGTTTCCCTAACACAGCGAGTTATAGGTTCATTTACCGCGTAATTAACCCTATGGTAACTTACGTGGAATAGATCATAATCTCTATCTAATCTAACTCTCCATCAGAAGCTAACATCGATCCGGTCGAGAAGGCAAGGTCTATCTGTGTTGGCTTAATGGGCACCCTTGGAAGCGGGGATGACATTGAGTCTGCTTACAGGGTGAACAGACAAGATGCCCGTAATGCTATAATAGCTATCAGAACTAGGTCCCGCAACACAGCTTTCAATGTCCTCCGTAACACAAAAAATCTCAAAGGAACAAATATTAGCATTCATAAGGATCTACCCCCAAATGTACGTCAAAAAAGGAGCAAGTTGGTGGCTGTCATGAAGGTGCTTCGTGAGTTGAACCCAACGACGAAAATCAATTTGAGGGATGATAAACTGTTGGTATCAGGCAAGATGTTTACTTGGGACTTGGCGGAAGGGCTGAAATGTGGCATGGAAGATGGTTTAAGTTGTTTGAATCTACTTTTTGGTGAAATCCCGGCACGTTTATTGAATTGTATTCAAGACATAACAAAAAACAATAATAATCAAACGTCAACGAGAAGACATGTCAGTTCGATGTGTCATAAACAGCAAGGTATAAACACAAGGGAAACAACCGCTGTACTAGATGCGGATGTTCGAGCATCGTCGTCAAGTTTAGACGGGGCTGCAAAACATTCACATGTTCCCGTCTACCAGACAACTTCCAAGCTTTCAACGTTAAGAATTTAAGTTATAATGTTGCAGGGCTTAAAAACAAATTTTTATATGTAGATTTTTTCAATTATATAAATGAAGTCGATGTTTTTGTTCTGTTTGAAACTCATGTCTTAGACGACGAAGTTAATAGATTTAAAAATATGTTTACAAACTATAAATTAGAATATATACCGGCTGTGATAAGTTCCTTGTTTGGAAGAGGAAGTGGTGGTGAGCTTTATTGATATCGAAAGGAACTAGGTGGAGTCCAGGTTAAATTTATTATAATCGAAGGCACGTGCATTCTGGAGCTTAAAATCAATGACATAACACATCATATAACACCAGTTTACCTTAATTGTAGTCACTGGCAGCCAGAAACTACGGGATTCCTTAAACAATTTGGGATCATCAGATTTAATGCTTGTTGGCGATTTCAACGGAAGGATTAGGCCTGTCCCAAAATAGCTTTGCCTTAGGTATAGTAACTCCAATGTTGCACTATAATCGCAAATCAAAAGATGAATCTAGTGATGCTAAAGGTGATAAGATTTTAGAGCTATCAGACGCTTTTGACTGTAAAGTTCTGAATGGAAGCTGCGGTGGTGACTTGCTTGGTGAATATACGTTTATAAGAGGTTCAGCGAGTTCAGTAATCGATTATTGCTTTTTATCTGGAAACTGGCGAACACATTTAAGTGATTTTCGAGTAGCGATTAAACCCTTTTCCGATCATATGCCCTTAGAAGTACTGTTTAAGTTTCCTGGCTATAGAGAAGAAACTGTTATTAGACAACTTGAACTAATTCCAAAATTATTATGGAGGGATAGTCATCGTGCGATTTTTCAACGAATTTAAACAACGAAATCGAGCTTTTAAGTGCTTCGAATGGGTGTATAGAAAATATCAAAGTCGAAAAACTAACTGAAATGATAAAAACCGCTGCCCCAAAGTTTAACAATCTGGCTTACAGAACCAAACAAATTAAGCAAAAGTGGTTTGATGATGAATGCAGAAAAGCAAGAGATATTTCCTTTGCATTTTTACGACTGTTTCGGAAAATGAATAACAGCTTTATACAAGCAAACTATGCAGCAGCAAATAAACATTTTAAAAACCTATGCTCCGCAAATAAAAAAGCATATGATCTAAAAAACATAGATTTTATTAACGAAGCCAGATCGCCAGCAGAGTTTTGGAAAGCAGTAGTAGTAGTAGGAAAAAGAAATTCTATTGCAGTTAGTCTTTCTGTAGAACAGCTCAAAACTCACTTCATGCAGCTGCTTAACGCAGAACAATTGTCACCAGCCGTTCTATACGCAGCGCCTCTTACATTGGATGTACAGTTGGACTCGCCAATAACACTGCTTGAGATAGAAGAGGTTATTTACAAATCCAAAAATAATAAAGCACTAGGTGAAGACGGAATATCGTTTGAGTTTTTTAAAAACTGTACACCGGAGTTCAAAAACCTACTCGTAATATCATTCAACAGAATCTTTGAGAAAGCTGAAGTACCTGATACCTTCCTGAAAACAATAATTATATATCCGCTTCATAAAAAAGGAGACTTCGAAGATCCAGCTAATTATAGAGGTATATCGTTTTTGAACACAACCGCCAAACTATTCTCATCCGTTCTCTATGAAAGGTTTACTCATTGGGTGGAAAAGAATCATATTTTGCATGAGTTCCAAGCTGGCTTCAGGAGAGGCTATTCGACTGTTGACCAAATATTTTCGTTGTTAAGCTTAGCAGAGATATACAAAAATAGGAATAAAAAACTTTATGATTTCTTTGTTGACTTTCAAGCAGCCTTTGACTCCATACCACGAGAAGCACTCTTCTATAAATTATATATGCTAGGGATATCAGCAAAAATGGTAAATGTATTGAAAGCTTTGTACCATAATAATACTGCTCGTATCTGGGATGGAAAATGTCTTTCCGAAGATTTTGAAACAACAGTAGGAGTAAAGCAAGGGTGCGTTCTTAGCACACTACTGTTTATCTTATACATAAATGATATCACAGATGCTGTTAAAGGTGGAAATGAGCTCCGTCAGACGAAAATTCCAGGGTTATTATTTGCAGATGACATCGTTTTCCTCGCAGAGACAGTTGAAGCCATGCAGCTTATGATCAACAGATTAGGAAGTTATTGTAAGAGTTGGAATCTATCTGTCAACCTGGTTAAATCTAAAATGATGATCTTAAGAAGTGGCGGAGGAAGATATTCACGGCTGGAGAAGTGGGCGTTTAACGGACAGGAAATAGAAATTGTAAAGGAGTATAAATATCTGGGAGTGTTGATTTCATCGAATTCCAATATGAAAAAACATCTTCAAGGCAAACTAGCAGATCAAAACGTGCTATCTGTTCTGTTTGGGGCAGCTGCATAAATAAGAAGAGTATTTCACATACATCAAAGCAAGTGATATTTCGTGCAACTGCAACAACCATTCTTCTATATGGAGCACAAGCATGGGGTTACCGACCGTTTGAAACAGTGGAGAAGTTTCTACGTTACTTTATTAAAAGATTTTTTAGAATACCCGCTTGTTCCCCAAACTATATGATTCATTTGGAGACTGGTATCCCGCCTATGTTTTTGGATACTCTTAAGCTTCATTTCAACTACATAATACGTGTATTAGCAATGCATGAGCAGAGAACACCAAAAATAGTACTTATGCACTTATTGTCGATTGAAGGAGGATGTGTCCAAGAGTGGAAGAAACTGGCATCCGAATGTGGAGTAAACCTGGTATTTACAGTTGAAGAGCAAGTGGAATCGCTAAAACCAAAATTTGGTGAATTGCTAAAGAAAAAAGGAAACCGAATGTACCATAAATTCATGGAAGAAGCGCAGAATTCGCAGTACAGGTTGTATTATAGCAAATTGGACCACTACTTAAATGAAAGAACATACTTTTTAGCTAAACATTCTACGGAATTAATAAGTACAATCTTTCGATTAAGGGGCGAATTATTGAACCTCAATTTCATACCACACCGACCAGAGTTACCAATTATATGTACCTTATGCAACCGTTATGAAAGAGAAGATGTGTTTCATTTTATGGTAGTCTGTCCCGTTTTAAATGAATTTCGAGTGCAGTATTTTGGAGTTCAGTCATTGGAATTAGAGGAAGTGCTAAAAATTTTAAATGGATCACGTGGCTGGGAAGTACTTTTTAATTTCATTAAAATATCGAAATTGCATTGTAAACGAACATTTTTGAAACAAGAAAGAAAAATATGTACAATTGTACATCTACATAATGTTAACTAATAATCAAAATTAAAATAAGAATTTAAAGTATGTCAGTCTGGTAGACGGCTTTTATGCCAAACCAATAGACTTTTTGTTAAAATAAGCAAAGAATGTTTGAACTTATTATTATTTATAAGTCAATAAAACTAAAACAAAAAACTAAACTTATAAGAACTCAATAAATCAAACTGATTTAATATACTCGTAAGTTGCCATGAAATACTCGACATATAACTCACTATGTTTTGAAAATTAGCTTTTTTATAATTGAATATAAAATTATTATTATTATTACATTTAGAATACTCGAAAAATTCAAAATTAATAGATAAAGATATATGGTGAACAGAGTTGGGAACTATCGGATATAAACATTGGCTAACTTGTATTTCTAATTCTTTATCAACAAAAACAAGATCTAATATGCGACTAAAATTATTTGTACAGCTATTAATTTGAACTAAATCATAACTTATGAATGTGGGTGTGGATTCGAAGACTTTCCGGGTCGGAGCATTGGTTTACATGCGCTATACGTGACCCAGCCATCTTAGTCTGGACTATTACCCTTCTGGCTAAAGCTAGGCAAACACGATGAACATGTTCGGCGAACCTGCTCGTGTTCGCTGTTTGTTTTCTCGTGTATGGGCTTGTATGTGAACCGCTCGCTGTTGGCGAAAATTTTCGATTTTTTCATGTTCGTTAGCTGTCATGTTCATCGTGTATGGCGATGTTCGCGAACAAATTCTCATTTCTCATATGAATATCGTCGAGTGAGCATTACGGAAGATGGCAACTGTAAGTCATACTTTTATAAATATTTTTAAATCTTGTGATGTTATCTCCAGTTCTCTCAATAAATTAACATGAGAACGAATATAAGGTTTCGAAAGCCAGTCTTTCATACACAACCTTTTTAACTTCCCATAGGAAGTTATTGTAATGTGTCCGATTTGTCAAATTGAAAATTTTGACATTTTTCGACGTTTCAAGGCCCCTAGAGTCGAAATAAAAGATTTTTAGTTCGTACGTCCGTACGTTCGCGACGTTTTTTTCGTCATCCATAGCTCAAGAACCAGAGGAGATATCGACTTCAAATAAATTTTGTTAGGTATACAGATAATAATGCAGAAAGATGCAGAAATTGCTCTCAAGAAAATTGCGTGGGTGGTTTTTTTACCATAGCAGTTTAAAAAAAAGGTGAACAATTTTGTTAACCCCAAATATCTTATAAACCAATAACGCTAGAGACTTGAATTAAATTTTATATTATATATTTAAACGTAATACCAAACAAGTATATTTTTGGAAAAAATCCAATTAACGGTTTTTTTTATAAATAAAAAAATTGTACGAATAAAAAATGATTTTATTTCCAAAACAATTTTGTGAAACGAAGAATAACTGACAGTTTTTTAATAAAAAATAAAAACCTAAAAAAAAACATTACAAAAAGTTGGTAAAAATTGAATTTCGACTTAAATATCTTTTCGAAAATTTGAGATTATGGCCTCTAAGTAATTTTATCTTATAAGAAATATTGTTTTCAATATTCGGTACAATTTTGAGAAAAATCGAATTGACAGTTTTTTTTACAAAAAATGAAAACCTAAAACAAAAAATTAATAAAAGTAAATAAAAATTGATTTTCGACTCAAATAACTTTTCAAAAATTTGAGACATTGGCTTTAAACTAATTTTATTTATTTATTTTTTGTTCACATAAGTAAATTGCCATAAGGGCAACTACTTGCGCTTGTTTTTCAGACATCCTTCTTTCTTGAACAATCGTCCCGAAATGAATGTTCGTCGTTGTGTTCGTCGTGTGTGGGCTGTTTAAAGCGGACTGTAAAATCATAGGAAAAATAAAACACGGCACTTTAGAGTCGGGAAAAGTGGTTAAAAAACCCGACTATTGATCATTTTTATTAATAAGGTTTTTCTGTACAATCAGTTTCTCTGTACAATTAGATTCTTTATAATAATTATTTATTATATTATATACATTTATATTTTATCCGAGGCCGGCCTGTACGGGACGAGAGTTAAAAGGCAACTAACTCAACAAAATAAAAAATGAGTGAACTTATTTCTCCAAGTTGCACTCGCATACAATAACAAGAATAAATATATAACTTTACTAATACAAAGGAATAAGACAATTGACTTGAATGTGTTTAGCGCGTTCGATACAGACTTTTCATATCTATTGTTATAAAAGCTTTGAATTTCTTGAGAACTGAAGTGAAAAGAGATTCTGAAACGTGTAATTTGTGACTGTCACACAAAAGTTGGGGAGAGTACGATAACTTTGGCGCCGAGATATAATAACGGTTTTTGGTAGAGGGGCTTAATACAAGCATTTTTTACTATGGGAGGGGGGGGTCTATCTCCCCCCGTTTAGGCGGTAGGGGCAGTTTAAAAAAATATGTACATTAAATGGAAAAAAATAATTAAAAAATAACGGTAATACTTATAATTAAGTATTATACCTTTTTTTAAAGCCAACACTTTTGTCTATTAGCTTGTTTTTAAATCAAGTCAAAACTATGCATAGTTTTTGAAAAAAATTGTTTTAAAGTCAAAATTTGTGCAAAAAAAAGTTAAAAAAAAAGTTTAAAGTGTAATTTTTCAAAACTTACAGATTATCTACTGTTTTTTATTTTTAGAATTCATTGCTCTTATTTGTTTTTGATGAAAAACTGAAAACTAGATGACTTTATGTCTTCTAGTTCTTGAGAAAATTGAAAGTTACCAAAAAAAATATTTTAATTAAATTACTTTTTCCTTGCTAACGTAGTCTTATTTTGATAGTAATAATCGAATATGGATTAAGATACACCTAGGTAAAATTAATTTTTTTTAAATCCAGCTTATTTAAATGCAAAAGAAACTTTGCATGCATCCCATCTTGCACCCACCGCACCTTGCACCATCCCCACCTTGCACACACACCAACTTGCACCCAACCCAAATCCTATAGTGTGCCCAAGCAGAGGGGTTGCAGGGGGGCAACATGCCCCCCCTTACAGATGCCACTGTTGCATACACCCAAACTCGCGCACACCTTACTGTTGCATACACCCAAACACGCATTACGCATACGCAAATACCATTATTACTATCAAAATAAGACCACTCAAGAAAAAAAAAAGAATTAAATTAAAATAGTAGTTGTGGTTATTTTCAATTTTCTCAAAAACAAAAAGACATAAAATCATCTAGTTTTCAGTTTTTGATCAAAAACAAATAAGAGCAATAAATTCTGAAATAAAAACAATGGTAGATAATCTTGAAGTATTGAAAAAGTTACATTTTGAACCTTTTTTTAACTTTTTTTACTCAAATTTTGAGTTTATAATTAAATTTTTATTTTCAATTTTCTCAAAAACTAAAAGATATAAAATCATTTAGTTTTCAGTTTTTGATCAAAAACAAATAAGCGCAATAAGTTCTGAAATAAAAACAATGGTAGATAATCTTGAAGTATTGAAAAAGTTACACTTTAAACCTTTTTTTAACTTTTTTTACTCAAATTTTGAGTTTAAAATTAAATTTTTCAAAAACTACGCATAGTTTTGACTTGATTTAAAAACTGGCTAATAGAACAGGGTGTTGCTTGTATTAAGACCCTCTACCAAAAACCGTTATTATATCTTGGCGCCAAAGTTATCGTACTCGTGCCCAAAAGTTTCTTAACAACTTATTTGTTTTGAAAATAATTAATTATGGAAAGATAATAATTAAAGTTAGTGATCGGAAATACTTCTAAGGCTTCAATAAGTCGATATAGGTATGTGTTTTTTAATATTAAAAAAAAGCATCTGTCAGGTTTAAGAATTAAGAAATAAAAAGAAGCAGGTTGAGGATTATTATTTATTTTTAAAAATAAACTTTCAATTGTCCAGTTTTGTACGAAAGAATAAATAGAAAAGGTCAACCTTTAATTTTTTTCGCTAAAAATAAATCAATGATATTAATGCAAAAGAAAATGTCAACTTTTTTAATCACGCATCAACTCTCTCTAAAAGGTCACGTACTAAAGGGCATCCTGAACGATACATTAATTTGCTGATGAGATTTACTTTTTTTGTTTCTCTTAGCAGTAAGTCTCGCTATGGGACAGTAGCACAAAAAAATAATAAAAAAGGTTTTTTACACTCTTATTATATTGACTGATCTTTATTGACAATGACAACAAAAAACAGTTGGTTTTAAAGAACCTCTCAAAAAGTAAATAATATTTAACCTTTTAATTGCAATTGCTTTTATTTTGTTTTATAATGTTGATTTTAATGCATAATAGTTTAAAAAGAAATGAAATCTAACAGATGCAATAGTTTAAATTATTTGAATGTATTTGGCATGAAAATCCTTTAGATTATAATAATGTATACATCTGCAGCCGTATCTATTAGATTCGTTTTAAACTTCTCTTAGAAAACATTTAGTGTGCTTATATATTAAATTTGCCTTTAAATGAAGAAACTCTCTCTTGTAGTGTTTTATGTCTATACACCTAATTAAGGCCCCAATATCTTATGGAAGCCATTATTAGGAGATCAGCAAAGATGTGACCACCTCCAGTTGCACTTCCAACATCGCATCGGAACGAATAAGGTTCATTATCTTTATCATATTTGCTTTTGACAACCTGTATTTCCGTCGAAGACTTGGAGCTAAATCAAGGACTGCCATATTTACTATGGTGACTGCTACCGAGAAAACCAACAAAGATTATTTGAATGCGGCTTTGTCATTATAGCAAGACTTACGCAACAAGTAGGAGTATCAACGAGCGCTTTATGACCATCCGCATCAAGGCTAAATTCGGCAACATTAGCCTGATATGCGCGCAAGCCCCCACAGATGAGAAGGATGACAACACCAAAGATATGTTCTTTGAGCTTTTAGACAAAACATATGAGCAGTGTGCTAGCTACGATATTAAAATTGTTCTGGGCGATTTTAATTCCAACCTAGGAAGGGAAGACATCTTTGGTGGAATAATCGGGAAAAACAGCCTGCACGACAACACTTCCGACAACGGATTCAGGCTCATAGATTTTGCTGCGGGGCAAAACGTCATGGTAGCCAGTACGCGTTTTCCACACCTCAACAACCACAAAGGAACTTGGAGTTCTCCATATCAATTTACCGTCAACCAGATTGAACATATTGCGATCGACGCCAGACACGCTTCCAGCATCATGGATGTCCAAACTTTCCGAGGAGCTAATAACGAATCGGACCACTACCTCGTTGTAGTCAAAGTAGCACTTCGGGTTTCCAGACCCAAGGCAAAACAAGGAGATGCTGGGAGAAGATACAACGTCGAACGGCTACAATTGCAAGAGATCGCCAAATTCTTCTCCGAACGAGTCACAAGTAACCTCTTTCGAAGTTATCTGCTGCCAACACAATGTATCGAGAACCAGTGGCAACATTGCCAAGATGCAATCAGAGAAGCCGCCTCTGACGTGCTGGGTTTCAAGCAACCACCAACAAGGAACCCCTGGTTTGATGAGGAATGTCGGCAGGCAAATACAGCCAAACAACAGGCACGCAAAGCGGCGCTGCATAGAAGGACGAAAGCTGCTCTACGTGCAGAAAAGGCGTGAAGAACACTGAATTCTCAGAAGGAAAAAGAGAGAGCATGAGAAGCGTGCGGTCGAAGATGTTGAGAGGTTCAAAAGCAGAAATGAATTTTGAAACTCTTATGAGCAGGTGAAACGAAATTCACAAGTACATAAACCTCGAATCGAAGACTGCAAAGACGAAAGTGGAAACATCATAGTGGAATCGCAGTCAATGCTGAGGATATAGAAGGACCACTTCTGCAGACTGTATAACTGCGACGACACGAACCGAATTCCGCTGTCAGGCAGGATGATCCATCCAACATAGATGACGAAAGTCAACAATCCCGTCCTCCCAACTTAGACGAAGTAAAGATTGTCATATCTAAGCTGAAGTCTAACAAAGCCGCTGGAGCGAAAGGCTTGAATGCCGAGCTCTTTAAAGCAGCTGGAGATAAGTTGGTTAGGAGCATGCACCAACTTATCTGTAAGATATGGTTATAAGAAAGCATGCCCGATGAATGGAACCCTAGTATTGTACCAACTACAGAGGCATTAGTCTACTTAACATCGCTAACAAAATCTTCTCTGCCATAATATGTGAACGTCTAAAGCCCATCGTCAACAACCTGAAAGGTCCTTATCAGTGTGGTTTTATACCAGGAAAGTCCACAGTCGATCAAATTCACATTACGACAGATCCTGGAAAAAACCCAAGAACATCAAATCGACACCCACCATCTTTTCATCGATTTCAAGGCCGCATATGACATCATTTACAGGGACGAGCTTTATAGAGCCATGTCTAGTTTTGACATCCGTTCCAAACTCGTCCGTTTGTGCAGGATGAACATGGAGAATTGGCAATGCACCATAAAGGTTGGATACAACTTAAGGTGACGCGCTGTCATTCGTTTTCTTTAACATCGTACTTGAAAGAATAGTGCAGAGCTATGGGTGAGGCCCTAGTTCACACAGGACAGTAACGCTACCTCAAGTAAGTAAAAGAAAGATCCATGGGGTTGTATCGTGTCTTATACATTTTTGGTGTCCTTGTTGTATTATGTAAAGGGTCCGCCAAATAACTTTTTTTTTGAAAATGCTATTAAAAAAAAAAAAAAAAAAAAAAAAAACTAGTAGTACCCGTGGCATGATGGTTAGTGCGTTGGACTGTCATGCGAGAGGTCTTGGGTTCAATCCCTGCCTGTGCCACCTTAATTAAAAAAAAAGAGTTTTCACGGGTACTGCCTCTTGCGAGGAATTGACAAATTCTCCAAGAGTAATTCTTGTCATGAAAAAGTGCTTTCTCAAAATTAGCCGTTCGGATTCGGCATATAAATTGTAGGTCCCCTCCATCCCTGACAACATTTCATATGATTTCAAAATTATGAAGATGACAATTTTTTATGTGGAATAGATTTACGTGGATATATATAAAATTTCACTGCACGGTTTAATTATTTCATTTGATAAAATAGTACACTGGGCGTCTGTCTGTCGATTTGTCTTGCTTAAAAGTTTGTAGGTTTTCATGTTTTGTTAAAAAAGTTGTCAGTAAAATTACCAACAATATTTTGCATATGAAATACATACATAGTTTGATTTCAAAATCTATTTTGTTAACGAGATTTTTAGTCGAAAATCAATTTTGTAGCATTTCTTTAAAGTTTTTATTTCTTATACATACATACATACATATGTATAAACAAATACGAATTGGATGAATGAAATGAACTTGAAGTCAATATCTTCCATTGTTTACTAGACATCGAGAACCGAACATCAATTTTTACCAAATTTTGCGTACTATTTTTTGCACATTTTATTTTTTTTATGAAAAAAACGAGCTGTTGGATTTTTATGAAAAGTTACTGAATGTCGAAAACAATATTTTCTGTGAGATAAAATTAGTTTGAAGTCAATATTTTGAATTTTTGAAAAGATAATTGATTCGAAAGTAAATGTTTTGTATTGTTTTTTTCTTAGGTTTTCATTTTTTGGAAGAAAACTGTCAATTCGATTTTACTCAAAATTTTACTGAATGTCGAAAACAATAGTTTTAATAAGACAAAATTAGTTTGAATCTAATATTTTTAATTTTTGAAAAGATATTTGAGTCGGAAATCAATTTTTACCAACTTTTATTAATGTGTTTTTTTTGGGGTTGGGTTCGATATCCCGGTTTTGATATTCCCGTTTCTTAAAATCCCGATTTTAAAATCCCGTCTTTTATAATCCTGCTTGTTATAATCCCGATTTTTTATAATCCCCCTTTTTGTAATCCCGTTTCTTATAATCCTGTTTTTTATAATCCCGCTTTTTATTATACCGATTTTGAAATCAAAACTAGTTGATTAATTTTTAAAAATCGCGCGATTTTTTAAAATTAAACAACTAGTTTCGATTGCAAAATCGAAATTATAAAAAATTAAAACAAATTAAAAAAATGAGGTATTTTTCTTGATTCATTTTATTGTAACCTTTAAAAAATATAACATATCAAAAAATAAAAAGAGGCTGGGATGCGACCCACACTGATAACTTCCCATCCCGTCTGTCGATTTGTCTTGCTTAAAAGTTTGTCTATATGTATCAATTTTTACCAAATTTGCGTACTATTTTGTGTAGATTTTATTTTTTTATGAAAAAACGGACTGTTGAATTTTTATTAAAAAAATTACTGAATATCAGAAACAATATTTTCTGTGAAATAAAATAAGTTTGAAGCCAATATTTGTAATTTTTGAAAAGCTGTTTGAGTCGAAAGTAAATTTTTACCAAGTTTTAGTATTGTTTTTTTGTTAGGTTTTTATTTTTTGTAAAAAACCTATCAATTAGATTTTTCTCAAAATTTTACTGAATGTTGACAACAATATCTCAAAGTTTTAAAAAGATATTTGAGTCGAAAAACAATTTTTAGCAACTTTTATTAATTTTTTTGTTTAGGTTTTTATTTTTTGTAAAAAAAACTGTCAATTCGATTTTTCTCAAAATTTTATCGAATGTTGAAATAAATATTTCTTATAAGTTAAAATTAGTCAGAAGCCGTTATCTCAAATTTTTGAAAAGATATTTGAGTCGAAAATCAATTTTTACCAACTTTTTTTAATTTTTTTTTCGGTTTTTAATTTTTTGTAAAAAAACCTGTCAATTCGATTTATTTCAAAATTTTACTGAATGTTGACAACAATATTTTTGAAAGATAAAAAGTAGTTTAAAGCCAATAACTCAAAGTTTTGAAAAGATATTTGAGTCGAAAATCAATTTTTACCAACTTTTATTAATTTTTTTTTAGGTTTTTATTTTTTTTTAAAAAAACTGTCAATTCGATTTTTCTCAAAATTTTATCAGATGTCAAAAACATTATTCTTCATTGCACAAAATTGTTTTGGAGATGAAATCATATTTTAGTCGTAAAATTTTCGAGGTGACAAATTTTTTTTTTCAGTTTTTTTGATTTATAAAAAAAAAAGTGGTCAATACAACAAATCATATAAAAAAAACCGTTAATTGGATTTTTTTCCAAAAATATTATTGTTTTGTATCACGTTACAATATATAATATAAAATTTAATTCAAGTCTCTAGAGTCATTGGTTCATGAGATATTTAGGTTTAACCAAAATTTTCACCTTTTTTTTAAACTGCTATGGTAAAAAAAACCACCCACGCAATTTTCTTGAGAGCCCTTTCTGCATCTTTCTGCCTTATTATCTGTATAACAAAATTTATTTGAAGTCGATATCTCTTCTGGTTCTTGAGCTATGGACGACGAAAAAAACGTCGCGAACGTACGGACGTACGTACACACGCACGCACAGACATCTTTCTAAAAATCTTTTATTTCGACTCTAGGGACCTTGAAACGTCGAGAAATGTCAAAATTTTCAATTTGTCAAATCGGACCCATTACAATAACTTCCTATGGGAAGTTAAAAATATAAAGTACTCGTAAAGTTCTTTTAAAACAAAACAACAAACTCAAATTAAAAATTAACAAAGTCATCGATAGTGGTAAGACCGTTATCGAGAGGTAGATTTGCTGAAGGATGCATTTTGTTTGTGCAAGAATTAATATTGTAAACAAAAATTATTGTTTATGTAAAGTAAAAACAAAACAAATTACGATATTATTATATATTAGTTTTATTTGTAATTATTATAAACTAGTCAAGTAATTTAACATTCAAACCTTTGACTCCTATTTTTCTTCAGTTTAATGCATGTATTTTGTAAAAAAAAACGGGATTGTCGGGATTTGACGGGATTTTAAAAAGCGGGATTGTAATTGATCGGGATTTTGAATAAGCGGAATTTTAAAAGACGGGATTTCAAAAAATCGGTATTTTAGAAGACGGGATTATAAAACTTTTTTTCGGGATTTTAAAATAACGGGATTTTAAAAAGCGGGATTCCGATACTCTCCCGTTTTTTTGTTTTTTTTTTCAAAATCTTACCAGGTGTCAAAAATGTTATTCTTTATTGCACAAAATTATTTTGGAGATAAAATCATTTTTCGTTCGTAAATATTCGAGGTGACAAAAATTTTTGTTTAGTTTTTTTGATTTATAAAAAAACCGTTACTTGGAAGTTTTTCCAAAAATATACTAGTTTGGTATCACGTCATAATATATGTATATAATATAAAATTTAATTCATTTCGCTTGAGTTTTTGGTTCGTGAGATATTTTGGGTAAATTTTGGTTTTGGTTTTTTCACCTTTTTTTTAAATGATTTTTTGAGAGTCCTTTCTGCATCTTTCTGCATTTTTATCTGTATAACAAAATTTATTTGAAGTCGATATCTCTACTGGTTCTTGAGCTATGGACGACGAAAAAAACTTCGCGAACGTACGTACACACGCACGCACAGACATCTTTCTAAAAATCTTTTATTTCGACTCTAGGGACCTTGAAACGTCGAGAAATGTCAAAATGTTCAATTCGACAAATCGGGCCGATTACAATAACTTCCCATGGGAAGTTAATAACTCCAAATTGTATTTTTCAAAAGTTTGAAAACATCTACTTGAAGGTTTGCTCTAAACTTCATATAGACCCAAAGACTCATAACATAATTACGTATTTATCCTGGAAGTCCTTCTTTTCATTAAACATCACATTGATATCATTAAATTCAAATCCGAAAGTCTTGCTATTGATGAAACGAATAGTTCAATATACAAATCGTAATGAACAATAATTACAAAAAAAGGATTTCTTTTATTATAATGAAATTGTTTTGATTTTGAAAAACGATTTTGTGCCTGTCCATGCTATTGCTCCATCATACAATAACCACAAAATAAGATAAGCTCACATCTCCATTCTCCATGTACGGCAAACAAATAATCATCATGTAAAAATTTGTGAATAAAAAGGAACCCAATGAAGAGTTTACAAGGCTACAAAACACAAAATGGAAAAGTAAATCATTCAGGATAGTACATTTTACATAAACAAGTTCCTACCCTACAAAATATTGAAAACAGTTGTTGGAGTTGTTGTAATTTCTGTTCTATTTTATTCTTAAAAATAAAAGGAAAACCAATGCGCTATTTAACTGCCATTGTCCTGTAGATGTAGAAGACAGAAACACAAATTCCGCTTTTAATTGAAAGTCACTCTCTGCAATTTCAATATCCGGCTAGCTGATCCACAAGTTCCTCGCCAAATATAATATAATGTAGGTAGGCATGATGCTGATGCAGTATGCACATCAGCACGCAGATGATGTCCCTTTTTTGGGAGGACGTTCATAAAATATTATGGTTGCCAATATGTGTGAACTATTTTGATTGTCAAACATGTACAAAAAGGACATTAAATTTGTCCTTGAACTTTTTTTTTATGTCTAAAACTTTGAATTCCGGGAAACAATGTAGTTTCCAGCAAAACGTTCCTTAACTAAAAATATAAAATTTGTGCTTGTTTTCGAGATACCTATAAAAAACCAAAATATTAAAAAGTTTACATTGTGAACAGCTCTATATAATTCGAATGTCAAACTCTGTTGAAAGTTCTGTTCGGTAAGATTTTCAAGCAATTGGGTTAATTTAAGAGCGGGTGGGTAATTTTCTTCTTTTAATAATTTTACTAAAATTGGTTTGTAAAAAAGGACTATTGGCAACCCTAATCATCACATGTCCCCTCGAGGTCAGTGTAAATATGAAAGGATGACGACGAAGAGTAACGACTACGACGACGGTTGATTAATTGAACCTAACGCAGAGCTTGAATCGTGTTTCACGAATGCGAATGCGAAATGCCATTCCGCCGAACACCACGTCCTGCTCCTGGAAATGTGCGTCGTTAGCCGCTCTCATATATAGTAACTTCAGTAAGAGTGGTGTGGTAGCTGTTTAAAAATTCATTCGCCATCATCGCTCGATGTGAGTGTGAGTGTGTTGCATACAAACGACAACGAGACCAGGATTCGTTTCGTTGCCATAGTGGACGAGATTCGAAATGGAATTTGAAGTTCGTTTTATGGTTAGCCAGAGGAGCAGGACACAGGACCCAGGACGCCCACTTGCTCCCAAATACGTCACCGCCGTTTTCATTCCATCTTTGGCTGGGGGATGGGATATTTTTCCATTACAACAGGAACAAGAAGAGGAAGAAAAAAATAATGATTGCTGTACCGTACCCGTGTCCTGGCCTCACCAATGCCCAAGTATAACAATGTAGTGTGGTGTGGTGTGGTAGCGTGACGTGGCCATGGTAATGGTCTGTGGCTGGTTTTTGTGTCCCATTCAAATCACAAAAGGTGCTATGGGATTTCAGGTCAGAAAAAAAGAGTGCGGATATAAGGTTCAAAGGTAGGAATTGGTGTACACCATTTTTACTGTAGCCCTAGCTCTGGGGCTGCGGCTGCGGCTGTGACAATACAAGTAGGTACATAGGTTGGTATCACTGTCTAGACAGTTTGTGATTATTTGTTGATTAATTTCTAATAAAAAAGGTTAAAATAACGAAGGAGTTTTGGGGTAAAATTTAAATTGCCTTGTAAAACAAGGGTAGGTAAGCAAGTATTAATGGCAACCTAAATATAAAATTATGAAGAACTATTGAGAAAATATTTTTGTATTTGGGAATTGAAAGGATGAAAGGACTTTAACTTGTTTATATTTATTAATAAGAAAACAAATAAATTGGACTGTTTTTTATTCGGCGCGGCCTGCGGCGCGGCGGCGGTGGTGTTTGGTGATTCATGGGAAAAAGGTTTATATCAATATTTGTCTTGATTTTAATATAAAAATGTTCTTCTTTTGTTTTCATTACATGGTATTTCTTTTAAAATTAGGGGTTTCAGATTAAACCAATTAAAAATGGTTTGAGTTTTTTTTTTTTAATTTTTTTTTTAAAACCTTATTGCGAAATCGTCGTAGTCCCAGGAATATGAAAAAAAGCGGGCATTAACTTAAATTTTGAGCTATTTCTCAATAATATTTATTCGAACGAATAATCATGGTCACGGTCTTTGCAATGCAAAGAAGCTTAACCTAAGTAAAGTTCGTTTGCTCGATTATGAAAGAAAATGCTATCAACTCTCAATTTTGACCTTCATTTTATTTGATCTAAAAATAAAGATAAGAAATGTTTAAAATCGACTGAGTTTAGTGCTATTAATAGAAAGTTTTGACTGACCTTTAGTTGTATTTTGTATCAGCACATCCTTTAAAATAATATTTGGTTAATGAATCTTGGAATATGTTTATAATTTCCTGTATAAATAAAAATGTTATAAGGGTGTCCCAAAATTAACGCAAGATTTGAATTAAATAGAAAACGCCGTTTTTAGTCTTTTGATAGTTATATTTTTATTGACTCGTAAAGTACATAGAATAGGGTTATGTATGGAATAACACATCGGACAAATGGCCTCCACGGCTTTGCATGCACATGCGCACTCTTTTGTTGAAATTTTCCATGACCATTCTGCATAAATGTGGCTGAATTTCGTTGATGCAGCGTTGAATCTCCTCCTTTAATGCACGGGTGGTTGTGGGCTTGTTGACATAGACTTGTGATTTCAAATAACCCCATAAAAAGAAGTCTAATGGTGTTAAATCACACGATCTAGGAGGCCAATTTTGATCACGGAAACGAGAGAGTACACGACCTGGAAATGTCTCATGCATTAATTGAATTGTTTCACGGGCTGTATGACATGTGGCACCGTCTTGTTGAAACCACATATTGGACACATCAATATCATCCAATTTTGGCAGAAAGAACTGTGTAATCATGTCGCGATATCGAGCACCAGTAACAGTCACTGCTTGACCAGCATCATTTTCAAAAAAATATGGCCCAATTATGCCTCCAGCCCAAAATCCACACCATACAGTCACGCGTTGTGGATGCATTTGTTTTTCGACAATCACATGTGGGTTCTCCGAACCCCAAATGCGGCAATTTTGGCGATTGACAAAGCCATCAAGATGAAAATGTGCTTCATCGCTTAGGATGATTTTGCTCGAAAAATCAGGGTCCATTTGTTGATGTTCAATAATCCATTCAACGAACTCTCTTCTCTGTCCATTTGAACGGCTTGTTTTTGGACGACCAGTGTGTTTGGCGTCTCCAACGGATCCAGTCTCCATGAATTTTTCAATTAATCTCTTCACAGTTGACGAAGTTAAAACACTATTCCGACCATATTTTGTACGAAATTTTCGAACTGCAGCCGCCAAGCTTTCACTATTTTTGAAATATTCTTTAATAATGAACAAACGTTGTTCTCTCGTGTAACGCTCCATTTTTAATAACCCTATACTGTTAGCTGTCAAATTGCTTTTTTTCAGGGTTGCCAACACTTCACTGCACAAATGGCGGCAAATTCAAATCTTGCGTTAATTTTGGGTCACCCTTTAAAACCATAAAAGTATCCGATATGTATGAGTGATTTTTAATTGTGTTTGCAAAGTCTTTAAATATTCTTAGTGTTGGTCTTGGAAAAAGGAATTAAAAGTGCCTAATATGAATTTCTTTAAAACCTTGATTTCCTATTTTCTTACGAATGCAATGCTTACCATGCAGTTCTTATTACTCGCAGTCAAAAACCTCTATAAAAGTCGAGAATAGTATCCCGGTATCATTAATAAAAATAAGAAAAAGAGTTGGAGACAGAATAGAGCCCTTTGCCAAACCAGCATCAGCATTTATTTTGTAAACTTACGACCCACACCGTCTGTCGATTTGTCTTGTTTAAAAGTTTGTCTATATGTATCAATTTTTACCAAATTTGCGTACTATTTTTTGTAGATTTTATTTTTTTATGAAAAAACGGACTGTTGGACTTTTATGAACAAATCAATGAATATCGAAAACAATATTTTCTGTGAATTAAAATAAGTTTGAAGCCAATATTTATAATTTTTGAAAAGCTATTTGAGTCGAAAGTAAATTTTTACCAAGTTTTAGTTTTGTTTTTTTTTTTTTAGTTTTTTTTTGTAAAAAAAACTGTCAATTCGATTTTTCTCAAAATTGTATCGAATGTTGAAAACAATATTTCTTATAAGATAAAATTAGTTTGAAGCCAATGTCTCAAAGTTTTGAAAATATATTTGAGTCGAAAATCAATTTTTACCAACTTTTATTAATTTTTTTTTTGGTTTTTATTTTTTGTAAAAAAACTGTCAATTCGATTTTTTTCAAAATTTTACTGAATGTTGACAATAATATTTTTTGGAAACATACGGACGTACGAACGTACATACGTACACACGCACGCACAGACATCTTTCTAAAAATCTTTTATTTCGACTCTAGGGACCTTGAAACGTCGAGAAATGTCAAAATTTTCATTTCGACAAATCGGACCCATTACAATAACTTCCTATGGTAAGTTAAAAACTATCAATTTGGATTCTAGGGACCTTTGAATGTTAAAATTCGACAAATCAGAACAACTACAATCATGTCCCTTAAAAGAAAGACATCAATTGAAAACGTTTAACTGAATTGTAACTGAAGTTAGAAAAAATACAAAATTGTCTGAGGGTTTAATTGTAGAGCTCCATCTAGCTAAGCTTATATTTTTTATAAGAAACTTCCTTTCTTCCGAATGTAAAACTCACTACCACGATCAGTTAGATGACAGTTTGGTAAGCTGACATTTTCTCTCAACTTTTGGAAACTTTTGTTCTTTTTTCTATGGTTTTTGACTACATTTCATGTTACCAAACAAACCTAAGAAATTTCTACATTAAACAATTGTAACGTTATTGTCGTTATTTACATTTTGTGTGATAAATTTCAAGAAGTTTATTTTTTTCAAAAAATGATCTGAGAACAACCTCAGTTATAACGTGATCTTTTTAATTTATTCAAACAGGGCTCTTTTTAAAGGTTTTTAAGAGTATACTTTCAAAAATGTAATAAGCATTTATTTTATACCCTACCCCCGTATTCACAAAAATAGGAATTTTTAGCCCTAGAACTAACTGACACACACACGTCATATATACAGGGTTATCCATTTTGCGGTTTAAAAAGTGAACGTACATAAAACACATAAGAAATATAATTTTTCATGACATTTCTTTTTATTATAAAGTTTGAACTTTGACATTATGTGTGAAACACTACATCATTAAAATTACCACCACGCGAATTGTTACAAGCATCGATATTTCTTAGGTAAATTTCCAACACTTTTTGAAACATATTTGGCGGTATCGCAGCCATAACTTGACAAATGGTGTTTTTTAACTGATCAAGAGTTAAAGGTTTATCTACATTAACACGGTCTTTCGCGTAGCCCCACAAACAAAAGACCAGCGGTGTCGAATCGCATGATATTAAGGGCCAGTTGATATCGCCACGACGAGAAAATACCCGGCCGGGAAATGTCTCTTCTCTCTTGCAATAAACCAATATTCGCTCGAAATATGTGGCACCGTCTTGTTGAAACCACATATTCTCCAAGTCGTATTATTCAATAGCAGGTACAAAAAAGTCGGTTATCATATTGCCATAACGCTCCGAATTAACGGTGACAGTCGTTCCATCGTCGTTTTCAAAGAAGTAAGGTCCAATCACACCTCCGGACCAAAGGCCGCACCAAACAGTGGCTTTTTGAGGACGTAATGGCCTTTCTTAAATTACTTGAGGATTTTCAGAACCTCAAATACGACACTTTTGTTTATTAACATACCCACCGAGTGAGAAATGTGCTTCGTCGATGAAGAAAAATTTTTTTCGAAAAATCTCCGTCCACCGACTGTTGTTCAAGAACCCATTCGACGTATCTACGACGACGACGTTGTGAACGGTCAGCTGGTTTCAGTTGTTGTGTGAGTTGGACTTTACATATGGATGTAGGTGTAGATCCAAATGCAAAATACGCCATAATTTGAAGAAAGACAGTCCTAATTCCTTAAAAAAGGCCTTACAATATCTGAAACCAAAACGGTCTCTTCAAAATTCTTCACAATTTTACCAATTGCTTGCGTAGTTGGAGGATTATGTAAACTATAATCTCCTCTTAAAGCACGATATGTGGCTGTGGCTGTGGCAAACTCACCATTTTTGTAGTAAGTTTAAACAATTTGTATGCTTCGTGCGATAGTTAAGCGATCCATTTTCGTAAATGTCAAAAATTAGTATAACAACTTAGTTTAACAGATGTCGAATTATAGCCTTTTACTTTTGAAACTGCAAAATGAATAGCCCGTTATTTAATGATTAAAAATTTCAAATTTTACTTTTTGTATTTTTAAAAAAACATTAAACATATTTTTTTCAAAACTCGATAACTCAAAAACATGTCAATATTTTTCGAAAATTAAATTTGAAGCGCATATAAGTTCTAAAAAACTGCATACTT
The DNA here is from genome assembly GCA_920104205.1 of Eupeodes latifasciatus. Taxonomy (NCBI): domain Eukaryota; kingdom Metazoa; phylum Arthropoda; class Insecta; order Diptera; family Syrphidae; genus Eupeodes; species Eupeodes latifasciatus. The sequence continues at coordinate 354,762,554 of OV049924.1, read as the reverse complement.
AAAATATTTTTAAACTTAAATTGGAAAAAGTTGTTTTGATTAATTAAATGGCTTTTAAATTTTTGAGGACAAAAATATTTTATTGGAAAATTTTGACATTCTTAAACATAAGTTATATTTGTTTGTGTACAGAGTTTTAGGATACAGAAGCAATTTCGTGCCCTAAGGCCGCGGCCACGCAGTAAGCGGCTGAGCGGCTGAGCGGAAAAAAAATATAAAACATATGAAATCACATAGAAGCGGCCACGCAATAAGCGAGCGGCGAAACAATTCTGAGCGGCTAAGCGGCGCCGCTCAGCAACCAAACCTGTTTTAATGCTAAGCGGCGCCGCTCAGCAACCAAACCTGTTTTAATGCTAAGCGGCGCCGCTCAGCAACCAAACCTGTTTTAATTTTCAGTAATGTTCTGAGCGGCAAGAAGTTAAGATGGCGAAAGTAAACATTGAGTTGTTAATTTCATGTGTGCAATCTCGAACAGATTTATGGCAAGATAGAAATGCCAATTTTAAAAATAAAAATATTACTGACAAATTATGGAAGGAAGTTGGTGAAATTTGTGGTTTAAGTGGTAAGTTTTTATTTAAAGTTTATGTGATACATAGTTTAGTGCAAAGCAAGTTAACACCTGTGGTTTAGTGTGCAAAATCAAAAAAATACTCCGTTATTTTACTTCGAACATCCAGAGCTGTATGGGTACTTCTATTAAAACGGTAAACTGCTGCTGCTGCGTTGCCAGTTCGTACTGCGTCGTTTGGCACTGCTGATGTTACTTGTATATAGTCCAAATCACTGTCTCCATCGCACTCTCTCACAAAATTGTGCTGTATGCAAGCACATTTTATCAAATTTATCGCCGTTCTCGGTTTCGTTTCAATGTTTTTTTGCAAAAAGCGCCATTTTGACCCCATTATTCCAAATGCACATTCTATATATTTTCTTGCCGTTGAAAGTCGATCGTTAAAATGTTCATTTCGTGCATTTAAATCCCTCCGTGGGTACGGTCTTAACAAATAAGGTTTCAAAGGATAAGCTTCATCACCTATCAATGTGGAGGAGGCACATTGAACTTCTCAGTTTCAAGCAACGTAAATAATTTGGAACCTGCAAAACTTCCGCCATCACTTTGTTTTCCTCTTCCACCAACTTCTATTGTGAGAAACTTTTTGTCAGCATCAGCTACAGCTTGCAGTACTATGGAGAAATAATGCATATAATTGAAATAATGTGATCCAGAGCTTGCTGGACATTTAATTTGACAATGTTTGCCATCAATACTGCCAAAACAGTTAGGGAACTTCCAACGCGTATAGTAATCGTTGATCACTGTTTTAAGATGATCTGTTGTTGGAGCAGGCATATATTCATTAACAAGTTCTTTCCATATAATAACAGAAGTCTCCGAAACGATTGCACTGACTGTGCTTCTGCCCATACGAAAAGCAAATGCCGAATCCCTAAAAGAATGGCCAGTAGCAAGAAACCCGAAAACATTATATAATATATAAATATAAAAATAATATAAAAAATATCGTTTTTTTTTAGGAGTGGACGCAAAAAACAAGTGGAAGAACGTTAAAGACACGTATCGCAAAAACCCCCAAAAAAATACCAAGACCATTATCTGGATCTGAAGCAACTTCCATTAAAATAAAATGGCCATTCTTCGAATCCATGGCATTCATTAAAGATACCATTGTGCCGGATCCAACTGAGGGAAATTTGTCGGGACCTGTGGATGCTGCTGATGACCTTAACCTCACTGCTGTATTGGGTGATTTGCTTAGCGATGAAGAAGAAGTACTAAAAACACAACACGATAGCCCACGCCCATCCGCCACATTAGCCAAAAAAAAAAGGAAGACCTCAGCCATGGATGTGGATTCCGAATTTTTAAATTTGGTTAATCGGATGAACACCAAATCGTCTTCTTTTTTGTATACGTTTAAGTAATTTGTACACAAACAAACGATTTTCCGACAGTAAAATACGGCGAACTGTTCTTGACAACGGCATTTTAACTACTAATCGCTCAAAAGCAGTCGCTCAGTGCCTGGCCATACGTCGCAAGAGTTGCCGCTCAGCCGCTTGCCGCTCAGCCGCTTAGCCGCTCAGCCGCTTACTGCGTGGCCGCGGCCTTAATTTCATGTCAACAGCGATGAAATCTTGTCAAATTTGACATGAAACAGGTCAACTTGGCAACACTGGTTAAGACCATCTTTCACATATTGAAGAAAAGTTACTCCCCGAATCGATCCACTCACAGTCTTGCCAAAACCCAGTCAGGCAGTTTTTTACCTTATTTTCTTCTTCTGCAGACAGCACAGGACTAGGACCAAATTTCCCTAGGTTATCTGATGTTCTATTGTGAATACGGTCCTGAAGAGTCGTCCTTGGAACATTAAATCTTCTTGCTGCTGCTCTGATTGGTAGTTTATTTTGACGTATTTCAAATAATGCTTGCTCTAAATCTGTGTCTTTATATGAAATGACGCGCTTTTTCTTGTCTTTTGCATGCTTCTCATATACCCGGGTCATAGCTAAGTCGCTTAAAACAAGAATTTAAATATTTGAACATCAAAATGTAAGTGAGACCTTAAAAACATTTGTTTTAACCTGAAGATAAAACAAAGGGCCGGAGTTAGGAGACTTGTGTCCTATATCCGGCCACGAAGACTTCTTGTTGAAAAGGGGGGGCCGAACATTGGAAAACTTTGAATTAAAACGATTTTTGTTGCTACAAAATGATTAGAGTAGGTTTATTTATTATTTTGCGTACACAGTTAAAAAAAAATTGAGTTTCCTATCTCCGGCCGGGGCGGCCGATAATAGGCAACCAGGTTTATTTGTGTGTCCTATCTCCGACCCCCTTAAAATCAACAATAAATTACAAAATTTTTCACATTTAAAAGTTAATTTTAATGAAGAATAATATATTTTATAAGAAAAACAACATTTGAAAACACTTACCAACAAAATGAACACTTAAAACACTAATTCTGACAGCAATTTCACTAACGATTTTGACAACAAATTAACACAAAAACCTTCAAGACGACTCAAACAAACCGGTTAATTTTTCCAAAGCAACTGAGCAAACGCAAGTAGATTTTTGACAGTTGAGAGAAAAGTTTAAGAGAACAATTTAAGACCTAAAATTTGGAAGAGAACTAAACGAATTCACTAGTTACAACGACATTTCTGAGAGGTGGCCGGCCACTGGGGGGCCGCCATTAGGCTACTCTACCTACATGATGCCGGTATTCCCCTTCCCGCGTTTCTATTCCTCTCTCACTTTTTCTCTATCTATGACTCTCTCACTCCATCCCAACTGTGGGTTCTGTTGCCATGACGACGCCATGACAGCTGATCGCGCAGTTGTTTTTTCGTTTACAACGTACATATTTGTAACGCCTGAAATTATTTTGCGATTTTGATTTTTATTATGTGAATTAAAATTTAAAAAAAAAGTTACTATGAGTGACATTAATATAAAGTGTGGTGAAACTAATTTACAAAAAACTATCAAATTTACGTTAGATACATTACAAAAATGCATATAAGAATATCTTCAGAGTAAGCCGGTTCTCAGTTTTTCAATTTGTTAAGTTAAAAGATTTGAAAAAATACAAACAAAATTCTTGCCATTGTCAGATTAGGCGAATCCCTCCAGAAAATCGTCAGATTATGAGACAGCACGTTTAGGGTATGTAAATGAACCATATATATCTTAATATGACGCGCTCGAGTATTTCAAAATGGCGATTTTTTTTTTGCAAATTCTAAAAATGGCCGCGAGTTTGGGTCACATCGAAATCGTCAGATTATTACATAAGAGCCTTCTTTTAGGTTCACTTAACATCCCCTTTGAAAATCTGACGCGCTCGATAAATTTTTTTTTTCGTTTTCAACCCTTACGTACGACCACCCCCATCACGGAAACAATCAGATTAACATATGTACGTATATTTTCAAAAACACGTAGGACATGGATGCTATTAATATCTGACTCGCTCGCGTATGTCCATGCAACTGTTTTTTTTTTACATTTTTGACAATTTATAGCCGCTCCCCCACCGATGAAAGTGTATATGGGTGATTATACAAAAGTTGGGTAACTTTTGAGGATATTTTTTGCGGCTGGGAGTAACTTATGAAAAAGTGTAACGCCCGGTAACGTTACGATGAGTCACCGAACGAGAGAGAGTCCCGCCGAATGCCTTGCGTCTCTCTCCCACTCAACTATGATCGGTCTGCCGCGCGCGCAGCACTAGAGAATTAGGCGCATTGAATCGGCGCATGCTTGTGTCTCTGTCTTTGTCTTTCTCGAACGTTCTTGGCGTTGGAAAAACAAGAAAGCGTCATAATACAAGTTCACACGTGTGGTTAAAGTATCGTCAGCTGTGTCTGTAGTGAAAATGTGGAGTGCTTAGATTCGTCATTTACAACAACTACAACAATAAAGGTAAATAATTGTACACTGATATTTCATTATCGTAAACTATGATTGATTGATTAATTGTTAGATTGACACAAAAGTTGAGAAACTGAGTTTATAGGTTTTGTCATACTATTGATAAATGTTGATAGTGTTAAGTAAATTATTAGTTTAAAAAATTTGTGCAATTCTTATTTTCATTCAATTCCTTGTTCCTATTGTGCAATTTAATTATATTCATATCAATAAATATTCTACCGAGAAAAAGACGTTGTCACGTAAAATCTTCGCCCGTAAAACCGACTTTACAGGCAACCATTTTTTTTTACGATAGTTTTTAAATCAAACTTCTATAAATTCGGGTGTATATGATACGAGTAGCTAATCTAATTAATATATTGTTTCCAATCGGGTCAGTCACTTTTTTGAGTACATTGTAAGATATTTAAAAATTTCAGAATTTGACTGCCAGGGGATTGACGAGGTAACATAGTAATGATACATGTTATACACAGTTTTGAAAGTATTATAATGAAATTTAATACAAATTAGTAAAAATCTCTTAGGATTTAATAATGATCACTTAAAAGCACTTAGTAACAATTAAAATAATTATTAATATATAATACTGGGAGAAAATACTATATCAGTTTTCAAAACAGACTTTCGACATTTAACGTAACGTTATTCACTTATCTTTTACTACTTTTACATAGTTTTACTTAATATTTCCAAGTAATCAACAAACAATATAAACATAATCTAACAATATTCATATCTTAAAGTACTAATGATCATGAAATGAAGAACAATAACAATATACCTGACACAGGACTGACGCTATGGGACTGACGAAAAAGACGAAATTTGAGATTATAATCAAGGCAAATTGTGCGACCCGCAACTAACTTTATTACCAACATTAAATTTCAAAGAGGGATTTGACAGTGAGTCGGCGATATTTCGCAAGAATTTCAAATTTAAATAATACACAAGGGACTGACGGATGAAACTGAACACAAAATTTCTTATTTTTTTAAATAAAGTGGAGAACACTGCATTATGAAAGTTGTAGTATATATTAAACTATATACATCGCAGATTGTATTAAATTAATATGTTTTCTCAAATCAATGATAATGTTTAATAGACAGTCACTTAATGGTTGGTTTTCAGGGTTGTGACATGCCAGAGGACTGACGTTTTAAGAACTAATTGTGTTTTTTTAATAACTTGTATTCAAAATGAAGAACTGAAATTGGGTGACTAAATAAAGGTCTTTCCATTGTTTTAAAATAAATTGCAATCTCAATAAAATATAATCCAGACTTTGTATATATTGGTTGATGACATCGAGTTACCCAACTTTCGTATAATCACCCATATATGATATGACATTTTTTTCTTCTTATCATCTAAGCTTCGCAATCCAATAGGTCTCTTTGACGCTCGAGTAAATCCCGATTTAGCACCCTGGGCTCCCCTACTAAATAGTATTAGTACTAGTAGTACTAGTAAGTAATTCATTTTATTAGAACAATTATTTGGTTACAAAGTTTAAGTATTATGGTTATGAATTTAAGATAGCCTTGGCTTAGCCGTCAGCTTGAATGGCAATATATTATAATGGTAATGAAAAGTTATATAAACATAATAAAAAGGAAAATTTAACTTCAAATATACTCAGTTCAGTCATTAACAAATTTCTGTATTTAATAATAGATTTAAGAAAAGTGCACAATTCTTTCCAGTTTCTTCCGTTTAAAATTTCTAATGTTTCCAACATTGTAAAACGTTCCTTTCCTTGATATGCAAGTCTTAGTTGTTTGAAGATTGGACAAATGCTTATAAAATGAAAGTTGTCTTCTTTGGCCTTCATGTTGCACAGCGTGCAAAATTTGTCGGATGCACCACTGTATGGACTGCCGTTAAGGTAGATGAGCTGACATCTCGATTTAAACAGCAGCACCTCTGCAGTTGTTACCGCAGAGGTGATAATTTAATTGTAAACATATAATTCTGCTTTCAGATTGTCGTGCTTCTTCAATCAATGCGTTACGAGTGTAGTCTTCATTTATTTTCATTAAGGAGTAAAGTTGTTCGTTTAAGGAGTCTATAGGTTACTGAAGTTCCAGTCTAAATTAATGTTGTAATAAGAGACAATATTTTGCCATTTCATCATCCACCAGTCGATGTTTCTTTGTTCGTAGGGCAGTAATTTTTTCGTTAGACGAGTATCAGAATGTGAAGCAATTTTTAAAATGTAGTCTGCTTGAAACTTAAGGGTATTAGTAAAACATCTTTTAGGAAACCCTGTTTCAAGATATAATGCATAATTTGGGGTTTTGGTAGATGAAACATTTTTTTCAGAAAATTTCGATGAAATTTTTCAACCACTTTAAATTCATCTATTCCCCAAATTTGAGCAGCATAACCGAGTGTTGATTTTACTACGGTCTTGAAGACTTTATATTTAGATGTTTTGGTTGTAAAATATTTTTCGCCACGTTCGTCGTCGCGTCATGTTGACCAAGCTCTGGGAAGCAACAGCTTTTCCTTGAAGGTGGGTTTTGAAGTCTAGAACCGGATTCATTTTTACTCCCAGGTATTTATATTCTTTAGTAACATCAAATACAATAGTACGAGTATTATTAATTAAAAACAAACACTGTTAAGGTTTCTGAAGCTCTACCCCGAAATTCACCTTTGTTATGGAATTTTTGTTGAATTTTACGAAGTAAACACTTTTTATACAATTTTCCTTAACAAAACTCGTTGTTTATTTTATTCTCTTGGAATTTTCCAATTTTCCTGTATGATTCTTTATGATCGTCAGGGGCGAACGCAGAAAAAAATTTCGGGGGGGGTTTCAAAAAATATATATTATATTATTTTTTTATTTTAAATGTCTAGTGTTTTTTTTCTTATTTGGCACTTTTTTATATATGTATACATAGGTACTAAGAAACATGTATGTAAAAAGTACATATGTATATACATACATATGTATATACCTACTTGCTTTCACGATTGACAAAACAGTTTGACTTTGACTTCAAAGTCTGCTATTACACGATGCCTCACGGTCACGACTCACGACTCACCACTCACATAAGTGCAAAAAAGAAAGCAGATGTAAGAAAATGGGATGCAAAAAAAAAATCCGGTGAGTTTCGGGCAAATTTTTAGTAGATTCACTTTAACGTTTTTTTTCTCGTTTTATGCTGTTCTTTTTCATTCGATGTTCTTGTTGCTGGGATAAACAACATCGAATTTGTTTGAAAACCAGAAAAGTGTGTACCTAACTCAACAGCTTAAATAAATTTTCGGGATCCATTTCCAAAATCCTATTTATTTAGTTTTATAAATTTAACTCAACTTCAAAAACTATCGAAAAATGAAAGCCAACGAGAAGGAGCATTAAAAACAAAACAAACAATAATTGTCAAATATTTGAGGCATGGGGCACGAGTCAACGTGTAATAGTGCTTGCCTCACCGAATACAAATTTATAAGGAAAGACGAAAGTGAGTCGTGAGTCAACGTGTAATAGGGGAAGCTAAAACTTAATTTTTATATGCATTATGCATGTATTAGTTTGTACGCCTTATTTTCTAGTTGCCGTTGTCGATCCCATCATTCTTAGTTCAGTTTATGTTATTCATAGACAATTTAAACCCATTTTAAAACGATAATCTGGAGTCTAAAAATAAACACGATGGAACCTATGTTTAAGCTGTTTCTAAATCTATTAAACGTCAAAAATAAACAAACTGATAGAGAAAATTAAGTTACGAGACATTTTATTTGAAAATTTAAAAACAGAAATTAAAATGTTAAAAGACTTTAGCATATTTATCAATATTTTGATATTTTGCTGGTGTTGTAATGCTACCAACTAACAGAAAACGAAAGCTCTGCTTAACCTGATTGGACCCCTTTTAAATAGATCAAGACGATTGGTATGAAAGGTATCGATTCGAGAAAAAAACTGTCAAGTTTATGATTGACCTTCTAAATATTATAGGTACATAGATTGAAATTCAATGAAATGTTTGCTAATATCTGCGTGCTTCCAAGTCTTACAACCATCAGCCCGACTTCATAAAATTTCTCAAATAACAGCAAACAAAATACAGAGTTTAAAGGGTTTCAAAGATTTTGGCTCTCCAGCTAGCGTAATTTATTTTGTTCCCCTCTACAAGCCATTTTGTATAGGATTAAGTGAAAATTTTCAGAATTGTAGTAGAATATGCCTTAAACCTGTTTCAAACTAAACAGAGCTGGCAAATTCTTTATGAAAAGCAGCTGTGTCTAACCTACATATGTATGTATATGTTAAATTTAGACTCCAGTTCAAATAATAATAAATAAATTGGGTTGTGCAACAGTCCGTTGAGAACTAGGGCCTAGTGACTTACAGCTCTCAACCATTCCTGTGTGCGAGTAATGTTGTCAGGTATGGAGGGGACTTACAGTTTTAAGCCGAATCCGAACGGCTAATTTGAGAAAGCACTTTTCATTCCAAGAATTACTCTTGGAGAATTTGTCAATTCCTCGCAAGAGTAAGTACCCGTGAAAAAACTTTAGATGGCATAGGCGGGGATCGAACCCAAGAACTCTGGCATGACAGTCCAACGCACTAACCATTATGAAACGGGTACTTCCCAGTTCAAATAGACTCGGGTTTAAAATATGACTATAAATATGCCCCATATTGTTTTGTGTCTTACATTAAGGTATGTTTAAATGCAGAAACGCATTCAAATGTTTAAAAATATTGAATTTAGGAGACATCACGTAACTTTAATTATTAATTTGATTCTTGTTCTTGAAAAATAGGGAAAAAACGTGACAAAGGCAAACAGGGTTGCTGTTTTTGTTTTAAAATATCCTTGTGTCACAATTCAAGAAGTGCAAAAAGTTAAGTCAAAAGATTTTTTTTTTAACTTACAGTTAAAACTAACATAAATGAACCGAAAAATTGTTCGGTGTTTTGATATTAAATTTTTTTTAAATGTGTCATAAGTGGCCGTGAGATCGTTTCAAAAACGAGTACAACAAGGTCATTTTCTGTTTTCAATTTTTCATTTTTAGCCATAAGAAACAAAGAAACATGGCGAAAGAGAGCATCTCTGTGTTAATAATAATACTTAGCTGCATACAAAATGTTAAAAACCCTTCATCTTCTACCTCAGTGTTGGAAAATGATAATACTAAACAAAACATTTTAATTGTTAGTATGAATGAAAACAAGAAAAATATTTTTCTTTCTTTACCAAAAAATACAAAAATTTATTGTTCTGATTCAGCGTGTTTGTGTTTTGTGCACAATTTCTATCACCACCGTAGCAAATTTATTAAAATTTTTCGTTTAACTTAGTTTGAGAATTTGAGTTGGAAATTAATTTTGTACCATTTCTGTTTTTTTTTTCTTTTGAACAATAATGGATACTTGATTACTGCACATATTCTGATATTTCGGGGGGGGGTTTCAACCCCTAAAACCCCTACCTGCGTTCGCCCCTGATGATCGTCATTGAATTTTCATCTACATAGGAGTAAGCTTTCAAAGAAAATGCAATCAAATACTTTACGAAGAATTTTTCATTCACTAATGTACTTTTACGTATTGTTTAATGTTAAGTTTTAATAAATGTTCATAATATCGAGACAATCCATAAATCTTTTTTTTTTAAAATCCAATTAAAAATAAAAATAAACCATTCAGAATTAATTATGACAAAATTAAATTTTCCATTTGTTGTTGTTATTGGTATTTGTATATCAGCTTTAGCATACCACCCAGAATTTTCTGTTTTTCCAAAGCATTAATGGATTTACCCATTTACGGACTCAAAAATTGATGTTATTTTTGTTTTTAATTTCTTTTTTTCACATCGGTCAGAGGAAAGTATTCTAAAATGAAAATATATTCTTTTGAACAGACAATATATAAAAATAATAATAAAAAAAAGAACAACAACACATTCACATAATATTATTTTAATTAAAAAACAAATTACGCTTCATTGGCTGGCATTGCCCTCGATTGTTATAAATATATACAAATACATATATGTGTATGTGTTTTTGTGTTGCATAAAGCCCAAATAGCCACTAAAAATGGACACAGAGAAAAAATAAGCTATATCTCTTTATAAAATTTTGTAGCTACATAAAACACAGATGATAGTTTAAAATAAGAATTACCATTCAAAATATACATTTTTCCCACACCAGCATAGATACGTTTCCAACTGAACGGATTATGAATAAATCAGAACATTTGTGTCATTTTTTTCTATGGCGCTATAGCTCTTTTTTATGGCAGCTTTGGAATCTAATTTGTTTAAAAAAAAAAAAATTATAAAATTGCAATACTGAAATAAGGACGAGTGTATCGAAACTGCAAAGAAAAACAAGTCAATATTTCGTAAATTGAGTAATTTTTATGTTTTGCTTACAAAAATTCCTTTAGAAAACAAAATATTAAACATTTTAAATTGAATTAAAATTGAATTAAAATTAAAATGAAAAATTAAGCAGAAAAATGATATATGCATAAATTTGTATACATAAAATATACATTTCAATGTCAACTACACCCTCAGGGTCAATAATTTTTCGGTTTCAAAAATAATGCTAAATATAGTACACAAATAACAATTGTATTGTGTTATGACTTTATCAAAGAGTATTCAATAAGATATCACTCACAGGCACAGCATGCGATGCTTTGAGCTAATTCTCAACCACTCTTTCGAACACTTCGGGGGATATCTCCGCAAAAATTTGAGAAATGTTAGTCTTTATGAATCACACAGTCTGTTGTCAATTCTCCATGATGTAGCCTCCTTACGACATCAATAAAGCTTTCACTTTCTTCAAACATCCTTACATTTTACCGATTACTAGCGTATAGCTATTCAATCAATTATGAAGACCGTTATTATCGCTCAAATAAGCTTCGTTAAAAATGGTCTTCAACAGGGAGCGGTGAATTCGCCGATTCTCTTCAGCATTTACACCAGCGATCTGATAGGTAGTCTTACAAAGGCAATTGCGTACGCCGACGATCTAATTGCGTACAGAACGGCCCGAAGGGTTGAGGTTATTAGAATTCTCTTGCAGCGTGATTTCGACAAGATTCAGCGATATTGCGACGACTGGAAACTGAAAATAAATGTCCAGAAGTCGGAGACAATTCTGTTCCGGACTCCGTTGGCTGGGGCCACGAGGGATACGTGCAAGAATTGGCGCAAGATGGTTATCGTTGATCTTCACGGGCAGCGATTAGCGAGCAAAAGTGTAGTGAAGTACCTCGGTATCTGGTTAGATCAGTATTTATATTTCGACAGACATATAAATGCTGCTCTGACCAGGGCCCGAGGAGCTTTCGCTCTGACGAAACGGCTGTTTTTTAGCAGTCGGCTTGACCCCAGAGTGAAGGTAATTTGCTACATGGCCCTCATACGGCCGATGATCGTCTATGGTTGTCCTGTGTGGTTCAACGTTGCCCCTTCCCAGATGGAGAAGTTTCGGGTGTTCGAGCGGCAGTGTTTACGACGCTGTACCGGCTTATATCGAACAGCCGAATCTTCTTACGTGCATTACTATTCCAACGAGGTCCTATACAACGGGGCTCGAATCAACAGAATTGACAATTTCGTGATAAAACTCGTTCGAGGTCACATTGCAAGAGCTATGTCTTCGACCAACAATTTAATTTTCGGGGCGTTCTTTCCGAATGACGAGTTTTTTGAAAGTGCACGCTTGAGCGGCTTCATTCCACCAGAAGCATTCCTCTTTTTAGATAGATGCGGTCTGATACAAGATAGATTGGCAGTTCCGCTAATCTACCACGTCAGACGACGAACCGTGGATAGGCGACTCCTGTACAATCGGGACGTCATGGCACAAGGCGGAACAGAGCTTCTTCGGTTCAGTAGGGCTGTGCCCGAACGGGACCGAACTGATAGGGTGAAGCAGGAGAGCCAGTTTTGGTGGCTTCAATCGGCACTTGATAGTGAGTAGTCGGGATGGGGTTTTAAGCCTTGGCCGGCTTACATACTTGTTTTATAGTTTTAGGGTTTAGTTTTAAGTAGAATAGGCATGGTGGCACAAAAAAAAATCACATAAAAAAAAATACAAAAAATACAAAAAAGAAAAATACAAAAAAAAGAAAAAATTAAAAAAAAATCATGGAATAATCAAAAAAATAAAAATAAAAAAAAGACAAAATATGAAAAACAAAAAACGTTAGGTAGTTAGATTTGCTGCTGTGGTTGTTCTAGTTTTAAGTAGTTTATAGGTAGAATAGGTAGTTTTAGTTAGATTTAAGTTTTATATTAAGGACCTTATTTTAAGTAGTTTTTAAGTAAAAATAAAAAAGGATATTGACATTAGTTTTTGCTAAATTTTCTAATAAATACACAAATAAATAAAATGAATTGAAGTTAAATAGATCTTGTAACTGCTGAAGTCGATGTAGAGCATCAAGCTCCAAAAATGAAGATATAGAGAGTAGGGCCGAAAGGCATTAGCATTAAGTATTATTGTTTAACTTAGAGCGTCTGTATGGGACCAGTAAGTTAGTTGTAAGTTATGGATAATTAGGCTAGTTTTATGAATTTTTGTCTAGCTTTAAGATAGTCTTAAGAATGAATTAATAAAAATGAATTTGGAAAAAAAAAAAAACTGTCATGCAAGGGGTCTTGGGTTCAATCCCTGCCTATGCCACCTAACTTTTTTCACGGGTACTGCCTTTTGCGAGGAATTGACAAATCCTCCAAGAGTAATTCTTGTCATGAAAAGAGTTGTTGGAAAAGAGGTGTTTGTGTACATTGGTTTTTAATTCTTGAGCATTATATTGACGGGTGAAGACATAGTAATACACATTTCACGTTCGTGTAGTACGGCTAAAGTTGGGATCGGGGATGAAGTGGTCGGCATACCTAGAAGACTGACTATTTTACTAGGGCAGTTTCCTTTAAGAAACCAAGAACAAAAGATGAAGAAAGAAATATTACGACAATGTTTGATCATTTTAAAGGTTCTTTGTTGGTAAACAAACTATTAAAAAAATTCAAAGGTAGTACCCAAAACTATGCAAATGGATTTCCATAGTTTTGTTTTAATGTTTAAAAAAACGAGTATTTTTTCGAAAAATCCATCACTGTTTTACTGATTTGATCTTTATGGTCTTGAAATCGAATTTGAAGCGGTAATGTCGAGTTAAAGGTGTTAAATCACAAGATATTGATATCCAATTGTGATAACATCTTCTAGAAATGACACGGTCATTAAATTTTTCGTGCAAAACTGCGAATTATGATTCTAGTTGAGTTAAATTCTTAGTAACGACGCATTTTTTACTCGTCAAATGTCAAAAGATGACAGCTGCCCCAATGAAAGTGAAATATCTTATTGGAAAACCTTATATATTAAAGAGTGTTTTCTTAGACGTACATATACATATATAGCTCTGAAATGTAATTAAAAAACAGGCTGGGATGCGACCCACACTTATAACTTTGTCTTGCTTCAAAGTTTGTAGGGTTTCGTGTTTTGTTTCTTAAAAATTTAAAAAATACCAACAATATTTTGCATATAATGAAATAGTTTGATTTTAAAATCTGTTTTTGTTAACGAGATTTTTAGTCGAAAACCAATTTTTACCAATTTAAGTAGCATTTCTTCAAAGTTTTTATTTCTTAAATAACAAATACAAATTGGATGAATGAAATGAATTTAAAGTCAATACCTACCTTCTATTTTTCACGAGATATCGAGAACCAAACATCATTTTTTTACCAAATTTGCGTACTATTTTTCGTAGATTTTATTTTTTTATGAAAAAAAAATTTAAAATTTACTGAATGTCGAAAATTATATTTCCTGTGAGTAAAATTAGTTTTTTAATGCCAATATTTTTAATTTTAAAAAAGCTATTTGAGTCGAAAATCAATTTTTACGAACTTTTAGTAATGTTTTTTTTTTAGGTTCTTATTTTTTGTAAAAAAAACTGTCAATTCGATTTCTCTCAAAATTTTATCGAATGTTGAAAACAATATTTCTATAACATTAAATTAGTTTGAAGCCAATGTCTCAAATTTTTAAAAAGATATTTACATCGAAAAACAATTTTTACCAACTTCTGTTAAATTTTTTTTTAGGTTTTTAATTTTTTGTACAAAAACTGTCATTTCGATTTTTTTAAAAGTTTGACTGAATGTTGACAACAATATTTTTTGAAAGATTAAAGTAGTTTAAAGCCAATGTCTCAAAGTTTTGAAAAGATATTTCAGTCGAAAATCAATTTTTAACAACTTTGAGCAATGTTTTTTTTTAGGTTTTTATTTTTTATAAAAAAAACTGTCAATTAGATTTTTCTCAAAATTTTATCAGATGTCAAAACGGTATTTTTCGTTGCACAAAATTGATTTGGAGATGAAATCATATTTTAGTCGTAGAATTTTCGAGGTAACAAATTTTTTATTCAGTTTTTTTGATTTATAAAAAAACCGTTAACTGTTTTTTTTTTACAAAAATATAATTGTTTTGTATCACGTTACACTTAGAGAATTGAAAAATCACTAATTGCTAAATTTTAGGTTGCAATTTACGAAAACCCCTTTTTTTAGTAAATCAAGACGATTTTATTATAAAATGAATGAGAAAGTTGTAATTTAGCATTCAAATATCTTCGTAAAATACAAAATTTTATAATTTGGTAATTATTATCAAAAGTTATAATTCGAGCTTGTTGAAATGAAAGTAAATTGCAACTTTTGAGGCGCAATCTACTATATATTTTAGGGGAATAATTTAATTTGACTACTCATGAATCTTGTTTTGCGAAATGTATGCGGTGATTTAAGCATTCTCAATTCTCAAATCAATAAAATATAATCACAATATAAATACTAAATACAGTTTGTCTTCTTTGAAGACTTGTAGCCAGGGCTGTCGAAGTACTGCAATAGCAGTATTTGTACTGCAATTTGTTTTTGCGTACTGCCGTACTGCTCACATGCCAAAAGTACTGCTTTTTTTTAAATTCACCAAATTGCTTTGATTGCTGAACTCATCCATCTTAAATACCCAGAATTTTTATCTTTCAACCCGGAACGTTCAAAAAAATCCCACATTTTAAGTAAAAAGAGAAGCCCGATCACTATTCATATCTATCAGCTATCGTCATTCCGTTCTATCTCCTTGTTGCTTAGGGATTTTCTGCAACGGTAAACTTAAATACACAAACTTCATTATCATTTTCAATTTCAAGTCCATTGCATATTGTTTGTATCGTTTTGCAAATTTTTCGAAAAAAAAAACTTATATATAATTACTTAGACCTATATCTATTTAAAATAAAAATATCATGGACAAGTAAGTTTCGTTGTATTTTATATATTATTTGATACATTTCATTGAAAATTCTTAGATTAGAAATCTAATTGTTTGAATTATTATATACATAAGTCTTTGTAAAGCTATTAAGAAACGGTTTGATTTTGATGACACAGTGCTTAATAAAGTGCAAAAACTTAACCCTAAAAATTTAGGTGAAAGTCTAGTTGACTTAATAGCCTTATTTCCAAACATTGCTAGAGATCTAGAAGTAGAAGATTTGGACTCTGAATGGAGGGCTATTTTAAACTGCAATGAGATGTCAAAAGAACATGATTTGGAAAAGTTTTGGCACGATGTATTTTTGGCAAAAAATGGCTTGGGAGAACTCCGTTTTCCAAACTTAAAGGTTTTTGTTGGAAATTTACTTGCTCTACCACACAGCAGTGCAACCTGCGAGCGGATATTTTCAAATGTTAATTTAATAAAAACAAACACCCGAAACTGCCTCAATGTTTCCACCGTATGTGGAATTCTTTCAGCAAAGTCTTTGTTAGGTGACTATAGCATACATCAATGGCAACCTTCACCAAATTTATTAAAAAAATATTCGAAAACTTAATGAAATAAAAAAATATAGTAATTTACTGATTTTTGCAGTACAATTTTATTTTTTTTTTCAAAGAATACAAAAATCCTAATAAATGCGCTAGTATGTACCTAATCAAAAATATATATGTTTTTAAAAATAATATTAATATATATGTTTTTAAAAAAATGTAAAACATTTTAAAAGCCTTGTCAAAACTTGTTCCTTTTATTTAATTTTAAATTGTAAGCTTTGGTATTTGTTTTGAAATTGAAACATAATGTACTAAATTTAACCAAAAAACGAAATTCTTCTTACCTTTTTTTAATCTTTTAATATTTAATAAAAAAATGTATACAAATTTCCTGTCTTATTTGCTGTATTGCCCCGTACTGCTATATTTTTCTGAGAGTACTGCAGGATCAAAAAGTGAAACGACAACCCTGCTTGTAGCAACTGTATAATTCGCAGTTGCTCTATGCAGCTCGGATTATATGGAGTCTCGATTTATTCGGGAAAGTATGCGTCAAGACAAGGTGTTATGGTCATTGGTAATCTTCTGATGAGCCCAACCATTGCATCGGGGCGAAACGCATATATGAACACTTATGCTGGTTTATATTTTTCATGATTTTAAATCATATTTATTAGAATAAGTTTATGTTGTAAATTACTAATGAAGATTGTTGATTTTGCAAAAAATTGTACTAGAATCTCTACATGATTGCTTGAAAATGGAAAGTAAATTAATCTTTAAAAGCTACAAATTGCTGCAGAAACTGTTTCAAATTACGACCCAAAAGTTGCAATTTAAAGATAACTAAGTATCAAAACTATGACTGCCATTTCCAAACTGCAGAATAACCTGTTTCAAATTACAACTCAAAAGTTGCAATTTAAAACAAAAGAAGTAGCAAAACATTAGTTGTCATTTGCAAACTAATGTATATTGTCGCAGTCTAAGAAAACAAGGGTTGAAATTTGCCACTTATGTGTGTAGGTATTTAAAAAAACGAATCATAATCTACAAGAAAACAATTTCAATCTACAAACTCCTGCTGAAATTCACGATAAAAACAAACATTAAATTGATACAAATTGATATCAAATTGCAATTCGCTGTTTGAAATATTTGATTTTCTCGGTCGAATTATTGCTACTCAAATGTAGTGAAATATGATTTTTGAGTGTCAATATCTTCATTTTGCTCATTTTATGAAATTGCAAACAAAAAGTAGCAATTTACTTATTTCGAAGCCAAGGTCCAAAACTGGATTCATTTTCGTGATTTGTAGCTTATTTTTCTTGATCTGATCTAAGAATTCTTTCCGTGTATAATATACATATAATATAAAATTTAATTTAAGTCTCTAGCGTTATTGGTCCATGAGATAGATAGATAGATAGATAAATTCTTTATTTTTTTCATCCCAAAGTTTAAAAATTTTTATACTTAAGAATAAGGACATGGCAATACTGTCGTCTGCCTGAGGGCGGTCTAATGTCACACTCTTAAAAGGTCGACCACGTCCGTCAATCGTGTTAAACAAGCCCTTTTCATTTGAGCTGAAACATGAGTTGTGATATAAATTCTAAATCTTGGTCCATGAGATATTTAGGATTAACCAAAATTTTCCCCTTTTTTTAAACTGCTATGGTAAAAAAAACACCCACGCAATTTTCTTGAGAGCCCGTTCTGCATCTTTCTGCCTTATTATCTGTATAACAAAATTTATTTGAAGTCGATATTTCTTCTGGTTCTTGAGCTATGGACGACGAAAAAAACGTCGCGAACGTACGGTACGGACGTACGGACATATATAGTACGTACACACGCACGCACAGACATTTTTGTAAAAATCTTTTATTTCGGCTCTAGGGGCCTTGAAACATCGAGAAATTTCAAATTTTTCAATTTGACAAATCGGACCTCCCATTACAAGAACTTCCTATGGGAAGTTAATAAACCACTTGACAGCTTACAAAATTTAAGCAAGTAAAAATAGTTTAAAAAATTTTGGGAGCGGTAAGTTCTAATAGACAGTTAAATCAAAGTAATGTCAAATTTAATCAAAATTACAACTTTTAGTTTTTAAAAACTTAAAGGTTTTTTAGTTTTATCCTGGGAGATCATAATTCTATTTGGTAATAATAATTCCACCTGGACCAATCAAAGTCTTTTTAGAAAAATGAATCCTTACAAGCTCATTTGTTATCATCTCAAAAACGATTAAATGACTAATTTCTCCTTACTCTCGATTACATTAAGTTATCCAATATTATTTATCTCTTCATCCAATTACTTCTTCACCTCAAGACGTGTCATTAGAAAAAAGGACTCCCTCAATTTTTCTCTATAATTTTGTCTCATAGAAAAATAAAAAGACGAAAACGAAGACAAAGACAAAAAGAAAAAGAAATAACATTAATGTTTAACTATAATTAAGATTGCTGACAAGTAATATCCTTGCGTTGACATGCTTGATTCTAATCTGAATCCTGGAAGACCAACTTCCGCCGCCGCCGCTCAATGGAATATAACAAAGATTATTTTATTAAAGGACATTCCAAGGTGCAAACAAAAAAAAAGGACAAAACGATTTACCCTTTGTAGGCGGTGGAGGGGAAGGACTAAGATGAGAAGGAGGAAAACACCCAATGACAATTCTCTCTTTCTCTTATAAGGGAAATGAATACGTAATTGAATAAGTTAAAAAGTTTCCTCTGCATAAGGATGACTCAGGGAATATACATCCAGGACAACTGAAAGAGCCAAATGATTAATTACAATGTGCTGCCAAGCCGCTGCTGTCCATCGGCAGGAGAAGGAGGAAAATGGAAGCGTGTGGGGGCTATCACCACCACTGCCGCCACCACACCACCGAGGAGCGAAGATGCCAAGGAAACGGCCCTTTTTCCATCAGAATCACACCATTGTTCGGCAAAAGAGTCGTCATTCATCATGGTGATTAATTTTATTTCTGGGCCAGTTTTCGAGATACGGCCGATTGGCCAATTAAGTAATAATATAAATGAACAATTCATTTATATCGTTTCCAATTGTGAAGTCGTGTCGAGGGCATGGCACGGTATGGCCGGCAGTATAATAAAGGATTCTTGAGGTATATGATTACGCGTTAAGGCAATCTGCAGCGCAGCTTCTCAGAAATTCGAAATTAATTTCACTTTTATTTTATATACTTTTGTTGTTTTTGCCTGAATTGTGTCTGCCTGAATTTCGATGGTCATATGTGAAATGTGAATGACCATCACGGTGAAGAAATCATACATTCTACTGACGTGCTATTTTTTATGTCCGTATATTATTTTCGATTATGAAGAATAATATCACAGACATATGGTGCTAGAAATATGAGCAATAGTAAAAAAAATAATATCTATGTGCAAAATAAGCTGAATGTGCTCAATGCTCATACTCAATTTGTATTTTTTGATCTAAATTAAGTGCATATGAATGGATGATTTATACAATAAATACATCAGGAAACTTCTACTAAGGTAGAGGGAAATGCGTCTTTGAACGTCATTCCTACCCATTTAACAAATTTTGAAAAGAAGGTGTAGCATAACAATCTGCAGATGTGTACATTTCATAATAATAAGGAACACAAATATCTACATCCTATTATAAAGGACACGGAGTAGGATATCAAAGTCGTGCTTGGTGACTTTACTGCTAAAGTGGAAAAGAAAATATCTTTGGCGGCTTGCAAATAATCGACTTTGCTACAGCTTGTAATACAGTGATAAAAAGCACTAGGTTTCACAACCTGACTATATCCAGATGGCTCAACTAAAAACTAACCACTTTCTTGTTGTGACAAAGTGCAGACGCAGAGCCCGACTATCTAACGAAAAGCAATTATAGACCGCACAAAGAAAGAAATTCAACACTGCATGCCTTAGCACACCAGAGAATACCAGAGAATGCAGTGAGCAATTGACTAGGTAACTCTCAGTTGTACTCTCATCTACCAGCGTCAATAGCTAGTGGAACCAGTACCGCGATATCATTAAGAAAGTAGCCGAGACTACTATATGCTATCAGCCACCAAATTAAAAGAATCCTTCCTGAAGCAGGAGACGGAAAATGCACGAATGCAAATGCTGCAACGGAAAACAAGAGCAGTTAAAGAAGAGTAGCCTTAAAAAGAACGAAAGACAAAAAACCTTGCGTAGAAAGAAAAAGAATATCCGCAGATTCTTAGCTTAGGTATCTCGAGGAGTCCAGCACCTCCACCAACACCCGCCGCCTGTTCTACAAAACTGCCAAGCAAATGGCATCTGGTTATAATGGGTGATTTTTTTGAGGTTAGGATTTTCATGCATTAGTATTTGACAGATCACGCGGGATTTCAGACATGGTGTCAAAGAGAAAGATGCTCAGTATGCTTTGACATTTCATCATGAATAGACTTACTAACGAGCAACGCTTGCAAATCATTGAATTTTATTACCAAAATCAGTGTTCGGTTCGAAATGTGTTTCGCGCTTTTTTATCGACAAATTTTGTTCAGCGATGAGGCTCATTTCTGGTTGAATGGCTAAGTAAATAAGCAAAATTGCCGCATTTGGAGTGAAGAGCAACCAGAAGCCGTTCAAGAACTGCCCATGCATCCCGAAAAATGCACTGTTTGGTGTGGTTTGTACGCTGGTGGAATCATTGGACCGTATTTTTTCAAAGATGCTGTTGGACGCAACGTTACGGTGAATGGCGATCGCTATCGTTCAATGCTAACAAACTTTTTGTTGCCAAAAATGGAAGAACTGAACTTGGTTGACATGTGGTTTCAACAAGATGGCGCTACATGCCACACAGCTCGCGATTCTATGGCCATTTTGAGGGAAAACTTCGGAGAACAATTCATCTCAAGGAATGGACCGGTAAGTTGGCCACCAAGATCATGCGATTTGACGCCTTTAGTCTATTTTTTGTGGGGCTACGTCAAGTCTAAAGTCTACACAAATAAGCCAGCAACTATTCCAGCTTTGGAAGACAACATTTCCGAAGAAATTCGGGCTATTCCGGCCGAAATGCTCGAAAAAGTTACCCAAAATTGGACTTTCCGAATGGACCACCTAAGACGCAGCCGCGGTCAACATTTAAATGAAATTATCTTCAAAAAGTAAATGTCATGGACCAATCTAACGTTTCAAATAAAGAATCGATGAGATTTTGCAAATTGTATGCGTTTTTTTTTAAAAAAAGTTCTCAAGCTCTTAAAAATCACCCGATATTAAAATAAAATCTATTCTATTCCTTCTATGAAAATAACAAGTATACGCCCGAGTGAACCTTTTTATAAAGTATCGCATTTTCCATATCTGCATGGATACCAGTCGCGTTATTGAATAGAAATTAAAGACAAAATAACTACAAACACCTTTCTATGATTTGATTCACCCTGACATATGTGTCCCTTTCACACCTGAACTTTTTTTGAATCCAACCGCTACAGGTCGTTCAGACCATTCCAGAAGGGTAATGAAAGGGTTGTCCACTTCCTTTAGCAACGGGTAGGCCTGCTAGCACACGCTCGTCATAGCTCGTCGACGACGGGGTGGGATCTTGTTGCCGAAAATGGACGGTGTTACGTTTTTATTTCAGGCCTTAATATTCGAAGCTGTCATTCGAGAAATATATTATTTTGTATTAAGAGTTGTGGAACCCGAATTTTGATTACTCAAAGAAAAGATCGTCATACTAGTTGAGAACATAGGTGGTAGTGCTCCCTGAGCCTTATACCCTCCCCTCACGTCATCAATAAAAAAAATAATTCGTATTGAGACGTACCTATGGTTATTGCCAGGACTCCTTATACGACAATAACCCCTAAACTGAATTAAAACTTGCTTACTTACATTATCCCGTCGAAAGTCTCAATCACCTTCTTTTGATCTCACATCCTTATTTTTGTTACTCAAAACTTCTTCATATTATTATAATTTCTACCAAAAATTTATACGACAAAACATATTCAAACTTACTAAACCTGGAACATCGATAATTGTATGATATTTAGAAACCAAAAACTGCCACAAAAAAGATTCATACTGCATGAAAATTTCATAAACAAAAACTTCAATTTAATAAGTTTATAGTAAGGTAGATTTTTACAATATACAATATACTTCTTCTTTAATTATTCTTAGGCGTTAAGGGAAAGACGTGGTTTCATGAATTGATTAGGATACGGATAGGAAACAAAATTTTAAAGAGATGAGATATGTTTTCAAAGATATAACTTCTGTCTTAGTTATATATTTTTTTTTTGCTTCTATAAACTTCACTGGTTACAAATATAATAAAATATGAGTTTTTTTTTTTTTATAAAGTAGTTTTATATTTACTTACTTTGTTCCTTTATTGAACTTACGGCTGCGACTCCTGGTGAAAATTTTAATTTTCTGTCAAATTTAAAAATCATATTTATTTATATTTGCACTCTCAATTCCGATTTCTTTTCACAGATGTTCTTCTCCTTAGATTTTTGGTGGGGAAGGGGGGTTATAATATTAGAAAGTGACTGGAATTCAGGAGAGGAGAATTGATGTTTTTGGGGAGTTTGATCTTTGTTTTAGTTAAAAATTGCTCTTAATATATGTTGTTGCTGCTTTCTCAATTATGTTGGTATATGGGATTATCAAGTGTTTCGTTTTGTTCCGAACTTAGGTGAAGTGGCTATTGATCGAACCAAATGGTTACTCATACATAGGTTAGTTAGGTTTGATATAATTCTTCCCACCCGCGTGGCTCTTCTCGTTAGCGCTTCGTGTGTCAAACTAAATAAGTTCAACTGGCGCCTCTTGCTGTTATCTGATAACAATTATTCAGAGAGAGTACAGAAGGATGAATACAAAAAAAATACGTATACCAAAAAATAAAACGTAAGAGTCTTACCTAAAGTGGAATTTCACCAGCTCTAATTAAATGTCAACCGGACTATAGCGTCACGCGGTTTAATTCTGGCACCTAGATCTTCAATTTATTTCGTTTTTTATTAACTTCCCATAGGAAGTTATTGTAATGGGTCCGATTTGACAAATTGAAAATTTTGACATTTCTCGACGTTTCAAGGTCCCTAGAGTCGAAATAAAAGATTTTTATAAAGATGTCTGTGCGTGCGTGTGTACGTACGTACGTCCGTACGTTCGCGACGTTTTTTTCGTCGTCCATAGCTCAAGAACCAGAAGAGATATCGACTTCAAATAAATTTTGTTATACAGATAATAAGGCAGAAAGATGCAGAAAGGGCTCTCAAGAAAATTGCGTGGGTGGTTTTTTTACCATAGCAGTTTAAAAAAAAGGTGAAAATTTTGGTTAACCCTAAATATCTCATGAACCAATGACGCTAGAGACTTGAATTAAATTTTGTATTATATATTGTAACGTGATACAAAACAATTATATTTTTGGAAAAAAATTCAATTAACGGTTTTTTTTATAAATCAAAAAAACTGAAAAAAAAATTTGTCACTTCGAAAATTTTACGACTAAAATATGATTTCATCTCCAAAACAATTTTGTGCAACGAAGAATAATGTTTTTGACATCTGATAAAATTTTGAGAAAAATCGAATTGACAGTTTTTTTACAAAAAATAATAACCTAAAAAAAAATAAAAAAAAAGTTGGTAAAAATTGAGTTTTGATTCAAATATCTTTTCAAGACTTTGAGATATTGGCTTTAAACTACTTTTATCTTTCAAAAAATATTGTTTTCAACATTCAGTAAAATTTTGAAAAAAATAGAATTGACAGTTTTTTTACAAAAAATTAAAAACCGAAAAAAAATTTAACAAAAGTTGGTAAAAATTGATTTTTGACTTAAATATCTTTTCAAAAATTTGAGATTATGGCTTCTAACTAATTTTAACTTATAAGAAATATTGTTTTCAACATTAGGAAAAATTTTAAGAAAAATCGAATTGACAGTTTTTTTACAAAAAATGAAAACCTAAAAAAAAAAATAACAAAAAGTTGGTAAAAATTGAGTTTTGACTCAAATATCTTTTCAAAACTTTGAGATATTGGCTTTAAACTACTTTTATCTTTCAAAACATATTGGTTTCAACATTCAGTAAAATTTTGAAAAAAATAGAATTGACAGTTTTTTTACAAAAAATTAAAAACCGAAAAAAAAATTAACAAAAGTTGATAAAAATTGGTTTTCGACTTAAATATCTTTTCAAAAATTTGAGATTATGGCTTCTAACTAATTTTATCTTATAAGAAATATTGTTTTCAACAGTAGGAAAAATTTTGAGAAAAATCGAATTGACAGTTTTTTTACAAAAAATAATAACCTAAAAAAAAAAATAAAAAAAAAGTTGGTAAAAATTGAGTTTTGACTCAAATATCTTTTCAAGACTTTGAGATATTGGCTTTAAACTACTTTTATCTTTCAAAAAATATTGTTTTCAACATTCAGTAATATTTTGAAAAAAATATAATTGACAGTTTTTTTACAAAAAATTAAAAACCGAAAAAAAAATTTAACAAAAGTTGGTAAAAATTGATTTTCGACTTAAATATCTTTTCAAAAATTTGAGATTATGGCTTCTAACTAATTTTAACTTATAAGAAATATTGTTTTCAACATTAGGACAAATTTTGAGAAAAATCGAATTGACAGTTTTTTTACAAACAATAAAAACCTAAACAAAAAAATTAATAAAAGTTGGTAAAAATTGATTTTCGGCTCAAATAGCTTTTGAAAAATTAAAAATATTGGCTTCAAACTTATTTTATTTCACAGAAAATATTGTTTTTTATATTCAGTAATTTTTTTATAAAAATCCAACAGTCCGTTTTTTCATAAAAAAAAATAAAATCTACAAAAAATAGAACGCAAATTTGGTAAGAATTGATACATTTAGACAAACTTTTAAGCAAGACAAATCGAAAGACGGGATGGGAAGTTATCAGTGTGGGTCGCATCCCAGCCTCTTTTTTTAGATTGAGATGATATCAAAATATTAACCCACCAGTTAAACTTTTAATAATATCGTATAGCTTAGGCACACTTTCACTAGACTTTAGATTTTTATATATATAGGTTGAATTTACCAACTTATTATTCTTCCGCGTAGGTGGAAGAAATATTTCTCAATTTATTTGTTTGATCTTGTGACGAAACGTGTTAAAGATCTAAAAATTATTTAAATACAAATCAGACGATAGCACTATAAAATTAAAGTTTGACTGTACCTAATTTTATCTTTGCACTCGAGCCACGGTATAAAATATAAAAAAAAATTCTAACTTTAGGACTTTTTGAGCTTATGTCCTTCTCTTTTACGAATTATGCGCCAACTAAACCTAATCGCGCTGGTCACTTTTCTTAATTCTTGTTTCATAAAAAGATTATGAGAGTTTAGAATTCCGAGTAAAACGTACGATTTACCTGCACTGCAGAAGTCCGTTTTCTGACGTTCCGCTGCGGTATCGCTATTCCTTACATTTATTTAATTCGTTGTACATACAAAAATTTCTTTTCCATCGCTTTTACTAAATTTCGAATATTGACAGTGTTAGTAGATGAATTTTATTTTATGGTAGGATATATTTTATCCTATTTTTATATTAATTTTAAATATAATTTTGTTTGACCAAAGTGATTTCCCTACAAATATGGCAGTGATGTTAGGGTGCACCAGCTTATCAACCAAGTGTAAGAAAAGGAAAGTATGCCCGATAACTTGTCAAGTATCTAAATATCCCCAATCTACAAAAAATACGATCCTACGACCAGAAAATATTACCTTCAAACTAATTTTATCTTATAAGAAATATTGCTTTGAACATTCGATAAAATTTTGAGCAAAATCAAACTAACAGTTTTTTAACAAAAAATAAATACTTTACAAAAGTATTACTAAAAGTTCGTAAAAATTGATTTTCGACTCAAATATCTTTTTTAAAATTAAAAATATTGGCTTCAAACTAATTTTACTCACACAAAATATTATTTTCGACATTCAGTAAATTTTGTATTAATATCCAAAAGTCAGTTTTTTTTTCATAAAAAAATAAAATCTACAAAATATAGTACGCAAATTTGGTAAAAAATCATGATCGGTTCTCGATATCTCGTGAAAAATAAAAGGTATTGACTTTTAATTCATTTTATTCATCCAATTTGTATGTGTTTAAATAAATGTTACTTAAATTGGTAAAAATTGGTTTTCGACTAAAAATCTCGTTAACAAAAACTGATTTTGAAATCAAACTATTTCATTATATGCAAAATATTTTTGGTAATTTTTAAATTTTTAAGAAACAAAACACGAAACCCTACAAACTTTTAAGCAAGACAAATCGACAGACGGGATGGGAAGTTATCAGTGTGGGTCGCATCCCAGCCTCTTTTTTCTTTGGTTTTACGATGGCGCTTATTGGGAGTAATTTCTTCCTGTGCTTCATAAGACTCCTCGCCAATTACTTCCGAAAACGATAAGTCTCCCTGAGTAGACGAAAGTGGAGTCTGATCGTTTGAAGAAGGCAAGGATGTTGCTACGAGTTGTTATTGAGGAGAGCAAGTTCTGGACAGGAGGCTGAATTGAATGTTTGGCTCCATACACTTCGTCCAATGTATCGAAATGTTCTCAAGTTTTCGCATCCTTTCCAGTTTCTTTGTTTCTTTTTTTTTATTTTTTTTTTATATGTGATGATCACATTTAGGAACTTTCGATGAATTTGGTCTTTGTTATGATTAAAATCTGGAGCCACACATTTTATCTCCTCTAGAACTTCCTCTAATAAAAGTTTAATCTCGGCGCTGGTAAAATATTCCCTGAAATTCATCAAATTAATTAATTTATAAACAATTTAAAATTTGGTTACATACTTTCCATTCTCCTTTTCTGCCATTCTTGCAACAAATCGCGTCGGCATCAACAAGTTATCAAGAAAATTCTTGATGCTTTTTTTTTAATATTTACGCATCAGTTTATTCAAGTTTGCAATGATGAACAATTGACATTTAAAGTGATGCCAATTATTTGCGTTTATGAACGTTATACAGGGATGATCGCAAATCAGTGCCAGTGATGCGTTTGTGGATTTACACCACAGTGTATACCACTCCCAAGTTCCATTTAATATTTCATATAGTATATTAATAGATAAGAAACTATCCCGAAAATATAGCCGTCGTATCTCTTATACAAAATTGAGCAGACTGCTATAAAATGGAAAATATCTTCTGGTTCTCTTTTTTTACATAAACCACAAATCTGCTGAAATTAAAGTTTCAGATTTAAACTAGACATTGTACTTATAACTTAAGAGCATCCTACATTTATATATACTAAGTTAAAATAAAAGTGACGCACCTTCAAATTTCGCAATAATTCCAAATATGTAACAAAGCTTTAATTTGCCTCGGCATACCTTGAATAAGGTTTTTTATTATCGCGTCATTCGAATTATCCCACTCCTCAGTCTGACCTGATCTCGGCCCATCCCACTTAGTTTCTCGAGAAGAGCAGGGCACTTCCTTATCATTTTTTCCAGCAGATCCGAAATATGTTCGATGGGATTCATGTCCGGGATCATGGCAGGCCAAGTCATCACATCGAATTTTACTTCTTCTAAGTAGTCCGTAATGCAAGTGGCAACGTGAGGTCTCGCATTGTCTTAAATCAGCAAGAAATTTTTACCAATAATTGGTGCGAAAGGAACCACATATTCTTCCAAAATGTTGGTGATGTAATAATTGTAGTTCACTGATCATTCCACCATGCACAGTCCAGTTATTCCGTGCACGGAAATTCCTGCTCACACAATGACGTAAACCCCTGGGCAACTGTTCTTGGTGAAGGCGAGCAAATTCCAAAATAATAACAACACATCATAAAGTACGACTGCACCACTTTTTTTTTGTAACTCAGTGTAGTTTTCTTCTGACCTTCTGTAACTAAACTACACTTTTGCTCGCAGTTTTCTGTTGATACTATTGGAAGCAAACAATTTTTGCTTTCCTACTTCTACTTCCCTAATATTTTTCTTTAACATGTCATGTTTAAGGTAGTACCCGTAGCGTGATGGTCACTCCGTTGGCTAGGGCCACGAGGGATACGTGCAAGAATTGGCGCAAGATGGTCATCGTTGATCTTCAAGGGCAGCGATTAGCGAGCAAAAGTGTAGGGAAGTACCTCGGTATCTGGTTAGATCAGTATTTATATTTCGACAGACATATAAATGCTGCTCTGACCAAGGCCAGAGGAGCCTTCGCTCTGACGAAACGGCTGTTTACAGCAGTCGGCTCGACCCCAGAGTGAAGGTAATTCGCTACATGGCCCTCATACGGCCGATGATCTTTTATGGTTGTTCTGTGTGATTCAACGTTGTCCCTTCCCAGATGGAGAGGTTTCGGGTGTTCGAGCGGCAGTGTTTACGAAGCTGTACCGGCTTCTATCGAACAGCCGAATCTTCTCACGTGCATTACTATTCCAACGAGGTCCTATACAACGGGGCTCGAATCAACAGAATCGACAACTTCGTGATAGAACTCGTTTGAGGTCACATTGCAACAGCTATGTCTTCGACCAACAATTTAATTTTTGTGGCGTTCTATCCGAACGACGAGTATTTTGAAAGTGCACGCTTGAGCGGCTTCATTCCAGCAGAAGCATTCCTTTCTAAGATAAATGCGGTCTGATACAGGATAGATTGGCAGTTCCGCTAATCTATCACGTCAGACGACGAACCGTGGATAGGTGACTCCTGTACAATCGGGACGTCATGGCACAAGACGGAGCAGAGCTCCTTCGGTTCAGTAGGGCTATGTCCGAACGGGACCGAATTGATAGGGTAAAACAGGAGAACCATTTTTGGTGACTTCAATCGGCACTTCGGGATAAGGTTTTAAGCCTTGGCCGGCTTACATACTTGTTTTATAGTTTTAGGGTTTATCTTTAAGTAGAATAGGCATGGTGGCACAAAAAAAATACACAAAAAAAAACACACAAAAAAAAAACAAAAAAAAAAAATAAAATAAAAAAAACATGGAATAAGAAAAAAAAAGGACAACAAAATATGTTAGATTATTAAATTTGCTGCTGTGGTTGTTCTAGTTTTAAGTAGTTTATAGGAAGAGTAGGTAGTTTAAGTGAGTTTAAGTTTTATTTTAAGAACCTTAGTTTTTAAGTAAAAATGAAAAAAGATATTGAAATTAGTTTTTTTTAATTTTCAAATAAATATAAATAATAATAAATAAATATAATAATTAGGGCCGAAAGACATTAGAATTAGGTATTATTGTTTAACTAAGAGTGTCCGTATGGGACCAGTAAGTTAGTTGTAAGGTATGGTTAATTAGGCTAGTTTTATTAATTTTTGTCTAGCTTTAAGATATTTTTAAGAATGAATTAATTAAAATGAATTTAAAAAAAAAAAAAGTGCGTTGGACTGTCATGCAAGGGGTCTTGAGTTCGATCCCTGCCTGTGCCACCTAACTTTTTTCACGGGTACTGCCTCTTGCGAGGAATTGACAAATCCTCCAAGAGTAATTCTTTTTATGAAAAGTGCTTTCTCAAATTAGCCGTTCGGATTCGGTATATAAACTGTAGGTCCATTCCATTACTGACAACATTGCTCGCACACAGGAATGGTTGAGAGTTGTAAGTCACTAGGCCCTGGTTCTTCATGGACTGTTGCGCCACCTAATTTTTTATTTATGTCATGTTTAAGTTATAGGTTAACAGCACTCCTAAATATTTTGATGACTCTCAAAATCGCTGTCTTCGTTTCTGGATGTTAATAAGTAGATTCTAAATTTCGTAATGTGACTGAAGTCTATTTATTTGGAGTTGAAGTGAAAAGGGGTTGCCAGACAGCATAACAAGGTCATCCGCGTACATTAGCACCTTAATAACAAGAGAATAAAAATTCGTTTTTAAAACTCAGGTTGAGTCGGATCTCCTTTTTTATATATTGCTTAAATTAGGACGATACACAGCCATTATTAAAAACATGAAGAAATACAAAATCAAGATTTTTAGTTGTTCATTATTGAATGCCGTCATTTCTCGATATCAGGTTCATGATTTTAAAAGCGATAATTTTTGTCGATGTAAAAAGTTGAAAGTATTTAAATGAGTGTTTGCGAATTTTTCTGCAGTTTTTATCAAACTATTTACGTTTCGACGTCAAAGCAGAATAGGTATTTTTATTATTCGTTACAGAAGCAAAAATAATTCTTGTTATGCTTTCGTCTATTTTTTCTACTGTACAAAATAACTTAAATTAATGAATACAATGCTGATCATGAAGCTCTTTGTAACGAGTTGCCGTATTCTTATCTCATTTAAGTTATCAAAAATTATTGGAGCTCCTCTTGTGATGAACTCTTTGAAATGAGCACCAAAAAATCGTTAACGACGTTGTACCACTCTTCAGATATTGACGAAAAGGCTACAATCGATTTGACCTGACCATCGTCATTCGTCACCTAATTTTGCACTTATAGCTTAGTTAATAATACTTTTGATTTTGTATACATACTAACTTATTTTAAATATTTTTATTTTATTTTGTTTAAATTTTTGAATAATGAGTAGGTAAATTAAATCTATACAGACATATTAAATGAATTGCCTTGTTCAGTTACTTAAAACATAATTCTCAAACTTTTTAACAGAAAAATATCAAATTTGTAAGCTTTCATTCTTAATATGCTGTAGTTTCTATCAATTCTTGATTTTTCATAGTTCGGTTCACTCACTCTGCTTAGCGTTTATATATTTAAGATTAACTCGAAGACCATTTAATTTGGCTAAACATTGACCAAATTTTCATCGTCACCTATTTTAATAAAAAATACATAAGTCCTTGTAAAGAAATTTTGAAGTACCATTTAAATTCAATACACTTCATAATTTCTTCAGAAACGATTTAAACTCTTTCTTATTGCTGTAAAACCGACATATGGAAACATTTAAGTAAACTTCCTTTGACTACTACATCAAATGCTTAGCGGATTAGTATATGTAGTTTAAGACCCTCTCGATACAAACTATTCTATTGCTTTAAACTCCTTTCAAAAGAACAACCCATTTGAATCCCCTGATCCTTATTCACTTATCATAAGCAACAAAATAAATTAGCACATTTCTCCTGCAATTTAATGTACATAATATTGACGAATATATAAATTCTGTAACACCCTGTCTTAGGCCAATTAGTCGCATTGAAATGTGCATTTCAAAAACCATAATGCGGTTCTATTTACATCGAATCGTCGGTTGTCTTCTTCGTCGTTGTCGTTCGTCGTCCTGTCGCTCGTCCTGCCGTCATCACCGTCACCACCGTCATCGCTCTTCATTGCGAAGCGAATACAATAATATCCAATTTCTGTTCACTCTGGCTCTGCTTCACTCTGCTCTGCTCTGCTATGCTTTGCTCTGCTCTGCTCTACAAACGAAAGGATTCTTTGAGAGGCTTATGTTTTGCAAACGCAGCGCATTTTGATTTATCTTATGTCGTAATGATCGTCGAATCGAGTGAAATGATGAATACGATGGCGATGAAATGATGATGTGCGACGCGGTGGAACTTGAAGCCCAATTAGAAGGAACAGGATACAGAATACATGTTAATGGTTTTCTGTCAGCTTTTCCTTTGGGAGTGCTTGCCTTTTAGAACTCTACTGTCTCCTTTCAATGTGAATTTATCTTTTTTTTCGTCGTACTATGGCATCGTCCTTGTTGTGTTTTTGTTCTTCTTTCAGTTGTTGTTGTTGTTTTTGTTGATAGGGTAGATTCACAATAGTTATAACCATCCAAAGGATATACGAAACAGGTTCATATGTACATAATATATACAAAAATAAAAACAAATACACAAACATAGATATGGATATGGAAGTATTGTTAGTGTCTATATGATGGATAATGTTGATTTATTTTTCCTCCTCAACTATTATAGTGAAATAGAAAACCCGGGCGGAGTAGTATAGAGACAATACAGAAATGCGGATGGGATAGGTCCTTATTCGAGCACCATGAGAGTACGTATATGGAATATTGTGTTTGCTCCTCCGGCTTTTGCTCTGGGATCGGGATGTGTATATAGTGTATCTTTAGTGTACTCGTATAATATGTGATGTTGATGGATCACAATGACTTATGATGTGGAAAGATGAATGAATATGGGCTCAGATTTACAATACGCAACTGATTTGATTGGAAAAGCTATTTGTTTGTGTGACTTGACTGGCTTTCGAAAGGATTTAACTCACTTGACACTCGCACTATTAATATACACAATATATCTCACAATATACACTAGACTGATTCAGAAAAAAGAATCAGAATCAAATTTCAATGCAACTATAGCTTTTTGGTTTGAAGCTTAGTGAAATAATAATCCTGTCCAAATTTCGGGTCTTAAGATTTAGTTTCTGTTAACCAGCCGCTCCACTGGTCTTTATGTCAAATAATACATCTTCAATATTCGATTCAATAAAATATTTTACAAACATTATATAAATTAAAGCAGAATAAAAAGCGGCGTTAAGCTGAGATCACACGATTGGTCAAATGTACCGATTTCGGCCGAAATTTTTCTGTACACATTTGCTGACAGAAACTTTGTGTACCGAAAATATTTGTAGGTGTTCACACGATTGGTGTATTTTAGCCAAATATTTTCTGCGCTTATTTGTACACTACAAGAATATGACCGATATCTGTACAACCCTGTCACACGATCTGTCATTATTATATTAAAATGAAAATTATATAAAATTAAAATGATGTCCATACGGAAAAAAAAGAAAATAGCTGCCATAATGTGCATTTGTGTATATTTAATTGAAAAACAAAACAAAAAAAAGGCACGGAAGCGAAGTGTTTGGGTGCGGGATTGGCTCCTGAGAAGGAGTACTGATGACGCTTGTGTAAAAACTTTGGCGGAGTTCCGGGAAATCGAAAATCAGAAATTTTTATTTAAAAATTTCTTGCAAATGAATGAAGCCACTTTTAATGATCTGCTTAAATTAGTTTCTCCACAAATAAAAAAAAATAACACCAGCATGCACCAAGCTATCTCAGCAAATGAAAAATTGGCAGTCACGCTACGTTTTTTAGCTTCTGGAGACAGCTTCAAAAGCTTATCGGTTCACTTTCGAATAGCACCAAATACCATATTTTTGTTTGTGCCAGAAGTGTGCAAGGCCATCTATGATGCATTAAAAAAATGAATATTTAAAGGTATACTATATATAATCATATTTAAAATATATTAATTAATATCACATTATGCTCTTGCTAGGTCCCAAACAATGAACAGATGTGGATTGACATTACCCAACAATTTAATGCGAAATGGAATTTTTCCAATTGTATCGGCGCAGTTGATGGGAAGCATATTGTTTTGACGGCTCCACCGCGGTCTGGTAGTAGATACCTTTTATAACTACAAAGGCACTCATAGCATTGTTCATAAACAAAAAGGGATATGAGAACTATTAAGATATGATGCAGTATCAACACTTCTTGGCCTAACCAAGAATTATTCATTGTATACAATACAAAATATTCTTTTAATTATTGCATCATCCGCAGACAAACCAAGATTTGCTGCGTTAGCAAGTAAGTTGTATAAAAAGGGATAGTTCGATCTCAAACAGTTCAGATCTAATATTCATCTCGACGTATAAGCTAAAGATTTCCCCCCACCAGCGGTAAGGGATCTGAGGCTTCAAATTGAATGAAGTGACAATTTTTTAAATACGAATTTTTGTCTTTTATTTTATAGAATATATTTTTTAGTATATCGGCGATACTAAAATATAAATTGCACTTATCTGCACTATGATCGGTCATTAAGTGGCAAAACAAATTATCTGCACATTTAAGAATTTTTTCTGTCTTCATCGGTGTATGAACAGTTCACACGATTGGTACAAGACAGCTCATTTTTATCTGCCTATCTGCCAAAAAAATTGTCCTATCTGCCTTATGCCCAATATTTTCTCCCATTCACACCATCTGTACATACAAATGGACAAAAATCGGTACATTTGACCAATCGTGTGACCTCAGCTTTATGGGCAACAACACATGTCAAAAACATATCAGGCAATGTTAAAAAACGTTTATATTATGAAACAACGTAATGATAAATAAATTGCTTACAAATATGTCAAACATTTGAGCTTCGTGATAAAAGAGTATTTTTGGGTCAATGTAATTTCTTTTCGTCAACTAAGATATTTAAATACCCGCCTCCCGTCTTAAATTCCAATTAATCAGCCCTATCATGGAAAATTTGCCGCGAAATAAAGCCAAGTAAACTAAAGTGGCTTACATTCAAAAATTGGCTATATTGCACATTTGCGCAGAATGATGTTTGATCATAATTTTCTGAGCAAAGTGAAATAAAGCCAAATTTGTTTCTTTCTTTCATTCAGCTTTATTTCTTAACAATAATAATTTGACATTATTTCACTTTAACAAAGTTGAATATTTTCGAATGATTAAATCCGAATTTAAAAATTCGGAGTTTTCTCTATGTATTTATTTTATTTTACCTCATTTCACCGCCCGCAATTCGAAAATTATTACGTGTATACTTAAAAAATATCACGCAAATTCTTATTACGCCAAAATTCGTTGACTGATTTGTTTTGAAATTATGTTCGGTTTTTAATTGTCAAAATTTTCATAATGTAACGTTAATATAAACGTCATTTATTTTAAGGTGGTGCCGTAAAATGATCCCATAAAAATTTATAAATGAGTAAATGAGTTTCCTTCATATAATTTGTTTGTCGGTTATTTTCGGGAATTTTCTTGATTGTTCTTCTTGTTTTCTCGAATGCTAGTCAAAAATATTGTGAATCATTGAAATCTGCTCAGGCGTTTCTGGGTTAAAACCATATCAGTGGTCAGCAAGTATTTTTTCCTGGCAATAAAATTGCACTTTTACAATGGGTTTTAATGGCCTTAACTTAAATCCGACTTCAAAATTAATAAAGGGTGTCCCAAAATTAACGCAAGATTTGAATTTGCCGCCATTTGTGCAGTGAAGTGTTGGCAACCCTGAAAAAAAAGCAATTTGACAGCTAATAGTATAGGGTTATTAAAAATGGAGCGTTACACGAGAGAACAACGTGTCTTCATTATTAAAGAATATTTCAAAAATAGTGAAAGCTTGGCGGCTGATTTTTCGAGCAAAATCATCCAAAGCGATGAAGCACATTTTCATCTTGATGGCTTTGTCAATCGCCAAAATTGCCGCATTTGGGGTTCGGAGAACCCACATGTGATTGTCGAAAAATAAATGCATCCACAACGCGTGACTTTATGGTGTGGATTTTGGGCTGGAGGCATAATTGGGCCATATTTTTTTGAAAATGATGCTGGTCAAGCAGTGACTGTTACTGGTGCTCGATATCGCGACATGATTACACAGTTCTTTCTGCCAAAATTGGATGATATTGATGTGTCCAATATGTGGTTTCAACAAGACGGTGCCACATGTCATACAGCCCGTGAAACAATTCAATTACTGCATGAGACATTTCCAGGTCGTGTACTCTCTCGTTTCGGTGATCAAAATTGGCCTCCTAGATCGTGTGATTTAACACCATTAGACTTCTTTTTATGGAGTTATTTGAAATCACAAGTCTATGTCAACAAGCCCACAACCACCCGTGCATTAAAGGAGGAGATTCAACGCTGCATCAACGAAATTCAGCCACATTTATGCAGAATGGTCATGGAAAATTTCAACAAAAGAGTGCGCTGCGCATGTGCATGCAAAGCCGTGGAGGCCATTTGTCCGATGTGTTATTCCATACATAACCCTATCCTATGTACTTTACGATTCAATAAAAATATAACTATCAAAAGACTAAAAACGGCGTTTTCTATTTAATTCAAATCTTGCGTTTTTATATCATATCAGGTTTTTGCATCTATTAAACTTCGAAAAAACTGGTATTTGAGGCTTTTTGAGGATATCTAAATTAATGAAGAAGCTTTTTTTATATTTCTTTTCTTCAATATTCAGTTAAAATATTTATATATATTTATCTTCACCATTTATGCTTAAGGTTTGGTTTAAAAGTATATATGTCAAGTTTTTGAAATATATTTAAAAAATATAAAAATAATGTTGAACATGAGCAAATATTTTAAATGTAAGTTTTTAATCGAAATCAGCACTTAAAATTATGTCAAAAACGTGTTTTTCAAAACTATGAAAGTATCCAATTCAACGTTTTCTCAAAACTTCATATATGTATAGTCAAATAAAGACTCATAACTAATGAGAATTTTCAGAAACTAAGTGATGTACTAAGATACTTTAAAATGTTTCTATAGAAGAGAAACATTTTGTACTCAATTCAAAGTACAATTTATGAAACAAGACTCGTTATACAGGTAAAACTCAAAAAGCACAAGCTAAACATCATACCGACTTATCTTAACTACAACAATTGGCTGCATGAGTACACAGTCTTGCGAGAATTCATCAATGATACACTTCTGGAGAATATAATGATAATTGGAGATTTAAATGGCCGCATTGGCAGCTATCAAAATCCTCTCACACATTACCAACACCCACAACAACAGTTCGAGTTAATTCGACGCTCAAAAGACGAGGTAACGAATAGTAATGGAAGACTTCTGATCGAACTTTTCGAAGACTATGGCTTTTTTGTGGCAAACGAAGTTTCAAAAGGTGACAAGGATGGTGAGCATACGTTCATAAGCGGACAAGGACAATCAGTTATAGACATATG
Source organism: Eupeodes latifasciatus (assembly GCA_920104205.1). NCBI lineage: Eukaryota > Metazoa > Arthropoda > Insecta > Diptera > Syrphidae > Eupeodes > Eupeodes latifasciatus. The sequence continues at coordinate 354,725,393 of OV049924.1, read as the reverse complement.
TGCAATATCAGGTGATTGGATGGATTCAGTTGACGATTTTGAGGTTCTCAATGCAAACTATTCAGGACACTTACCTATAGCTGTAAAAGCGTGCTTTAGGGAAGAAGTCAACCAGCTGAACTCTAATGCTATTCAGAAGCTTCGCTGGGTTGAAAGCAAGACAAAGAGGTATAAATCACTAATAAACCATCAGTGCAGTCATCTTCCGGTTCAAATGCTAACAAATATCGATGAAATTGATGAAAGTATAACAAGAGCTGTCCGTAATGCTGGATTTTTTTTTTTAGAAAAGAGCACGAACCTAAAAACTTTGACAAAAATTCAAAGACTTGCGTGCACTGGCATTACGGGAGCAATGAGAACCACTCCAACTGCGGGACTGGAAGTTATACTCAATCTGATTCCCCTAGACCTCTTTGTTCAAGAATCTGCGGCCAAAGGTGCCCTAAGACTTAGTCAAACTAAAGTCTGGATAAACAGTTCCATAGGACATGCCCAGATCCTTCATAAAGTTATGGGTCATAGTACTACAGCAGACTATAAAATACCCGAACTTGATTTTCACAAACCATTCAAGGCTGCCATCCCAAGCAGAGAGGAATGGATAGATAATATACCATACTCTAAAATGGACACTGGTGTAGGGGCAGGCTTCTATTCCGAATATCTCAAGTTGACCGCCTCGCTTAGGCTTCCAAACTACAGCAGCGTCTTCCAAGCGGAGGTCCTGGCAGTGACAACAGCTGCTAAAAAGGTATCAATAATGGCGATACCACGAGCTGATATCACCTTTTACATTGATAGCCAAGCGGCAATAAAAGCGATTACTGCAACTGAGGTAAAATCAAAGCTTGTTTCATGCTGCCGCGAAGAGCTTAAGGTTCTTGGCGCACAGCATAATAATAGACTCTGCTGGGTCCCAGGCCACAGCGATATAGTAGGCAACGAGAAAGCCGATGAATTAGCAAGATTAGGGTCAATGTTTGACGTAAGCCAAGCTCAGCTAGTTAGTACCCCTACCTGTTATTTAAAACAGGAAATTTCAAAAAGAATAACTATTAAACCCGATGAAAGGTGGAACCTTCTTGACACCTGCGGCACTACAAGAAAAATCTGGCCCTGTTTTAACAAACAAAGAACGGAAAGAATTATGCAACTACAAAAGGGATTACTTCGATCTCTTGTAAGCATAATCACCGGACATAATCCGTTAGGTTTTCATATGAAAAAGATGAGAATCAGTTCAGATGATCTATGCAGAGGATGCGGTGACGAGGAGGTGCATGAAGACACTTCGCACTTTCTGTGTCACTGTCCCGCACTCTCCCATCAAAGGAAGAAACTGCTTGGCAACTTTTTCTTTGGGGATTTAAAAGAACTCTCTAGTACGCCAGGTACTAACATTTTGAACTTCGTCAAAGCCTCTAAATGGCTTGACTAACTGAACACATATGTAGGTTTTTCTTATTAGCTTGAGTATCAATACTCACGGGTATCACAATGGATCTGTATTGATCTTAGTGTGACGGTAAAGACATCAACTGTCAGCCCCTCAACCTAACCTAACCTAATGCTGGATCAAAGCCAAATAACCCCGTTTCATACAAATTTAAATGTGCTTGGTTCGACAAAGACTGCATAAAGCTTCGAAACTTACCATTTAAATATTTAAAGCTGTTTAGATCTATTCTCGCTTTAGCATCTCATACTAAAAAGCAAAAGTTCAAAGTTCAAATCCAAGGACGGATTCAAACATTTAATCAGGGAGGGGATCACACCTCACACAATAACTTAAAGATGAGTTTTTTAATACCGTTTAAATATGTTCTTTAATTTTCTCTAATGGAGGCTGACAATATTTAAACAACATAATGTGTAGCTTAACTTTACATTTACATATTTCAAGGGGTAAGGAGACAACTTTAGTTATTGGATTATTTTAGAACATTGTTGTCCACCTAGATATGGTCTAAATATTTAATTTGTACGACTCCCTACATATAAAAGTAATCCAGGATTCTAAAAGAATTCTAAATATGCCATTAAGAGCTATATTACAATAGTTTAGAGAGTTTTTGGAGCATTTCACGAACAAATATTAGAAACTTCTTTGGACAAAAGGAAACACTTACACATTTGTAGAAAATAAACATGATCTTTTCCTGTTATTAACATAAATAATATCCTTATTCCTTCTGTTAATAAATTACTAGGTGTAATAAGTATTGTATTTGATTGTAAATTTAGCTTTAAGGAACATTGTTTAGCATTAAGAACGAGCTTGCCTACCATCATAAGATATTTACCATTAAAAAATAGTTTGACAGTACGAATTCATTGATCAACGTTACAAAAGCCATAATATTATCAAAAATGTGCAAAATCTAACATCCAACTTGTTCAATCATCATATCACGCCGCAATCAGAGTCAGTCTCAAAATTTTAAGACAAGTCCTATACAAAATATCTAAGTTGTGGAAGGTTTTTCGTCGATTGTAGAAAGAAAATAAGTCCTTACATCAAATACTTGAATCATACTCTCCAATTCTTTTGAACTCTACGAAAATCTTAAAACGCTTAAAGGCACAAAAAAAACCATCAACCTTCTACATAACTTTAATGTTTGAAAGAAAAATCGGCATTGAACCAAAAATTAAAAAAAAAAGATGTCGAATGTAACCCTCCTTGGCTATTCCCTAATGAATCCATCAACACTGCACTCGCTCGATTTAAAAAAGATTCAACTCCAAAAGAGTATTTTTCAGTATTTTCACGAATTAATGAATCGTTTCTTCAGTAACAATTGGAATATCCTCATTAACGATATGGTTCTTAGTGTGAAGAAGGTACCTCTTTCGCTATCGTTGACTCAAACAGCATTTTCCTTTCTTTAGAAAAGCTACCGTAGCCTTAGCGCATTTAAAAGTCACGCAATTTGCCTACAAATCCAAGAAAAAAACAGTGATATGCACGGACAGTTTTTCAACATTATCCGTCATCGAAAACGTCAAAAATCGATCATCCTACATTGCCAAAATCAGAGATAACTTCATCAAACTTGAAAAAGCAATAAAGATTTTTTGGGTGCAAGGTTATTATCATTACCCCTATTCTTCCATCAACCAAAATCGCAGCCCAGTTATCTACCCCACCTTTACGCCTGCATTCATGAACAAATGCTTCACCAGGTTGAGGATTGGACACACCCAGCTCACCCCCACCCATTTGCCACCTCTGCCAACTCAATATCTAGGTCAAGCTCACCATCAACCATTTAACTATAGACTGCCCGGAAATCAATGATATTTGTAATAAACTTTTTAACAATAATCTAAAAAATGTCTACATAAGTTTTTTTTAAATAAAACAAAAACGGTTTTGGCTATCAATGAAGTTCTTTATTCCTGTGAAAGTACGTTTGATGCCATTTTGTATGGAACTCGATTTCTTTTGCATGGCCACCACGGGCGCGCTAGCAGAAGTCCAAACGCTCAACCCAATTTTCGACGGTTTTCAAGAATAAATCGGCCGATACTGCTGCAATTTTACGTTGGATATTCGTACGAAGTTTATCAATCGTCGCTGACTTGTTGGCTTGACGTAGCTCCACAGGAAAATAGTTTAACGGCCTCAAATCGCACAACCGAGGCGGCCAAGCGACTGGAGCATTTTTTGAGATAACACGTTCTCCAAACTTGGTTTCCAATAAATTTATTCTGACATTCGCTGTGTGGTTTGTGGCGCGGTCCTATTGGAACCACATGTCCTCCAAGTCCATATCATCCAATTGGGGCCAAAATTCCAAAAATATTCGTTTATCATTGAAAGGTAGCGATCCCAATTCACAAAAACGTGCCGGTCTTGATCATCACGAAGAAGTACGGCCCAATGACGCCGACGGCCCATAAACTACACCAAACCGTATTTTTTTTCGGAATACAATACCCGTAGCGTGATGGTTAGTTCGTTGGACTGTCATGCGAGAGGTCTTGGGTTCGATCACTGCCTGTACCACCTAAAGTTTTTTTTCACGGGTACTCCCTCTTGCGAGGAATTGACAAATCTTCCAAGAGTAATTCTTGTCATGAAAAGTGCTTTCTCAAATTATCCGTTCGGATTCGGCATATAGACTGTAGGTCCCCTCCATCTCTGACAACATTACTCGCACACAGGAATGGTTGAGAGTTGTAAGCCATTAGGTTTAGCCTGGTTCTCTACGGACTGTTGCTCAACCTAATTTTCTTCAGTTCTTACGTCAATTTAATCTTGTAAGGATGTAGGCCAAAATCTTTTCGCAAAACTCGCCACAACGACGTCACAGAGATTCCCAACGCTTGAGAATGACGTGTCAGAGACACATTTGGGCTTTCTGCAACTAAAGCCTCATCGGCAGCAATATTCTCGACACTACGGGCACTTCTTTGTCTCACTGGTACGGGAATATTTTGTACTGTGCCTGTGGATTAAAATTTGTCCACTAGACGCTCAATTGTTGATCTGCTAGGACGATTATGACGACCATTAATTGGACGTAGAGCTCTTAACGTTGAGGCCACTGATTCGGAAATTCGGTAGTAAATTTTAATAATTTCGACTTATTGTTGGCTCGTATATCTTTCCATCATGAAACGGCAAACCTTACTGAAGAGAATTGTCAAAAGAGCGGCACAAAATATATGACTACGTTTGCTGTCTCTGTCGCTCTGCTTTTGTAGCGTCCCTGCTTAAAAACCCTGTGCATTCTGTAAATGCAGAAACCCAGACAATGATAATGTTCGCCAGAAAATTCGATCTTTTTTAGTGCGGCACTCGCAAGTCACAAACTACACTTTGCAGAATCTCTTTTCACTACAGTTCTCGCGAGATTCAAAGCCTTTATATTATATTAAATTAATAGATACATATGTATGAAACATTCACTGTTTTTCAATTAGCCAATAGTTAAACGATAGAGTCGCTTTTGCTGTGTTTGGGACATTTATATTCTTAAAAATCCTGTTTAAATCTCAGTTCTAGAGCATCCAAAGCAAATTCACTTCGAAAAGAAGATTTCCTTAATTTTTTTAAAATCTTAAAAATTTTTGTATTTTATAAAAAAATCAATTTTGAAAAAAAATTCATTATTAATGTGCGTCAAAATATTTTTAAAGGCAACTTGGTATCAAATTGTCGATCTTTTATTCAAAGTTACTTCTTAAGAACCTGAATATTTGCTCTTTCTCTCAAGAAAGATTTATGAAAATAATTTAAAGCCTTATTAAAGATTTTTCCAATTCTAAATTTTGTGAAAATAAAGATTTTAGTTATTTTTAACAGCAAACCGCTTTTTGGTGAATTTTGTTAAATTATCTACTAACAAATCTTAAGATGAAATCTTTACTTATACAACTAAACTGTATAAGGTTTATGGCTCATTTTTGACCCACCCTGGATCGTTTATTGGTCAGAAGTCAATGAATTTGTGCTGAGAGATTAGAATAGGGCTGGCTATCCAATTGTTAGTCCAGTAAGTTCTCAGTTAAAAACAGTTTTTTTAGCAACAAAGTTTAGAGCAGTAAAATACAAATTTTATTTTCATTTATAAAAAATAAATAATCAAAAATATAAAGGGGGTTATATCAATACGGGAATTTCTTCGAAAATTAAATCAAAATAGTCTCCCAAGGGGGGGGGGGGTCAGGAACTTCTAAAGGACATTCTTTTAGAAAAGGACACACTTGTACTTTAAATTAAACAAACTTTTTAAGTTGTGAGGCGAAGAAACAAACAATCCAAGATGAAGAATCCAAGACAATCATTTGTATGGAAAATAGAAAAAGCTGGTTTAGCGACCATTCAATATCAATCTAAAAAGCTGAAACTTGGTCTAAGTATAATCGCTAGTTGACTTCAAAATCTAAGACATTTTAGTTTTTTGAATCAGTCTAATATCCATAAGATATACACATCATCATTCAACATTCGCATCAGCATCAGTCAGATCAAAGTAATTGGATATTTTCCTGGGGACTCTTTTTAAGGCTTCGTTTGCTTACCGTTCTTTCTTTCTATGATTCTCGTCGTCGTTGTCGTTTTGCGTTCCTTTTGTTATGATTTATCGTATGTGAACTGAAAATTATCACGAACTAATTTTCATAGATACAAAATTTACTCGTATCTACACTACACATACATACAATAAACCTCCCTATTCCCTTTGTAGAGCCCCCGTGTAATAAAACTGCTCACTCGACCCGGGGGATTCTGGTGTTTATGCTTGTGTACCCACAATCAGAGACCTCGACTCTTGGAACGGATATAGAATAGAATTCTATTCGCAGAATTGAATGCGATATGGTGACAAGAAGGAGAGCGTTGAATTTATTGGCCTTTTGGCCTCATTTGTTGCCATTCGACATAAATTTCAATTTGACTTGGAACAGCCAATCTGCGTTTACCATTCCAATGTTAGCACTACATCAAAAATACGCATAAATCAACACTAGCTTTGTTAGCACCTACCTTTTACTCCTACTCCTATTCCCATTCCCATCCCCAGCACCTCCTCTGTAGCATCCAGCATCAGAATCATACCTACCTTTATAAGTTTTGTGAAAAGGTTAGGCTTTATATTCGTTCTCCCACCATACGTAATGGGAGCTTGGGACGGTATTTTGTTTCCAAAATGGGCGACAATTGGATATAAATTTTACAGGTGGAAAATATTTTTTGTTTTGTTAGAATAATGACAATTCCAATAAACCTTCCAAAAGTGTTTTCTTTTTTTCGGTTTTTCGTTGGGTTTCTCTGGGAATTTATTATGGTGTAACATTTCAATATAATTTAGAGGGTATTGATGGCCTTGTAAAGGCGGGTAGGTGTTTTTTCTTCTCACTGAATGGCCAAAAATTGATAGGAGAATTGGTTTTGAATTCAATAAAGGTCAAGGAAATCGTTAACAAATTGTTATTTTTTGTTCAGATAAAAACTATATGGGTTTTCTTTCTTTCTTAAAATGTATTTTTTGATTGTTTAGAAGATAATAGGGGTTAATGTTTGACTTTTGTCAATTTTCCTAAATTATATCCCTATTTATACATATAAGTTTAACAAGATGTGGCTTAGATGGAGTTATCTACAATCCCCTTAAAAGAGCAATTAAGCTTTCAGACTATTGTTGGGGTTTTCAAGTAAAAATACTTGCATTTCTTGAAGCCGCTTAATATCTTTTTCCCGTTAACTTTGTTAACGAAGACGTAGGCATTTTTGCTGAAGCTATCTTCGCTATTTAAGAAGTCAAAACAAGAGAACAGTAGCATACAGTAAAGCCAACATGTTATATTGTTATCCCTTCGTTGGATCCCAGAACATTGTTGTAAAATTAACAAACGCAAACCGAAATTCTTTATTATTATATTTATTTATTTATTTATTTAAACAACACAAAATATGAAAACGAAAACGATTTAAATAATTTGCAATAGGTAGCCGGCGCGCACGAGCGGATACCTACTTCTTATTGTAAGCAATGGTAAATGTCAAATTCCAAAAAGGTTGGTTTGTTAATTTTACACCGACAGCAAAAACAGTGCTGTCTCAGCTCAGTTTGGGGGTGGGTTTGATAAAATGTAGATTTTATTAATCGAACTCGATTAATAAAATCGAAATTAATTATAGACCTAATAAAAGATACTACACAGGGGCGTAGCAAAAATAATGTAAATGGGCGCCAGGAAGTATTATGGTACTTACCATTACCAATCAAGGAAAAAAATAATAAAGAAAGCGGAAACTTACTTCCCAATTCAAATAAAATTCAAAAGTAATTTTTCACTAAGAAAAGGTTGATATTTTATTTTATGTCTGGGAAACCTTTATAAATATAGGTAGAAAACCCAGAATTTTTTCTAAAAAAATAGTTGTACAATTTAAATTGATACAAAGAACAAAAAAAAAGAAAGAGAACAATTGTTGTGTAACAAAGGACACAAAGAAAGGTCACCTTGGGAAAGTTCCCGAAGAACAAAGAATTTTATGGACGCGGGTCCCGCAATCTCGGGAGACAAAAGAAACGACCGAAAGTCTAGCGGGTTAAATTTTGACTCTTTATAGTCAACCACAAATTACCAGAAAATATGAACGCACAAAACTCACTCGAAAGAAATAAAAATATACTTAGCTTCTTTCTGTTTGCAAAAATAGATCCTGCCTGTCCTTTTCCTCTCTTCTTAAAAACGTCTTCCTCACAAATTGTATGTTTTTCTTTATCAATTTTTAATCTTTTTCTCACTCAACGCACTAACACGATTTTTTTTTTCTTTTCTCAAAAATTTTTCACAACCTTTTTTTCTTTTCGACCTCACTCTTCTTAGCTTCTCCAAAAAAGTGCCATATTCATGGCGAACTTCCCTCATCCTACTCTGACCTTTTGTTATGATCTGGTTTTCTCTTTCGGTCTAACTGCGACACCCGGCTTTTTCGCTGGGGTGCATGCCAATTTCAAAATTCAAAAAATTTCAAATTTCACATTGGTGATCTGAACACCAACCTTGGCTTAATGGACGAGTTCAGTTCTTATCCGTCAAATCCAATTGGTCTAAAAAGTAAACGAAGAATTTTTGAGTGTTCGCGAGTAAAATCCCCAGCCCAAACCGGCCCAGTTTAATAACTTGAGGAAAACGTTTTTGTAATTAGGAACCTTGGAATTTCTCAACCAAGAATAAGAGGCAGGGTCGGATAGTTTTAACTTTAGAATCTAAACCCTTAGACTTCCGTGCAGACAATTTTAAGGAAAGGGAAACACATCGCAAGGTGACCTTACTTAGTATTCCGACACTTTAGGGTGGGCATTAAGCCATACTAATTTTAGGGTGGTGTGCAAATTAGAGAAACGATGCACACTGTCCGTTGAACATGGGTAAACTCAACTCTTCATGTTATTCTCCTTGTGTGGACCACCTGTCGCACACTCAATAAAGCCGTCTTTGTGACTCATCCGTCACACAATTATGCATTTTGTGACCGCCCGTTACAAATTTTAAAAGTAACTTAAAATGTGGACCCTCTGTCACACAACTCCGCATTACCAATGAAAGACCTATTTTGTTTGCTTTTCCAAAATATCGGGTGATTTTTTAAGAGCTTGAGAACTTTTAAAAAAAAAAAACGCATACAATTTGCAAAATCTCATCGATTCTTTATTTGAAACGTTAGATTGGTCCATGACATTTACTTTTTGAAGATAATTTCATTTAAATGTTGACCGCGGCTGCGTCTTAGGTGGTCCATTCGGAAAGTCCAATTTTGGGTAACTTTTTCGAGCATTTCGGCCGGAATAGCCCGAATTTCTTCGGAAATGTTGTCTTCCAAAGCTGGAATAGTTGCTGGCTTATTTGTGTAGACTTTAGACTTGACGTAGCCCCACAAAAAATAGTCTAAAGGCGTCAAATCGCATGATCTTGGTGGCCAACTTACCGGTCCATTCCTTGAGATGAATTCTTCTCCGAAGTTTTCCCTCAAAATGGCCATAGAATCGCGAGCTGTGTGGCATGTAGCGCCATCTTGTTGAAACCACATGTCAACCAAGTTCAGTTCTTCCATTTTTGGCAACAAAAAGTTTGTTAGCATTGAACGATAGCGATCGCCATTCACCGTAACGTTGCGTCCAACAGCATCTTTGAAAAAATACGGTCCAATGATTCCACCAGCGTACAAACCACACCAAACAGTGCATTTTTAAGGATGCATGGGCAGTTCTTGAACGGCTTCTGGTTGCTCTTCACTCCAAATGCGGCAATTTTGCTTATTTACGTAGCCATTCAACCAGAAATGAGCCTCATCGCTGAACAAAATTTGTCGATAAAAAAGCGCGAAACACATTTCGAACCGAACACTGATTTTGGTAATAAAATTCAATGATTTTCAAGCGTTGCTCGTTAGTAAGTCTATTCATGATGAAATGTCAAAGCATACTGAGCATCTTTCTCTTTGACACCATGTCTGAAATCCCGCGTGATCTGTCAAATACTAATGCATGAAAATCCTAACCTCAAAAAAATCACCCATTACAATAAGAGCAGGACACTGACTGATGGAAAGCAGGATTCTACTGAACTCTTAAAATATTTTGGAGCCGTAACTACGAAAGGAAGGTTAAAAAAAGGAAAAAGGATATGAGATAGGCTAGTGAAACTTGTTGTGGTAAATTTTACCGCAACAACATAGTGACATAGACTGTAACTGTAATAAAAAGCAGAAAAAGTGGACAAAAACGGGTCACTTCTTCATCCGAGCAAAACATTGGTTAATTCGGCACTTGAAGAAATTAATGGTAACATTGAACAAAGCTCACTCGAAAAAAAGATACTTGTTGGGTTTCACGGAATCTTTGTTCGAACATTTCCAAAGAAAAAAACGAAGTATAAAAAGTACGAAAAGAATAGGTATCGGATTATCTGATCATCACTACCTCTCCGAAAGAACTAGCTTAGCGACAATTTGGAAGGCAACTACAGGAAAATACTTTTTTACCAACCTATGCTTTGAGACGGTTCCAATAAAAAACATTCTAAAATTGTCATAAGAACCAATATGGTTCAGAGAGGCGCCGAAAACCTAAGTTAAAGAATGAATGCATTTCAGGAAAATGCACCACATTTTCAACATTTGCTTCCCAGATGCTGAAATGAAATAAAGGTTCATAAATGCTCGAGAGATGAGGTAGAGTCAGTCGATATCGAGCAGGGATACACTCTGAACCAAAAACACTCCATTACCAAGACCGGAATCTCAGACTGACATTTCGGTTTGCCTACAAGCTAGAAAGTACTAAATGTGAGAAAGTGTGCGTGAAATGATGCAAAAAACCAAACACATTCTCACATTTAGTGTTTTTGCCCATCAAAACGCTTCATTATAGTAATCAGCCCCATCTAAATGCTTCATTTTGAATGTTTCATGGCCTCGTTCAAAAACTAAACAATCCTAACCAACAGAATCTGAAGTGCTGACATGGTCTTAAATTGGAAGATTTGTATAGCTTTTTAATTTCAATCCAAATAAATGTTGTAAATGTATATTAAATAAAATAAAATTAACCAAATACATATTATTTAATGATTTATTAGTTTATTATTATTTATTTTGTTTACTTAAATAATTTGCGAACGCAACATGCGCTGCAACCGGTTAAGTATAGTTATTGCAAATGGACAAAAGTGTAACTCAATACTTTGTAAAACAACAAAACAGACAATTTTTTCAGGTGTAGTTTGTTTAGAGCATTTTCTTGGCGACGTTAGAAGTTCAGGTGGAAACAATAGGCGGATGCCTCCGTATTTTTTTGTACAGACAATGCTACGAGAAGCATACTTGTGAAGTTCCATTGCCAACTTTAGCTAGTTCAGATTCCTCAATAAGATTAGTATTTTCATCATTTAAGAGGTTCGGTAGTTGCAAGACCAAATTTTAGTTTTGTTTGTTGCAGAAATATTCCTGAAAATTTCTTTTTAAGGGACTATGTTAGTGTTGGAATTTTGTTTGTAGTTAGATTTTGGAATACAAATTTGAGGGAACCATGTTTTAAAAATAAGTTGCTTTGTGTAAAGCATCTTTAACGAATAGAAAAAGGCAATATGTTTACACACAATACCAACTAAATAAGTGCAATAAATAGATTTAAGTAACTTTTTTTATTCCAGTATGGGGAAACCGAACACCCAATAGAAAAAAACCGATATACGCGCCAAAATCCATACTTCTTGACTAAATAATGTTATCTTCTATGTTTACGCATAAAATTACGAATTTTGTAGCGTATGAAAATTTCTAGACATTTTACAATCTGAAAAATTAATTATGCTAATTAATTACGCTTAATAATTGGCTGCTATTAATGCTAATTTTTTTTCTAAAAAGTTGATGAAGGTTAGCCGAAGCGAAAATTTCTTCAATGAACATATTTACAATATTATTGGCTTTCTCAAAAATATTTTTCTACGCTAACCTCTGCTTTATATCTGAAAACTATTGTTTATGTATATTTTCTTCTATGTTCTGCATTTATAAAATGTAATCTATGGAAGTATTTACTATATTAAGAAAAACATGTACGTAAAACTCATTAATTTGTTTCATTTTTAGCAGCACTTTTACTAAACATACCCTTCAAACAATAATAAGTAAACTTGAACTTTGGTAACTAAACATTTTTAAGGAATAAATGAAAATTATATTTTGCGTTAAACTGTGGAAATTCACTTAAAAACTTCTGTACGTCAACAATAAACATTTATGACGATTACATGTTCTATTGAATTAGTTGTGCATGAATTCAGAACGATTTTAAGACGTTTTCATTTTGTGATATACATATGTCAAAATTTACATTTTATTTGCTCTGCATTTATTCAACAGGTTCGCTATAATCGTTCTGATTACTTTTTTAAAACATTTGTGTTCCTTTGATGCATAGTTTTTTTTTGATAGCAAATACATGTATGCTTCCATCAATAAAGAATGTTATGGATAAGATATTTTTCGATTATAACTCTTTTTTTTTAAATATACAAACTATAAATATACTTGGATTATCAAAATATTTGGGCCGTTCGTTAACGAAAATTTATTAGAATTCAATACAAAAATTGCACTCGCACCCTTAAATTGATGGTTCTTCAAACGCATCTTTGATACAAAAATCCGGGGATTATTATGAAATTTAAAGAATTTCGTAGTGATTACTGTAAATTAGTGAATTAATTATAATAAACTGATGTTGAACATGCTTTTTTCAAGACAAAAAGGTACATTGGTTCACTATCCACAAAATGCCTGCAAAATTAAAGCTTAAAACTGACTTTTTCATCGAAAAAAGTAAAAAGAAAAACCTGAAAAAAACTTATTAACCCCTCCATTTTGTTTTTGCTATGCAAAGTGCCGCTAGCCCACGGCATCGTTTTTTTTTTGTTTGTGCTCACATCTATTCATGGACTAATTGTCAAAATTACAAATACAACAATGTAAACAAACGGGTTTTGGAGAGTGAAACGTACGAAAGATTCCGGTCTTGGTAATAGAGTGTTTTTGCTCTGAACGTTCTACAGTCGATTAAAGAAAATTATTGTTTATAAATGATCAGTGATTCAAAATAATGGAAAGTTTAAATAGGGACCTTCTTACCTTTCGGTTGGCTCTATATAAATGGGATCGCATTCAAATCTTTAACCTGGAACTTCGGTTTTCTTTACAAATAGTATGAATTATCTAATTTGCCATTAATCTCATGCTGCCAGAGAGTGACATCTTCTTCTGCACTTGTTTACGGTTGTTAGAGTACAGAAAGATCTTGACATTCAAAACTCAGCTGCCCCGCGTATTGTTCTGAAGTTGTGTTTTTCAATGCTGGCAAAACTAGGTCGTTAACCTTTCCATTATTCCGAGTGGATAAAAAACAGCGTTTGTCCTCCATATTCGTTTCAAATCCCTTTACTTCAGATGTGGACTACAATGAAACCGTAGGTTACATTCTTTCAATTCTGGTCTTGACAACTTCGTCGAATGGTGAATCATCAACCATGCATAAAATACTTGGAAAACTTAATGCTGTCTATTGTCATTACCCTCCCAAAATGCCATCTTCAATGGGTGGTACCTGGTACATGTATTGCGGAAATTAAACCGCTCTTTTATGTAGTGATCAAATATTTGACAAGTTACATTAGGTATTTAGCGAACCAAAACTAATTTGTTGGAACCAAAATAATGGCTGCCGTAAATTAAACCAGATTTGTTTCCATAGGAACAAAAATGGCAGAATAACAGAAAACCTTTTTTCTAACAAAAAATGCCAATATTTTATATAAAAGATTTTCGGTTGTTCATTCCATAATTTCGACGTAATTTCTTCTAGTGCAATTTCTGCTTTTCATGTGATAATCGATCTTCACTATAGCCATCAATACTATTCGAAAATGTATGGGCTATGAAAAATCTCACTGAAATTAAATAAATAAAAATCCGGTGTTTTATGGTGAAATTTTATTCAGTCATGGAGCTTATTTCTGGCTTAATCAATACTTAAATAAACAATATTGCAATATTTAGGCCGATAAACAACCAAAGGAGTACCGGGAGCTACCATTAAATCCTTTAAAAACAATGATATGCTATGTTTCTTCACAAATGAGTTAAATTACCGTCAATGATAACCAATATTGTGCAATGTAATCATACAATTTGCTTCCTAAAATGTAAGCCTTGGTGAGTTCTGGTTTTAACAAGTCCTCCGGCGCTACGAGCCATAAAGCGTGTGAAATAATAAACTTGTTGAGAAATCATTTAGATGAACATTTAATTTTACGTTTTTCTACGATACATTTTTCCCCTAGATCGCCACCAAGATCTACCTTTGGAAGCCAACGCCCAACATTACTCATGTCATTCACGAGATACCAACATTTACATAAAATCACTTTCAAAAAATAAATTTCATGAATGGTATTATTAACCGATGAAACAAATTTTAAGTTATTATTATACATCAAAACTGAAGATGAATCATCCTTTCAACACTTTTCCAATTGTTGAAACTATAAAATGTTTTTGAAATGGTATACTATGACTTGCAAAACTGCTAAAATTGCTTGTAGAAAAAAAAGTTACTTATCTGTTATCCCGCTTTTCAAATAGTAAATGTTTTAAATCAGAAGGTTTCTGAACATCTATCTATGGTATTGAAAATATACCAATCTTAAATGACGTTGCAGTGTAATACGAAAAGGAAATCTGAAGATTATCCAGTAAATTATAGTTAAAATAAAGATAACCGCGATAGTACTCCAGAATTCTGTGATGCATCTGCTAACAACAACAGAAATAGATGAGAATCTTTCTATACTTGCAAGATTGTCACCAGACTACCTTTAATAATGTTAAAGTTACGTCAGACAAAATCTTAAACTACTTGGACCTACTTAAAGATGATTATTCTTCTGTACCAGATGGAATTCCTCCAATTTCCTGGAAAAAAGTTAAATCAGTAGTAGCATCTTCCCTTCTTCGAACATCTGCACTTAGATAAATAAACCAGAATATGTGACCTTTATAACAATATTATACCTACATACAGGAAACATTCCACATGATTGGAAAAGAGCGCAACTTAAACCTTTACCCAAAAAACCAAGGATATGTCACTCCTTCGAAGAATATCGTCCGATATCACTCCACCCGGTCCTCTCCAAAATTTTTGAAAAAATCATTGCGAGAAGAGTCAGTTCGGTAATTGAAAAAAAGATACACCCCGCACAACATGCCTTCCGACCAAACAGAGGTGTACAAAGCCTATTACATTTATTAGAGGATAAGCTAGCTGATAACCTATCTATGCGGGAGCATAGTGTTGTTATTTCAGCTGATCTTGCAAAGGTTTTTGACAGAGTGATATTCATCCCTGCTATTAGACAACTTCATTTATGGGGTGTCCCAAAAAGTATCCCGAAAACTATAATTTAATTTATGACAAGTAGAACTTTCCAGGTAAATGTTGACGGTTACATGTCTTCCATTAATCAACTCGAGAATGATGTTCCACAGGGTTCACCACTTTCTGTAATTATATACAATGCCTATATCGAATCATTGATATGGAAACTTAATAACCCAATGTACGGATTAGATTTTATCGGTGTCTATGCAGATAACATCTATACTCTAGCATCTGGAGACCCAAATCATGTCAAACAACTTTTGGAAGCAACCGACTCAGCAACCCACCAATTGGCACAAGAAAGAGGAGCTTCTGTTCCACCAAATAAGATCGAAGCTATTCACATTTGCAGAAAAAGAAAGTGTTCCTGTTCACCTCTTTTCCTGCGAAATACTTCAATTCCACTTAAAAGAGAACTCAGGATACTCGGCATACTTTTTTCTGGAAATTTGAAATGGAATTTTCAAATAAAAAAAGCAACGAATCAACTTAAACTACGCAAAAATGCCCTCCAAATGATCTGCTCCAAACGAAAAGGTCCACATATAGAAACCGCCATCCGACTAGCTAAGACCTTAGTAGATGATTCTCTTCAACATGGTTTGACCACATTCATGTGGACTACAAAGAAAAATGTAGAAACTATTAATGCTGCCATCAACCAATGCTTCAGAACGGCAACAGGTGCGCTAAAAACAAGACCAATATTATAGCACTTCGAAGAGAAGCTGGTTATCTATCATTTGAACTCTTTGCTAAGAAACGATCAATTTCACTTGCATGCAAGGCTCTGGGAAATCCCTTGCACCCTTTACACAAGGCTACGAAGAAATCGCTTAGCATAGGAAAGCCTCGCAAGGGTACCATCTCTGCAATAACGTCCTTTTTATCACAACCAGGGTTTCCTCTTCCTTTTTCCTTCACAACAAGAGATGAGGTAGTTCAGAGTCCTCCTCCACCTTGGAAACGAAATTTGCTTTTAATCGACACTTCCTTAGCAATAAATCATAAGAAAAACAATACACCGGATCAATAATTTAAAGGACTTCATAGTCAGATGATCGCTAATAAAAAAGGCGATCGTATTTTTTATACAGATGGTTCGTTAAAGATCCAAACTCCTGTTATGCAGTAGTGGAATTAGAATCAAATGAAAATTCAAAAATAATCTACCAAGGACTTCTTCCCGATTCAACTGGAAGTTATATTTCAGAACTTACTGCAATTCTGAAATGTTTATCTTTCACCAAGGATCTAAATAAATAAATAAATTAGGTGGCGTAACAGTTCAGTAACCAGGGCCTAGTGACTTACAACTCTCAACCATTCCTGTGTGCGTGTTATGTTGTCAGAGATGGAAAGGACCTACAGTTTATATGCCGAATCCGAACGGCTAATTTGAGAAAGCACTTTTCATGACAAGAATTACTCTTGGAGGATTTGTCAATTCCTCGCAAGAGGCAGTATTCGTGAAAAAAGTTAGATGGCACAGGCAGGGATTGAACCCAAGACCTCTTGCATGACAGTCCAACGCACTAACCATCACGCTATGGTTACTTCACCAAGGATCTACCTGGAAAAAAAATAATTTTCACTGACAACCTCAGCATATTAAACGGCCTTAAAAGTGGTTTCAATAAATGCCAGTCCTTAGAAAACGTGAGAAGTCTCTTATACTCTTCCAAAGATACTTGATTGGCTTGGGTACCTGGAGATGTAGGCAACAAGGGCAACCAAGATGCTGACACCGCAGCTAAGGAAACTTTCAAACTTACCATTAACAATTGAAGTACCAGAATCATCGCTTTTAATTAAAAAAAATATTAGCAGCACACTTAGAGAAAGAGGTAGCCCACTTTGTGGGAAAGTAGTCAAAATTTCTTGCGAATGTACGAAAATCACCACAAGCGTACTCCCTATACAGTAAAAACCTTACCAGAGAAAACTGCATTAAATTACTCCGTATGAGGCTTGGAAAAACACTTTTCACCAGTAGGCATTATTACACCAGAGAAACTCCAGAAAAAAGCAATTTTTTGTAACGTCGAATTGTTAGTATATCATTGTCTAATTACATGTCCTGCATCAAAAATAATTACTGACGCCAACGGTTCTTCAAGCAGTGAATAACAACTTGCGGAACTACTAGATCCTGCCAACCCTGAATCTTTAAGATACATCAAATTAGCAACAACACCTCATCATAAATTTTTAGATATTTAAATAATTTTTTTTCTCTTATAAAAACTTGCTATTTATGTACAAACACATACTAAATTTTGTTTTCTGCATACCTTTTTAAATATTTTAAATAATTAATCTTAACTTAAATTCATTTTTAAACTTAAAAAACGACTTCAAATGGTGTTGTCGCCCTGAAGTCTTCCTTAGTAAATAATTTATAAATTAATTTTGTAAATTTTTTAGAATAAATAAAATTAGATAAATTCCCAATCATATGGAAGAAGGCATCTTTAAAAAGTGTGACTAGTCTGGTTTTTGAATAAGTTGTGTGATATTTTAAATTAAAACTGCAAGAATATTATATTTAATCAACAACATTGGTTTATGAATTTTTGCATAGGTGCTCAAATATCCTAGAGCTTGACTGTATGTATAGCATACATAACTGATTTTTTTAAAGCTTTTAACCAAGTTTCTCATGATATCACCACATTTCACAATTGGGTTTCCTCCTCAACTTATCACATCGATTTCTTCTTATCTTCAAAATAGGTCTTATCAAGTTAAACTCAGAAATTCTTTCTCCAACTCTTTCATTGTCAATTCAGGAGTTCCCCAAGGTAGACATGTAGGTTCTCTATTCTTTATTTTAGCTATAAAATGCCCCATTTCGAGTACGCATTTCAGGTATTAACTGCTTTTTACGAGATCGACAAAAATAACAACAACTTCATACGTTTTGCCTTAAGAGGACCACTTATCCTTATCCGTAAATATCTTTTTTAAGTAAGGATTTCTTAAACTAATTGTAAGGTAATACAAATAAATTAAAGTACATACTTTAAACCCTTACGGTGAAACATTAACCAAAACTTTTTCTTACTTATTCTTACATTACATTACATTACATTACACACTACTCAGCACATAAATGTACAGAGTAGAGAACACAGCACCTTGAGCGACTAGACTATGTAAGGTAATAACAACACAAGACATTAATACAAGTCAGAAGGACAGAAGAGAAAGAATAACAGACAGAAAAAAAAACACATGACAACAGCACGCGGTAGGTTTCGAGACGGTCCCCCATCTGTCTACTAACCACGCTCACTGATGCTTGATTTCGGTGATCGATGGGAACCGAAGCTTTATCAGTGACTAGGCCGTATCTGGTTAGATCAATATTTATATTTCGACAGACATATAAAATGCTGCTCTGACCAGGGCCAGAGAAGCCTTCGCTTTGACGAAACGGCTGTTTTTTAGCAGTCGGCTTGACCCCAGAGTGAAGGTAATTTGCTACATGGCCCTCATACGGCCGATGATCGTTTATGGTTGTCCTGTGTGGTTCAACGTTGCCCCTTCCCAGATGGAGAAGTTTCGGGTGTTCGAGCGGCAGTGTTTACGACGCTGTACCGGCTTATATTGAACAGCCGAATCTTCTAACGTGCATTACTATTCCAACGAAGTCCTATACAACGGGGCTCGAATAAACAGAATTGACAATTTCGTGATAAAACTCGTTCGAGGTCACATTGCAAGAGCTATGTCTTCGACCAACAATTTAATTTTCGGGGCTTTCTATCCGAACGACGAGTATTTTGAAAGTGCACGCTTGAGCGGCTTCATTCCACCAGAGGCATTCCTCTTTTTAGATAGATACGGTCTGATACAGGATAGATTGGCAGTTCCGCTAATCTACCACGTCAGACGACGAACCGTGGATAGGCGACTCCTGTACAATCGGGACGTCATGGCACAAGGCGGAGCAGAGCTCCTTCGGTTCAGTAGGGCTGTGTCCGAACAGGACCGAACTGATAGGGTGAAGCAGTTTTGGTGGCTTCAATCCGCACTTGATAGTGGTTAGTCAGGATGTGATTTTAAGCCTTGGCCGGCTTACATACTTGTTTTATAGTTTTAGGGTTTAGTTTTAAGTAGAGTAGGCATGGTGGCACAAAAAAAATACAAAAAAAAAATATACACAAAAAAATACAAAAAAAATACAAAAAATAACATGAAAAAAAAATAAATAAATACAAAAAAAAAAACAAAATATGAAAAACAAAACGTTAGATAGTTAGATTTGCTGCTGTGGTTGTTCTAGTTTTAAGTAGTTTATAGGTAGAATAGGTAGTTTTAGTTAGCTTTAAGTTTTATATTAAGGACCTTATTTTAAGTAGTTTTTTAAGTAAAAATAAAAAAGGATATTGACATTAGTTTTTGCTAAATTTTCTAATGAATACAAAAATAAATAAAATGGATTGAAGTTAAATAGATCTTAGGACCGAAAGGCATTAGCATTAAGTATTATTGTTTAACTTAGAGCGTCCGTATGGGACCAGTAAGTTAGTTGTAAGTTATGGTTAATTAGGCTAGTTTTATGAATTTTTGTCTAGCTTTAAGATAGGTTTAAGATTGAAGTAATAAAAATGAATTTGAAAAAAAAGGAAAAAAAAAAGTGACTAGGCCGTTGCCTCTTACTTATTCTTTTATGGTGATTTAATAACAGGAGCCAAATTTAATGAAATAATGTTTAATGTCTTTACTGAATACTTATTATAAACACCCTTTTTTTTACAAATATAGGAATTTAAATAAATCGATTTTTGAAAATAAATTAAGTTTAAAATTAAGCTAATCAATATTATTAACAGAGGGATATGCCTTTTTAAAAATACGAGTATTTGTCTACAATTTTCAAACAATAATCCCCAAAAAAGTTATATATTAAATTTTAAAATATTGGAGATTAGATTTTTAAAAAGTTAGTTGCAAACAAAGAAAATCATTCATTTTTCACCAAATGTTATTTAAAATTAAAAAAAAATACACATGTTCTCATTCTTTATCTAAGAAAAGACAGTAAACTTTCATTCTTATGGGAAATCACAATTCTGAAAAACTCATAACCATTTCCTGTTCCAACATTATAATTACATCTGCCAACTAAACTGCTCAACTTGTTCCAAAAAAAAAAAATTGAAACATCAGTCCAGGTGCAGGAAAAGGTTTTTCCTTTGCCTTGAAGCACGAAAAGTAATGACTAACGACTACGCAAAGTGACGCGTACTGCGTTTAATCGTACTTTACGACGTACGTACTCGCAGGTAAAGGTTCAAGTTGTAGATATAAGTACGGTATATTACTAGGTCAGTTCTACTTTTCACAGATGTTTGTACTCGAATAAAAAATTACTAACCTCGTACCGTTCCCTTTCGACTAATACATACCTAGAAAATAGAAAAGGAATTCAAAACGATTGTGGCTTGGTTCCGAGTCCCCAGTTAGTTTTCATCCCAGGCTTAGTCGAAATCCCCGTATTCAAAAAAAAAAAAAAATAGAAAACGAAAAGAACAAAGATTTGAAAAATGGTTCCTCCTGGTAGCGCGGTATAGGGAAGTGATACCGCTGCCGCAGCCACCAGCCACCAGCCACCAGCCACCAGCCACCAGCCAGTGGTCCCTGTGGCGAATATCCGTTTGCGTTGCTAACCACTTTGATTTACGATGCCTTAAAATTTACCATTTAAAAAATTCCTGTGGCATCTGGTTCTCCCATAGTTACGCCTTTCAGTGAATTTCCTTCAGCGGCCGGCGCGGCGCGGCGTTCTATGCTTGTGAAGTGAATTGGATGTCAACCCTGCAGTTGGAAAGATACAAGATACAAACAGTGCAGAAACACTTTGGAAAAACTACCAAAAAATAAAGAAACAAGAAAAAGAGGATTTAGTTTTTAGGTTAGCAAAGGTTTCAGGTTGAGCTTTTTGCTTTTAATTTTTTCCTCTGCTCTGATGTTTTCAAAAAAATAAAAATCTTTCCCCTCCACTCCTCCTAAAAATAGAAAGGCTTGAGTCCTTGTGAGCATCATTTAAATGGAAACGATATTTTCTACGAGTTCCAGGATTTTCTAATTATTTAAGGCCAACATTACCTATATTGATAAGATTATTTCTAAATCGTCCTTGATTGACACATGTTCCGAGGGAGGTCTTTGATGTTAATTCTGGTAGTTACAGTTTTCGGGGAAAATTTTATGCATCGTGTATCTTAATTAGAAAAAATAACTTTTTGTTTGTGTGGTCTTACATTAAACTTCCATTGCGGAAAAAAGAAAAACACAATTTAATTAAAATGAAAGAAAAAAATATAGAATGGAAAAATCAAGTAAGATAAGACTCGTAGTTGGGTAGGGATTTATTTTATGTGAAATTTTTCAGTATTTTCCTTTGGTCGTCGTCATTCATGCATGAGATAATTTTTAGACATTTTTTCCACATTTTTATTTAAGGGCGAGTGCGGATATTTTTGCTATAATACTGGACCTGGAGACTATGAACCAAAAGTTAAATTTAGGATCTAGGATTTAGGTATATCAAATTATAAGTGAAATAGGTGGCTCACAAGGGTATGAGGTTTTATTTTTGTTGATTTTATGTTTAAACAAAATATCGATACAGAAATTCTCAGAAAAATGATAATTTTACATCCTCCATAGAATAAGTATCTATTGGTTTCATGCTTTGTTTTTTTTTTTTAAATAAGATGGAAAATTGGGGTTTGTGACATAATTCGTTGGCCTTTGATGTACTTTAAATGCAATTCAAACTGGAGCCCTCAAAAATGATCCTAAGTGCTTGAAATTTGATACATCCAATAATGCCAATAGCATTTAGAATGTAATAAATATATTTTAATATAAAGATAGGTTTCGATTTCCCTCTGCATAAAATAAATGGATATTGAACTTTCTAAAATTTCGAACTTTTCGTATTTTTAGATCGCATTAAATTACTTTTACGGCAGCCGGACTTATTATACTCCGTTTAAATACCTTCATTGTATTTGTCCATACTCTATATGTTTATTATAATAAGCGCAAACTCAAGGGGATAATACTACCCTTATATTATGTAGACACAGTGTGAGCACTAGGTAAGGGAGAGAGGGGTTGAAAGGAGTTGTCGGCGAGCATTGGTATTGAATTCCTGAATATTGCGATGGCTTGGAAAGACAGAGTGTGGCAAGGCATATCACATTCGCGTAGTACGGCTAAAGAACGAATTCCTGTACTTGACAGTACGACCGAAGTTGGGCTCTAGGGTATATTGATGACCATTCCTAGAAGCGCGAGTATTACGGTTCAACTGTTTAAGGGGAGGAATGAAGCTGGCTATTTCTCTAGAGCATAAACCGTTAAAATAACGGTAAAAGAGGGTGAGACAAGAAACATTTCGACGATGTTCAAGCGACGTAAATGATCCTATGTTGGTATTATCAATCTAAATGCTCTACGTTCAATACTTACCAAGAGGCTTAAGTAAGTTGCAGGAGCACCAGCCCAGATATGGGAGTTGTACTCAAGCTTTGGACGTATATAAGTCTTGTAGATAACAGCCAGATCATGGGGGAGAAAAACTTCTTCCATCGCCTTACAAAACCCAAACATCTTGCGGCATTTTTGGCGACATCGCGTATGTGATCGTTCCACAAAAGGTGGTTGATGATACACATACCGAGAATATCGAGATGTTCAGTCTCATTGATGCAAGTGCCATCTATGGCTATTGGATAATGGCAAAGGGGGTGTATCTCGCTTTAACGATACAAGACAGCAATGGGTTTCCAAAGCATTAAATTCCACGCGGATTTTTATTCCGCTGTTTAGGTTGGAATTAAATGAGCTTATCATATTTTGTCGTTGCAGTCCCACATCCAAAAAAGAGGAATGTGAGTCTGAAAACAAATATGAAAAGCTATAAGAGTACAATCGTCAGCCGAAACAATGTATTGGATTAGAAGTTGCAGACAGTAGATCATTAATAAAAGAAAAAGTGTTGGAGATAGAACAGAGCCCTGGGGCACACCAGCAACACAACACTAACGTCCCTTCTTTCTAAGGTCATGGAAACGCTGAAAACGAAAGCTTCTTAATGAACGGCAAAACGGATTTCGTAGCAATAGGTCCACTGGTTAACTCATGCTTCATCTCACCGAACGGTGGAACAAATCTTTACAACGTTTTGGAGAAAGTAAGATGATTGCATTTGATATTACATTACTTTACATTACATATTAAATAAAATAAATTAATTGGGTGGTGCAACAGTCCGTGGAGAACTAGGGCCTAGTGACTTACAACTCTCAACCATTCCTGTGTGCGAGTAATGTTGTCATGGATGGAGGGGACCTACAGTTTTCTGCCGAATCCGAACGGCTAATTTGAGAAAGCACTTTTCATGACAATAATTACTCTTGAAGGATTTTTCAATTCCACGCAAGAGGCAGTACCCGTGAAAAAAACTTTAGATGGCACAGGCAGAGATCGAACGCAAGACCTCTGGCGTGACAGTCCAATGCACTTTCTTTTTTTTCCAAATTCATTTTTATTAATTCAATCTTAAATCTATCTTAAAGCTAGACAAAAATTCATAAAACTAGCCTAATTAACCATAACTTACAACTAACTTACTGGTCCCATACGGACGCTCTAAGTTAAACAATAATACTTAATGCTAATGCCTTTCGGTCCTAAGATCTATTTAACTTCAATCCATTTTATTTATTTTTGTATTCATTAGAAAATTTAGCAAAAACTAATGTCAATATCCTTTTTTATTTTTACTTAAAAAACTACTTAAAATAAGGTCCTTAATATAAAACTTAAAGCTAACTAAAACTACCTATTCTACCTATAAACTACTTAAAACTAGAACAACCACAGCAGCAAATCTAACTATCTAACGTTTTGTTTTTCATATTTTGTTTTTTTTTTTATTTATTTATTTTTTTTCCATGTTATTTTTTGTATTTTTTTTGTATTTTTTTGTGTATATTTTTTTTGTATTTTTTTTTGTGCCACCATGCCTACTCTTCTTAAAACTAAACCCTAAAACTATAAAACAAGTATGTAAGCCAGCCAAGGCTTAAAATCCCATCCTGACTACCCACTATCAAGATTGAAGCCACCAAAACTGCTTCACCCTATCAGTTCGGTCCCGTTCGGACACAGCCCTACTGAACCGAAGGAGCTCTGCTCCGCCTTGTGCCATGACGTCCCGATTGTACAGGAGTCGCCTATCCACGGTTCATCGTCTGACGTGGTAGATTAACGGAACTGCCAATCTATCCTGTATCAGACCGCATTTATCTAAGAAAAGGAATGCTTCTGGTGGAATGAAGCCGCTCAAGCGTGCACTTTCAAAATACTCGTCGTTCGGATAGAACGCCCCGACAATTACATTGTTGGTCGAAGACATAGCTCTTACAATGTGACCTCGAACGAGTTTTATCACGAAATTGTCAATTCTGTTGATTCAAGCCCCGTTGTATAGGACCTCGTTGGAATAGTAATGCACGTAAGATGATTCGGCTATTCGATATAAGCCGGTACAGCGTCGTAAACATTGCCGCTCGAACACCCGAAGCTTCTCCATCTGAGAAGGGGCAACGTTGAACCACACAGGACAACCATAAACGATCATTGGCCGTATGAGGGCCATATAGCAAATTACCTTCACTCTCAAGGGGTCAAGCCGACTGCTGTAAAACAGCCGTTTCGTCAGAGCGAAGGCTCCTCTGGCCCTGGTCAGCGCAGCATTTATATGTCTGTCGAAATATAAATACTGATCTAACCAGATACCGAGGTACTTCACTACACTTTTGCTCGCTAATCGCTGCCCGTGAAGATCAACGATGACCATCTTGCGCCAATTCTTGCATGTATCCCTCGTGGCCCTAGCCAACGAAGTCCGGAAAAGAATTGTCTCCGACTTCTGGACATTTATTTTCAGTTTCCAGTCGTCGCAATATCGCTGAATCTTGTCGAAATCACGCTGCAAGAGAATTCTAATAACCTCAACCTTTCGGGCCGTTCTGTACGCAATTAGATCGTCGGCGTACGCAACTGCCTTTGTAAAACTACCTATCAGATCGCTGGTGTAAATGCTGAAGAGAATCGGCGAATTCACCGCTCCCTGTTGAAGACCATTTTTAATTAAGAATTTTGTGGTAGAAGTTACGTTGCCACTTTTGACAACAAACTTTCTACCGTTAAGCATATCATAAAGCATATACAACAATGGTTTGCTTATGCCAAGCCTGCTCAGTTTTAGGTAAAGACCCTCTAACCATACGGTGTCAAAGGCCTTTTCCAAATCAACCAAAACAGCACCTGTGCATTGTTGTTTTGTTTTATTCCATTGGATATCAGAAACGAGTTTAGACGCAGCATGAATTGTGTCATGACCCGCCTTGAACCCGAACTGTTTATCCGGAATTATTTTGTTGTCTGCAGCCCACTTAGTCAGAGCCCTATTAATGATCTTTTCGATAACTTTGCTGATGCTCGGAAGAAGACTTATCGACCGAAGATTTGAAGAGTTGGAGTTGTCCTTTCCCTTTTTCGGGAGAGGATGAACCACAGTGTAGTGTAAATGTCAATTGCCTCCATCGGTAAATTTCTTAGTACAACGTTGGATATACCATCGACACCTGCTGACTTTTTATTTTTTATTGAGTTGAAGATGAGCTGAAGCTCAACCTTCGTCACTAACAGGGGACTTGGTCCCATTTGCTCGGCGATTATGGCATTTGCCAAGGAATCGTCATCGAACCGCATAAAACCGCGGTTCTCACATCGCCAATGTGTTATATCATTTCGAAGATAAATGTGATTAAGTAGGGCTCTGTTTTCCAGGTCGTGGTTGGGGCGAATGCTAACATTCACCTTGTACACTTGCTGGAAAGCAGCTCCCACCGCCTCCACTTTTTCCTTCGGATCTTCAATTATATAAAAGTCATCGTCAAAGATGGCTTCTTCTGGATCTATTTGCGCTGTCATGAGTACGTCTCTGTTCTGTTCAGTTCTTTGAAGTTTCAGACACGGAAGGTCATTGTCGTTCTTTTTCCTGAATATCTTGTTGATTTTAGGGAACATACTATAGGGTCACTGGACTTAACTGACCGGATCTTGCGGTCCCGGTACTTGTTAATTGATAACCTGTAGTTCTCATTAATCAACATATTGACATTTTTTATTGACGACTTCAGTGTCCTAACCTCCAAGTCGTGTGGGTCTGTAAGTCGTCTGTACAAGTTTTTGTGTCTTGTCAGTAAGCCACTCTTGTGCCTACGTAGTGCGTCAATAGTCGCGTTTCTGTAAGCGTCCATTTGGTCCCGTTCTTTGTACTTTGGTATTGTCCGTTCCATTGTTCGTTTTATTGTTTCGTCAATCTCTTGTTAATGTTGGTCAATTTCTGTATTTGTCAGGTTTCTGTTGTTTGGTGGGGCTATGTCACTCGAACGAAGTTCTCTCGCTAGGGCGTTGGTGAAACGAGGCCAGCGCATCTTACTGTAATTGTAAGAATGCGTTGCAACGTATTACTCCAACTCCACGCGTTCGTTCGAAATCTGCATTACAGCAGCCAGTCCGCAGTGGTCACTGTCGTACTCGATTGTCTGTAAGCAGTTTCGAGGGTGATTATCCACTTTGTCTGTAACTGTCAGTCTTGTGTAGTACAGCAAAAGATCCAGAAAGGAGTCGCTTCTTGGATACGATGGCTTTTCAGTAGCCAGCACAGTCCAATGCACTAACCATCATGCCATGGGCACTACATACTACTACTCAGCACATAAATTTACAGAGTAGAGAACTCAGCACCTTGAGCGACTAAACTATATAAGGTGATAACAGCACAAGACATTAATACAATACAGAAGGACAGAAGAAAAAGAACAACCATAACCGATGCTTTATCAGTGACTAGGCCCCGTTGCCCTTGCAATTGATATTTCAAAGGCGTTTGATAGAGTTTGGCATCTTGCTCTCTCATCGAAAATGCGTGCTTTTGGTATCGACGAATCTCTTCATCGTTGCATTAGAAATGTTCTTTCGAACCGTTCAATACAAGTTATTTTGGACGAATTAAAGTCTGAAACCCATAAAATAAATTCTGGTGTGCCTCAGGGCTCCGTTTTGACTCCGACCCTTTTTCTCATTTTTATAAATGATCTCTTGTCTGCTACTTCTAATCCAATACATTGTGTCGCTGACGATAGCACACTTAGCTTTTCATATTCGTTTCGTATTCCAGAGTTCCAGACTCACAACGCTCCTTTTGTGATGTGGAACTGCAACGGCAAAATATGTTAGCTCATTAAATTCCCACCTACACAGCAATGTGTACAATGGGGAATAAAAAACAGTGTGGAATTTAATGCTTCGAAAACTCAATGCTGTCTTGTATATCGTTAAAGCGAGATATACCCACTTTGCCACTATCTGAGTGGCACTTGCACCAAAGAAACTGAAAATCTTGACATCCTTGGAATGTTCATCAGTAAACACCTTTTGTGGAGCGATCAAATACGCGATGTCGCCAAAAATGCCGCAAGATGTCTAGGTTTTTTGGGAAGATGCAAGAAATGTTTCTCTCTGTCTGATCTGGCTACAATCTACAAAACCTATATGCGTCTGAAACTTGAATATAACTCTCATCAATAGCGTATATTCCTATTGTTATTATTTGTTCTTATTTAAAAAAAATTACTATAATGAAAAGTGCTGAAGCAATAAACGAGCCTTC
The DNA here is from genome assembly GCA_920104205.1 of Eupeodes latifasciatus. Classification (NCBI taxonomy): domain Eukaryota; kingdom Metazoa; phylum Arthropoda; class Insecta; order Diptera; family Syrphidae; genus Eupeodes; species Eupeodes latifasciatus. The sequence continues at coordinate 354,697,157 of OV049924.1, read as the reverse complement.
TTTGAAATGTGACTTTTAGGCCTTCCAAAAAAAAAAATAAATCAGCTCGAATTCATTTTTGCCAGCAGTTCTGGTTAATATTCTTTTTAACATAAAATATTTTACATATTCTGTCACTTCTACTTTCAATGACATTTATTACAGGACACCATATCATTATCCTACCCTCTGTTTGTTTAAACAAAATTAAATTGAACGGACAAAAATATCAAAAAACCAAACAAAATAAATTGATTTTAAAACTAGTCCTGAGGCCTTGCAACACACAACAATGTAAATTAAACAAACATTTTCAGAACTGCAGTCATTTGACATTATTCAAGGCTATTTGGGTTGGATTTATATACCTAAAGCTTAGCTGCCGTAACTGTTCAGAACACAGTTATTAATTAATTAAAATTATATCGTTTATTATACTATACTTACATACATAATAATGCATTCGAATATAGGTACAATCTACTGCATTAAAGATACAAAATAATGCAATGTTCGAAACCATCATCAAAAACAGCAACAACAACAACAACAACAACAGAAAAACAGTTGCAAAAGAAGTGAAAAAAAAAACTACCAACTCACCGCATCGCCAACAAAATTAACTTTTCAACTGAAACTGAAATATGGGAGACAGTAGCGAGAAAGCGGCAGGGAGAATGATCCCCCAACCCAGAACCCAACTTTTTCAAAAAACCAAAAATAAACCTTGTGTAAAACTACAAGCGGGACAAAACAAAAAACGCTCATTTATCATCATACACAATCCTTGCCGAACAGGACAACAACTGCAGGAATCCTGATGCCAAAAATCTTTCTCATATCGCCCCATGGTGATGGCCATTCCGCTCCGTAAGTTGGTCGCGCATTGCGCCACCCACCGCTAGCGACGGGCCTGTCAGTTTAATTCGTTGCTTTGGTTCGTTAATAAATTAATTTCTCTTTTTTATGGATATAAAGGTTGGGGGGGGGGTGTAGTGGTGGTGCCGCGACCGGTGAAAAAAAACGTAGTTACATACCCATACAACTTACAGAGCACAAAAATCCCTTCAGATACACAGTAAGCTTAAATGCAGTTATCCACCAATCCATCTCCATCGCTTTCACCAACTTCCCCAAAACTCCACCATCACCAGAAATTCATCTGAAAAACGAGTAATAACTTTGATTTATGAGAAGTCTCTGAATGGTGGCACGGCGAGGGTGGGTGGCGACGGCGAGAAAAAATTCATTTCGATTTTTGCCATCATGAAACGAGGTCGGGGCCAACGCGAAGGCCCAGAATTCATCCTTCACACTCTCGAATGCCCAAAAACAATCCATGTTGACCAATTTCATTTGAATTCGTTTTTAATTGAGTTTTTCGAATCAGACAAGCGAACGAACGAACGAACGAACGAACGGACTGAAGGACGGATAGACAGACGGACAAGTGACAGTGCGGCTCGAGTGATGTGTAATGTGTATGCGATCATCCATACATCCACATTTAAATCCTTGCAATCAAAAGGATCATAGAAAAAATTGAAATATGAATATTAATGTCACACAGATGTCCTAATTTGGTTTTGTGTCGTAATGACCACACCGCATCGCACTTCTATAGGGCAACGACACAATAAAGAGCACCAGCAGCGTCGCCATTTTTGTATATATGGTTACCTGATTTGTGGATTTGGCCAGGATAAACAAATTGGCTTTTCTGTAGTTCCTTCCTGCCTCACCCCATTTTATAAGGATTGAGGAAGTTTCTCAAGTAATTGTGTGGAAAATTATTTTCGTTTCCGGTGCAAGGACTTTTTGCAAATGAAAACAACTTCCTTAGGAAAGAAATATATACAAAGAAGGTGACTGCTATAAACAAACGTGGACAGGACAATACATCTTATAGAGAAGTAGTATAGGAACTGGTACACTGCTGCTGCTCAATTCTGTCCTCCGCACGATTACCGAACCGCCCTCTTATCGCAATTGCCATCGGCCACCGATGTCGTCGACAACAACGACGATAACGATAAGCAAAGCGACAACATTGACAACGGCTGATTCGAGGACTCGAGGATTCTATAGGACTCAACTCAACTCGACTCAAAAGGAAGAAACTCCAAAAAACCCTGAAAGATGTGGGTTTAGTTTGACACGAACTTTTTCCCCATTAGAATAAGTTTGGTCCTCTGACGACGGACGGACGGGAATGGCTAACACTAATACAAACACAGCAACCGCCAACAATGCGATACATATTCATCCACTGTCGAGTGCCTGCTGCCGAAAGTAATCCGGGAAGCTGTGGGAGTATGAAAGTTTGTTGGTTTCCCGAAAAAAGAAATAACAAGGAAGTTTATACATTCCTTTGTTGTGTTGCGAAAGGCAACAACCAACCAAGGATCCAACGAAAAAAAAGGATTTCTATCTGCATTTTTAATGGAAAATATTTATTTGCTCTTGCAAAATGGGGATATACATTTTGCACAAAATATACGACCAACCGACAGGATAGATACGAGGACGAGTATAGCAGCGAAACGAGAACGATAGGATGGACTTAGGACGGACACAACGACGACGAACGGATGTGACGCGACGGACGGACGGACGGACAAATGGACGCGGACGCGACAAATGAATCGTTTGTGTTGTTGTTATTGTTGGGTTTTCATTATTCCGGTGTTTCGAAGAGGATACGGGACGGGCGCGGCGGCGGGCGGTCGACTGGAAGTGGATTTCTTCCTTGAACGTGACAGCTTGTGAATTGTTAGTTATAAATTTTAATTTAAGCAAATTGGGCTAAAGATGCTTTGTGGATGCTGTTCCTCTTTTTAGAATGTTTTCATTCTTCTGAGTATTTTTAAGAAGTCAAATTTATTATGCGAAAGATAAGCTAAATAATTTATAGCCGAATAATTCTTGTTAGGAATATTGAAAGTCTTAGTCTTAAGATAGATATACAATTTTTTGTTTTGCTAGAAAATTGGGTTAATACAAATTTTTTCCCGATTGTACAAAAATTGATCGATTTCTGTTTTGAGAAAAAATAACAAAAGGATTTGGCTTAATTGAATGGAATGGAAATATTTTTTAAATAAATCTTAAAGAAACTTTACATACAAAAATTAGAATACGAGTATTTTAAAAAAAAATAGTGATTTATTTGGAGTAAGCACCTTAAACTACATCCATACATTTCTTGTAAATTTTGCTTAAACAACCAACAAACACGGTTTTGTCAGTCACGTGCATGCGAGAAAATAAGATTTTAATAAAACACAGAGCGAATACTGGAGAGCGATCTGCGTTCTACGTGCAATTGCCAAAATAGTATCAAAAAGAGGCTGGGATGCGACCCACATTGATAACTTCCCATCCCGTCTGTCGATTAGTCTTGCTTAAAAGGTTTGTAGGTTATTGAGTTTTTTTAAAAAGTCGTCAGTTGAATTGTTCTAAAAAAATTAAAAATTACCAACAATATTTTGCATATGATAAAAGAGTTTGATTTCGAAATCAATTTTTGTTAACGAGATTTTTTTTAGTCGAAAACCATATTTACCAATGTTAGTAGCATTTCTTAAAAAATTGTATTTCTCATATAAACAAATACAAATTGTATGAATGAAATTAATTTGAAGTCAATATATCTTCTATTATTCGCGAGATATTCACAACCTTACTATTTTTTCGTAGGTACTATTTTTTGTATATTTTAACACAATATCTTAGGTTTTTCAAAAGATATTTGAGTCGAAAATCAATTTTTACAAACTTTTATTAGTTTTTTTATGTTTTTATTTTTTATAAAAAAAAATATCTATTCGATTTTTCTCAAAATTTTACCAGATGTAAAAAACGTTATTCTTCGTTGCTAAAAGCTCTTTTGGAGATAAAACCATTTTTTTTTCGTAAAATTTTCGAGGTGACAAATTTTTTTTGTTCAGTTTTTTTAGAGTCCTTTCTGCATCTTTCTGCATTATTATCTGTATAACAAAATTTATTTGAAGTCGATATCTCTACTGGTTTTTGTATTTTGATTGAAATCATATAAGATATTGAGAATAATAATTCGCAACAAATAAATTATGTTTGAAATTAATAACGAAATATTATTTCAAAACATTTGAGTTAAAAACTAATTTTTAACAGTTTTAAAATATTTTAGACCTGGGGTGGAATCGGCCAAGGTGATAATTGACTATCATATTTTTGATAGTCAAATTGACTATCATTTTCATTCCGTCTGTGTAAAATGATTCAACTCAATTCAATTCGATTGAACATTTTCAGATTCAAATTGTCAAAATTCATTGTTGCCATAGTAAAATTTTAAATTGATTCCTATAAAACATCTAAATAAAAGTATCAAATTGGCTGTGTTTAAATAATATTCGTACTTTTATTGATTTTTTTTAATCTCGTAAACTTTGTCGGTCACAGGAATGTGTTTTTGAACGAAAAATAACTATCTAAGAAAATGTTCCAGTCGTTTGTGTATAAGCGTCTGGTAGCTCTTTATTTGTTTGAAAACGACTATCACATTTTCGTTGTGACAGCTTTTTAGGTATCAATTTGACTATCACTTTACAAAGATCAAATTCATTTATTTTGATTGTCAATTATCAACAATCAGCTTAGCCGATTTCACCCCTGATGTAAATGAACATCCCTCCTTTTGTTTTGTTATATGTAAGCAAAAATGCTCATTTTTTAAATATGGTACACAAAAGGGCGAATATACGAGCAAACTCACATATATGTAGAAATCTCTCCAAAAACTGTGTATTAAGATTCTTCAGATTGTAATCAGAGCAATTACTACGAGTATAACTTCTAAAGATGATTTTTTGACTGAATTTAAGGTCAGTTTCCGATTCCTAAATACTCCTTCAACAAAAACACATATCGGTCCTGGGTTCACTTCCAGGCCAATTGAATTTTTTCTAGTGGGGGCAGAAGTCACTTCGATAAATTCAGCGATGTTTTCAACAATCCTAATAGAGTTTCGGCAACAAACAGATTTTGGTTGATCATTTACTGACCATTTAAAGTGGACGCAAATTTATCCATGACACTTCAAAAATAAATAGTCCTTCCCGTAGGACGTTATTGAGGTAAAGCTCGTAGAATTTTTTCGAAGATATGTTCCATTTTAATAGAGCATTTGTATTATTAACTTCCCATAGGAAGTTATTGTAATGGGTCCGATTTGACAAATTGAAAATTTTGACATTTCTCGACGTTTCAAGGTCCCTAGAGTCGAAATAAAAGATTTTTAGAAAGATGTCTGTGCGTGCGTGTGTACGTACGTCCGTACGTCCGTACGTTCGCGACGTTTTTTTCGTCGTCCATAGCTCAAGAAACACAAGAGATATCGACTTCAAATAAATTTTTTTATACAGATAATAAGGCAGAAAGATGCAGAAAGGGCTCTCAAGAAAATTGCGTGGGTGGTTTTTTTACCATAGCAGTTTAAAAAAAAGGTGAACATTTTGGTTAAACCTAAATATCTCATGAACCAATGACGCTAAAGACTTGAATTAAATTTTATATTTTATATTGTAACGTGATACAAAACAATTATATTTTTGGAAAAAAATCCAATTAACGTTTTTTTTTATAAATCAAAAAAAATGAAAAAAAAAAATTTGTCACCTCGAAAATTTTACGACTAAAATATGATTTCATCTCCAAAACAATTTTGTGCAATGAAGAATAATGTTTTTGATATCTGATAAAATTTTGAGAAAAATCTAATTGACAGTTTTTTTTACAAAAAATAAAAACCTAAAAAAAAATTAATAAAAGTTGGTAAAAATTGATTTTCGACTCAAATAGCTTTTCAAAACTTTGAGTTATTGGCTTTAAACTATTTTTATATTTCAAAAATATTGTTGTCAACATTCAGTGAAATTTTGAAATAAATCGATTTGACAGGTTTTTTACAAAAAATTAAAAACCGAAACAAAAAATTAAAAAAAGTTGTTAAAAATTGATTTTCGACTCAAATATCTTTTCAAAAATTTGAGATAACGGCTTCTGACTAATTTTAACTTATAAGAAATATTTATTTCAACATTCGATAAAATTTTGAGAAAAATCGAATTGACAGTTTTTTTTACAAAAAATAAAAACCTAAAAAAAACAATACTAAAACTTGGTAAAAATTTACTTTCGACTCCAACAGCTTTTCAAAAATAACAAATATTGGCTTCAAACTTATTTTATTTCACAGAAAATATTGTTTCCGATATTCAGTAATTTTTTTTATAAAAATTTAACAGTCCGTTTTTTCATAAAAAAATAAAATCTACAAAAAATAGTACGCAAATTTGGTAAAAATTGATACATATAGACAAACTTTTAAGCAAGACAAATCGACAGACGGGATGGAAAATTATTAGTGTGGGTCGCATCCGAGCCTCTTTTTTTTCACTTATTTTTGAACGCGAGGTTCTGTTCATATTTAATAGTTTGGCAAAACATACTATTTGGTCGCAATCAAACGTCAAAATTGAGAATACCTTAAAGTATTTGAAAACCCAGTTTAAGAAAATTTACTGATGATTTTTTTTAGATTTATAAGAACATCATGGGAAATCTGAATGGTTTTCCAACAAAAGGATTTGTTTTGAATAGAAAATGAGTTTTAAAGCTGTCATCTTTCTACAATTGACTTGAAACTACCTCCTTATTAAAAATGAAACAATATACTGAAATTGTTAAAATTCATAACAAAAATAGTGAACATTTTAAATTCATACACTCCGAAATATTTTATGAAACAATGAGCCAACGTCGGAAAAATCGATTCAATACTAGGTTTTTGGTTGTTAACAAAGCTGCAAAATCTAAAGATTGTACTCAGAAAAATTAAATTAAAATTTGGAAATAGTAATGGAAAATAATGTATTCAAAATTTAGTTTGGTTATTTTTATGGGTTATCATTTAATAAAGATGATTTTTTCAAAAATTGCAAAAAGCGGTCTTGATGTTAGTAATAAAAATATTATATGATACTGAGCGATATTTGGGTATATTTCTTAAACGAACAATTTTTAATGATCGGCAGTGCGGCTTTCCTAGTAATTGGTCCACCGGTGATCTCACTGAACAGTGGAAAATATCTTTACACCTTTTTTGAGAAAGTAAAATGATTGCACTTGTTATTTCAAAAGCATTTTAAACAGAGTTTTTGACATCAAGCTCTTTTATCGAAAATGCGTGCATTTGGTATTCTACATATCGGACTATTCAATTAAAGGAGTCCTTATATCTGATAAATCCTTATTTGAATTGATAGTACGGTCCATATAATTTAATATTTGAAGATTATTTCATGCAAATGTTGACCTCGACTGCGCCTTAAATAGTTCATCCGCTTAGTCCTATTTTGGAATACTCTTTCCAACATTTCGGCCGGTATCTCACGAATAAATGCTTCAAGGTTGTCTTCCAATACGTCAATTGAAGCTAGCTTGTCTGTATAAACATGAGCTTTAACATAGCCCACAAAAAATAGTTTAAACTATTTAATAGTTTAATCGCCGGTCCCGAACATGAAATAAAATGTTCACCGAACTCGCCTCTCAATAAGTCCATTGTTGCGCGGGCTGTGTGGCATGTGGTACCGTCTTGTTGAAACCACATTTCATGCAAGTCAAGCTCTTGTATTTTGGGCAAAAAAAAAGTTGGATATCATCTCATGGTAGCGCTCACCATTCACAGTTACGTTACGATTCGCATCATCTTTGAAGAAATACGGTCCCATGATACCACCAGCCCCATCTGGATGCATTGGTAGCTCTTGCAATGCTTCTGGCTGATATACACTCTGAAATCGACAATTCTGCTTATTTACGTATTCATTGAGACAAAAATGAGCTTCGTCGCTGAACACAATTTTTCGGTAAAAAAGTGAATCTTCGACCAACTTTCCAAGAGGTGTACGTTGCATTAGGTCGTTCGGCTTCAATTCTTGCACTAGCTGTATTTTGAAGGGCATCACACCTAAATCCTTCCGCAAAATGTTCTACGTTGTTGAGTAACAGAGGCCCAATTGCTGCGAACAGCGACGAATCGATAATTAATTGTCATCATTAACACTGGCCGATTCAGCTACGATATTTTCTTCAGTTCGCACTCTACGTAAACGTGTTGGTGGTTTAATGTCCAACAATGTAAATTTGGTGCGAAATTGAGTCACAATAGCATGAATAACCGCTTCAGAGCGTCGATTAAACTGACCATAAAATGGAAGAAGCGCGTGATGAACTTTCTTAACACACCACGCATTTTCATAATAAAATTCAATAATTTGCAAGCGTTGTTTGTTTGTAAGACGATTCATGGTTAAATTATAGACCAAACTGAAACAGCTGTTTACTCGTATGTGGTCGGCGAAATACTGAACTCGACGGAGCCGATTTCTTTTTCCAGATCTTTCTTTTCATCGTATCAAGCAAATTGATCATACACTGCGAATAACTCTCTAAGTAGGATGATTATGACTTAAGCTTTCAAGTATAAGAGAAAAGTCTGGTCCTTGCATCGACTTCATCCTACTTTCGTCTTTGCTTAAAAGCGAGACGAGTATACAAATATCTATAGTTTTGAGTATATTGCTCCAACTTCTGATTTAAATATTTTTTCAATATTTTTTCTTGTTCTTGTTCATTTGTATTCCAAATCATAAACTTCTAAATTTAATTGAAAAATAACTATGTTGCTAACAAAACAAGCAATTGATAAATTAAACAAACAAATCAGAATGCATCTGTCCATTTTCCTGCATATTTAAATCCTATTTACGTACAACAGTCTAAAAATATGTAAGGTGTAATCATCCCCAACCGAGATGCAAGCCCATAGCTAAAATAAGAATAATAGAGAAAGAAGAATGGGAAAATACCATGATGACAGATCGTCATGTGGTAATGATGAATTATTATTAATAAGGTTATCTATAATAAAAAGAAGTACTTATTCAGAAATACTTATTCAGATTTGTAAAATAAGGAGAAAAGGCATATTTTGAATAAGAGACATTTAATGTCGTTTCTCTTTATTACAGGTAAATAAAATAAATGTTATAGTAGTATTTGTAAGATAAATAAAATTTATAAAAACTCTTTATTACAGGAGAAACTCAATAGTGTCTTTATTTTGGTGCCACCTAAACAAATTTATTGAATATAATCTTATAAAACGACATTATCGTCTTAACTAATTCAAAAAGATGGACAAACTATGTTTCCAATTTGTAGTCAAGGCTGGTGACGACGCTAAGTCAAATTTTATTTTCCTAACCACAATTACTACTCCTGAGGGCAAAGAATATAGCATGCCAGATCAACATTAGCAATTGAAGTTTCACAATGAATTGGCAAAAACTCCAATTTATGCAAAAATTAAAAATTCGCTTCAAAGAAGACACCAAATGAGGAAAGTCTGGATAACTCTTACAAAAGAATTAAGGGAAATATATTTGGACGAGGAGAATGTTCAATTCAAAGATTACCTTTTGGAGGAGACGATACAAACCGCACAGCCTACTGGAACTGGAATTACGGAGGATGCACTGAAAAGGGTCTTATCAACACTCGATAAGGGAAAAAGTGAAACAAATAAACCGTTTAACTCAAAAAAATTAGAAGAAAGGTTTGTCTTAGACAAATTCGGAGGTAAGAGTGCTGATGTAATCCAGTGGATAAATACTTTTGAAAGTGAATGTGAAAGATTTGAAATAAATAAAGACGCAGACAGAATTTAAATTTGTAGGCTATTCTTAGAGAGCTCAGGTTTAGACTGGTATAGTTCAATGCTTATAAAATTTACATTAGACTCGAAAAGGAAAGAGTGGAGAGATAACTTTTGTGAGACCTATGCAAATAAAGGTTGGTCCCCAGTTAAGTATGCGATTACTTTTAGGTATGTAAATGGTACGCTACTAGACTATGCATTAAAGAAAGAAAGATTTTTATTAGAGCTAAACAAATCAATGGATAAACGCACTTTGCTAGGTTTGATCGTGGTAGGACTGCCAGAGTTCATAACAGACAAGATTAATAGGAACAGTTTAAAAAATTCAGAAGACCTCTTCACTGAATTAAGAAGTCTCGAACACTTGATCAAAAGGAGCACAATAAAAGAAAAGAAAAATAGTAACTATAACGTAAAAGAACAAACAGTGATGAAAAAACCTTGTGAAATCTGCGAAAAACTTAACAAAAAAAACCACTTCCACCCTGAATCGTCATGTTGGTTTAAAACAAAAAAATAATGAAGACAACAAAAATGGTACAGTAAAATGTATAAATAATTCAGAATTGGAGTGTGAATTGATGCATGAAATTCCAAAAAACTAGATCTTCCACCATTGATCAAAGTAAAAGTATTACTCAATGACACTATAGAAGTTAATGGAATTTATGATCCAGGATCGAATGTGTCCCTGATAAATTCTAAATTATTAAAATTGAATAAAAATGAGATAAGTACTAATGGAAACGCGAATTTAAAAATGATCAATGGTGTTAAAAAAACAGATGGTTTAATTTTCTATAAAAATACAAATTTTTAATATAGAAAAAAGTATATATGTTTTTGTAATAAACAGTGAGAATTTCAATTATGATTTTTTAATCGGTTTAGATTGTATAAAAAAATTCGAATTAAGCCAAAATGAAAGATTAGAAATAAAACAAATATTGACTTCTGATACAATCGATAAAAAACAATTTGAAAAGCATGCAATTAAAGAAAATAGAACAAATTATACCATAAACTTCAATGAGCATGTCATTCAAGAAAATTTTAAGATATCAATAAATCATTTGAAATATGAAGAGAAAATTGAAATTGATAATTTAATTGAAATGCATAAACCGATTTTTGCAAAAGACAAATATGACATAGGAAAAGTGAAGAATTATGAAGCTCACGTTGACCTTTTAATTGATAAATATCCAAGTAAAAGACCTTACCGATGCACGATTGAAGACAAAAAAGAAATAGAAACACAAATATCAAAAAGAAATTTAATTGAAGAATCCTATAGTCCTTTTGCTGCTCCAGTAACATTGGCATACAAGAGAGAAGAAAATAAGAGATCAATGTTATGCATTGATTTTCGTGATTTGAATAAAATTGTTGTACCTCAATCACAGCCATTCCCATTGATTGAAGATCTCATGGAAAAAACGAGAAATTGCAAATACTTCTCTACACTTGATATAAACTCAGCATTTTGGTCAATTCCCTTAAAACTCGAAGATAGAAAGAAAACTGCGTTCGTGACTCAAGAAGGACATTATCAATGGACTTGTATACCTTTCGGATTGAAAACCTCGCCAGCAATTTTTCAAAGGATACTAAGCAACATTATAAAGAAGAACAAACTCTCAGATTTTACAGTCAGTTATATTGATGATATTCTGATTTTCTCTAAAACGTTTGCTGAACACATAGACCATCTTAAGCAATTATTAGGAGCAATATTGAGAGAAGGATTTAGACTAAAATTTGCAAAGTGTACTTTCGCAGCAGACTCAGTAAGGTACTTAGGTCACATAATAAATAAAAATTCGATTAGGCCAATAAAAGATAACTTAATATCAATAAGAAATTTCCCTATTCCGAAAACAAGAAAGAGCCCATTCACACGATCCCGAATCGGCGGTTTAGCCGTATCGGCGATTTTACCGTATAAGCCAGTGGCAATATAATTTAAATGAGTATATTCAGACGACACGGCATTTAACCGTATACGGTAAAATCACCGATTAGGTCGATTTTGTCATTCGGTTTTGTCTCTGCAAATCGTTTTCGGTCGTACGGCAAAAAAACCGATTCGGTTTATAGTGGCAATGTATTTATATACAGTGCGTTCAGACGATTCGGTATTTTGACCGAAAGTGCGTCATTTTTCGTCTGGGCTACTGTGGAATAATGTATTGCTAGTATATAGTCGTTTTTGTGTTTTACACCGAGTACGGTGTAGGGTTGAGTACGGTGTACGGTTAAATTACCGTACCGTCTGAACACTCCAACCGAAAGCCACCGAATCGAGAAAATATCCGATACGGCGAAAATACCGAATCGTGTGAACGGGCTCTTAGAATGCATAGCCATAAAAGAAGCTGTGAAATATTGGCAGCATCGGCTTATAGGAAAGAAATTTATAGTTTTTTCGGACCATAAACCATTAGAAAATATGAACAAAAAATCCCGAACAGATGATGAACTAGGAGATCTCACATATTATTTGTCGCAATACGACTTTGATATTAAATATTGTCCAGGAAAATACAATCAAGAATTGAGTAGAAATCCGGTATTGCAACCGCACGAAAACGAAATAGACCAACTTAAAGTGGTTAATCTAATAAAAATAGAAGAAATTATCAATGACCAAGAAGAAAATGAAATTTTTAACAAATAAAGAGGATTTAATGCATAAAAATAAAATTTACTACACAAAAGTTAGAGGTAAAGAAAAAATTGTATTAACAGAAAAGTTCAGTATAGACTTGATAAAAATTGTCCATGAACATTATTGCCACATAGGTATAGAACAAATGAAAAGCAAAATTTGCCCTTTACAGAAAGAAATTTGGTTTTGAATATAAAAAAAGTATGCAGAAGTTGCGAAATATGCATTAAAAACAAATCGAGAGGTCAAGGTAAATACGGACTGATGTCGCACTAAGGACCAGCAGAAAAACCTTTTGAAATTATGTCAATAGACACTGTTGGTGGCTTCGGAGGATCAAGGCCAACAAAGAAATACCTACACCTACTAATCGATCACTTTACAAGATACTCCTACATAGTTATTTCGAAAACTCAGATTGCTAATGATTTTATAAAACTTATGAAAAATGTCACAGAAAACAATGAAATTGGCATGATTCTGACTGATCAGTACCCTGGCATAAACTCTAAAGAATTCAAACACTTCTTGAAAGAGAAAGAAATACCAATTGTTTTTACAGCAGTTAATTCAGCGTTGTCAAATGGGCTTAACGAGAGATTAAACCAAACTTTAATAAATAAAATAAGATGCAAAATACATGAAAAAGAAAAAAAAATGCATGGACAACAGTTGCACAAGAATGCACTAAGAGATACAATGAGACAGAACTCACGGTCACTGGCTTCACACCTAAATATCTTCTAGAAGGCGAAAATACTGCAATTTTACCGGAAGAATTAAAGCTGAAACGAACATATAACGATTTATTACAAGACAGAGAGGTTGCTGTTCAAAACACTCTAAAATCACATAGATATAACAAGAAAATATTCGACAGAAATAGAACATCGTGGAATTTCAAAGTGGGGACATGGTGTTCGTGGAAAATGGCAACAAACTAAACAGGAAAAAATTAGATGAACTGAAAATCGGTCCCTATAAGATTTTGAAGAAAATATCCAATTCAATATTCCAAATTGACACCGGACACAAAAAATCGGAATCAAACCTGTTTCACATAACCTGTTTCACATAACAAACCTTTAACACAACAAACTCTCATAATGGCGATCGTGAAATGGGCTAAGCACATCGAACATTGGCTCACCAAATTTTCCATTTTGATAAAATAATTTTATCATCTGCAGGTATTGTTGCTCTCTTATCGGTCCATTATTTTTTATCAGTCAATTTGACAAAAGTTACTCCAAATATTCATTTAAAACTTTTGAAGAACATTATGAAAATTTACCATTCCAGGAAATTTCCGTATTTTGTATATCAAAATTATTACACTTTCTAATCACATCCAAAACTTTCCATAGTACTACAGTAATTTTAAATTTGTTTTTAAGATCTTAATTGTGTTATGTTCATATTTTAATGTCAACATTTAATTTTATCAACTGAAAAATGTATACACAACATCCTTCGGTTTTCACTAAAAACTTTTAACATATCCGAAATAACTAAAAGACTCTACAAGACTCTTTCTACTCGTACCTGAGAGCTCTGACATAACTACCTCTACATAAACTTTAAAACTAAGTCAAGACATAAGAACCAACACATGGATTTTTTCTTTCTTCTTAATTTTAGAGGAAAACCTTACCATGTTTGGCCATAATTGCCAAAACCAACATTGCGGTATAAATTCTTTGTCAAATTTTCCGTATTGCATATCAAGTCTGTTTATTGTTTTAATATGCCAGTCCATAAACTTCTTTGAACAACATGTTCTCTACTTTAGCTACAAGGTATTCTCAGTTCCGGATAGAATATTCAGTACAAAAGCAGCTTCCGGATGTATACCTGTGGGTAGGTGGTATAGGCAGACAGGTGCGCCATCTATAAGGGAGTAAGCAGCGTATAGGAGGCGGTTTCCAGGACCATACCTCATACGTCCGCCTAACCAACCGACCAACATCAACATAACTGCTGGGACTGAGGGTAAAGCCAATGGAATTGGATGTGGCTGCATGTTATTTTATCAACACACACCAACCACTTCAACAATTCAAGAAATTTTCAAGGAATTCAAAAAGTTTATCTTTGACCAGAAAGACGCTAGGTTTCCGCTTTATATATTGTATATAGTGGAAACGATGCACCAGGAACAGCAGCAGCAGCAGCAGAAATAGCAATAGAAACTAGCTACCTGAATCCTTATAGTCATGTTCCAATGCCAACTTGGGCTGGAATATTTCTACTTTTCCCATGCCCTACCCACTCATACCCACGACCAAGACCCAGACCCAGACCCAAGCCCATCATGAGTTTGTTTTGCTCTCTAAGCAAACAGTTGGACGAATTAGTTTTGCAGATGTTTTGGTAATTTTATATTTTTCGAAACTTTCTCAGTCACTTTCGGTGTGTTCATATTTTTTGAACTTATTCTTCCAAAATGCAGGGCTATAGACCCAGGCTGGGAATGGGAAGAGAGCGACACGGAGAAAAGGGCAAGGCTGCCAGATGTTGTGACCATTGAAACATAAAGAGAATATTTTATATAAGTTCCTGAATTGTTGATGATGAAATCGAATAGAAGACAAGAGTTTTGAGATGCTCCTCATCTATAACTACGAGTATACCATAGCTTCATCATAAGTTTTGTGCAACCATCAAGGTTTTTTAGTTTGTCAAATTTTATTTTCGTCTATAAGGTAGATAAGGTAAGTCCACCGTCTATATGTAGGTATAAGGTACCTACTTTTTAACTTCAAAAACTTAGTTTTTTTGTGTGTGTATTTTTGCTGAACAAACCAGTTGGCTCAAAAGTTCGGTTTACTTGACAAGAGATATTTGTTGAATATATTTGCATATATAAAATCAATTGCCCTGCTTATGGATGTAGAAAAGAATTGTAGATACTCATTCCTTACCTACTTCGTGCAGAAGTTCAATTAATTTTAAGAGTTCAATATTTTTGCATGAATGGAAATTCAATGAAGGTTATGAAAGGAATTTGTTGATATCTATTTCGTTCTGTTACTGCAATTTCAAGGTGAGTTCAAAATAAACAGATATTTAAAGCAGCTGTGATCGAAAATATAAGGGACTTCAGTTGAATTTATACGATAAGACATAAATTCATAAAATATTTGTTTGTAGAATACGGTCTTCTATACAAGGGTTAATATGGGTGGTTATGACAAAAAGATGTATTGAATGATCATAAATCGAGGCTATAATACTTCAAACAATATCACAGGAACTGTCTGCACATATGAATAAGAACATGAATATTCGAACTATACGGATAGTCGAACGATATAATTGAAATCTGACACTTTCCGAAGATTTTCTGTATCTGAAACCGCTTATCCAGAAACTGTTTGTCCGGATACTGTCGGATCCCAAGTCATCTATACAGTTTGAGTATATCGAATCATTGATTTAGGTTAGGTTAGGTAAATGGGCTGGTGACTGATTTAGTTATCGCCACACTTAGAACAATGTAGATTTCTTGTGACATCCTGAAAGTTGTAAAACATCCTTAAAAACTGAATGTTAAACCAATGATTTAATTTGTTGTCACTATCCAGCCACTCAGAGTCTAACCTAAGAGACTGTTTCCTGCGTAGTTCCTTCAAGTTCTTCAAGAGTACCAAAGTAGTATTTTCCTAAAAATGTGTGTCTTGTGTGCCACAATGCTGAGCAGTGGCATAGGATACGAGTATTATTGTCCTTGTGCTCTTCCTCATCATTGCAACATTTGCATATTTCGTCGTCACCAGGCCGATTTTTCTTCCTGTGGTATCATAACAGGTTATGGCCGGTTATTGTGCTGACAAGTAATCGTATAGATTTTTGACGCGATCTTTTTTTGTCAAATTTGGGCCATGATACCATGGTTTTGGCGAAGGTTTCAGATTTTTTACATTGTTAATTGGTTTTCTGGATTAATTTGTTACCAATGATCTGTTTTAATTCACATGATGGGGTGCTTATGATAGAGTGAATATTGGATTGGTCCAGTGTGGTATATTTTGTCGCATATTCATCAGTTCTCTCATTTCTAAGAACATCACTGGGACCTGGTACCCAGCAGGGTCTAATATTATGCTATAAACCAAGAACCGTTAGTTCTCGTCATCTCATTTTCGTACAATCATTGATTAAGATCACAACCCAAGCTTTTTCATCTTTTCTACTCTACAAGTCTTTTTCCGAACGGATGGAAAACCGCATTTGTCCAGTCTGCCCCTAAAAAAGACGAATCCTCCTCGCTGATCTAGCTGTAATTTACACAGCCTTCATTCGTACAAAACTTGAATATAACTCTCATATCTGGGCAGGTACCCCTAAAACAAGCTTATGTCTCTTGGATTCGTTCCAAAAAAGAGCTGTGAAAATTATAGGCGATAGAAATATAACCAAAACAATAACGTCACTTGAACACTGCCGTTTTTTTGCCTTTCGTTGTTCTACCGGTATTTTTACAAACAATGTTCTATCGAATTAGCCAGTTGCATTCCCCCCTCAAACAATTCAGCCGTAATACTCGCACTTCTGGGAATAGGTACTTATCAGTTTAACCTTGAGCTTCAATTTCAGACGTAGTGTCAGATATAGAGATTCGTTTTTTAACCGCACATCGAGAATGTGCTCTATTTTTCCCTATTATTTTGATATTTGAAACTTGACCAATTTTCACCGATATGTCCTATCTAATGCTTCCCTTTCCTAAAGCTTGCACTGTGTTAAACTTTTAAACATGTTAAGGGTATTAATAACCTCTTGATTGCCCGTTAATTAAAACAAAAAAATATGTTAAAGCTCTTTTCGACAAACGTGAATGTATAATGATCGAAAGTTACAAACAATGATGCCAATGTAAAATATTCGTGAAACATCATGAGTCGTTGACACTTGAACGTGGTTCGCGAGTAAGCTTTAAGTAGATCTCGCAGACAGTGACAATAATTTGCTCACACATTTGCTCTTCTGTATATTTCGGTCTCATTGTTGGGTAAAAATGACAGTCCTGTGAGGGGTTTTAACCGAAATCTACACCACCCGAAAGAAAACGTTTTATTTTCTATTATTTTGAAACAATTATTACCTGAAACAAAATTCATGCAAAAAAATTCCCTCTATTATGCGTATTTGAGTATCGATCGAAGTGTCACAAATTTAACAGCTTAAAAAAGAAGACTTCCCAAAACAGAATTAACGACAAAAATAATAGTTGGTGGATCAAACAAAACCAAGATGATCTCTCTTTTTAAGGAAGCAATTTTCCACCACCTTTTTCTTTCCCAAATGATTGCCAATAGTTTCACTACACTTAATAAATTAACTGAGGAAGGCCAAAAATAGTATTGGCATAGGAAACACTCAGTAAGTTCTTATAGACGATCAGCTTCCAAAACATAGATGGGTGGATTAATTAAGAGCTGTTTTCGGCATATCGGATTAAACGTCAGATTTTTTATTGGCAAAACTCCTGATAAGACTAAATATTGAAAATTTATTTTAAAAGGGCGGGACACTTCGCAGAAGTTATATAGACGAAGCAGTAGATTAAAAAAAAAAACAGAATAACTACTCCTAGAACTACTAGAACCTGGTTTAAGAAACACAAAACCGAGATTTCGAACACTCAAAAATATGAAACTACTGTTGATATTAGTTAGATTAAAGTTTTAATTAATTGACCAGTGAAGGTGGTATGCAAACAAAACGGAATATTTGAAAAATCATCTCGAATATGGTTCCAGTACCAAGTTTGCTCGCAACGTTTCTGAATGTTTACACAACCCGCAAAAGGGGACCCTCAATTTCGTTTGAACCAAGAAATCGTTTTTGCTTGCAAAAATAAAAGCTACATATTCATATAGTAAAAGAATATCCCTTCAATTTTTAATGGGAGCCTCTCGAACACACTTGACTCACACTCATGTACACTGTACAGTGTTTGCAGAAATCTAAAAGTTGAAATTTTGTTTGTTTGTTGATTTAAATCGATACATGAAATATGTCTTTGGATCCGAAATATTGGTTTCGCCATTTTTAATTTTGACAATTTTAGCGCAGATTCTAGCTCAGCGACTCTTAAAACCTATGTATATACCTAAACAAATAATGGTCTTGTTGGCTGATCGAAAAAAATGTTATTTCAACATGGACTTTCTGAAGATTTTTAACGCGATTATTTCAAAACCATGTTTTCCGATGTAACTTCAAGCCTACAGCTTGATCTATAAATCAGTGAGAGTATATATTATGTATGTACTTTTTTTTTGGAATTATAACTTAAATTATCACTAACACAATTTTAAACTACGATGAAGTGAAAAAAAGTAGACAAAAATTAAATTTTTCATTTCAAATTTAAATCATGCAATTTGTTGTAAAAATTTATTCAAATTAGGTATAATACCTTAATAATATTGTTATCCTCAAAAATTTATAATAATTTTGTATATCAGTAAGCAGAGGAAGAAGGAAGTCGCCATTTTGAATTTGATCAAAATAATAGTCGTTAATCTTTAATAACTATTTATTTATTTATTAATTTCGTCAATCAAGTTACAAAAACTTTATAAAGACTATCATATATATATATAATTTAAACTAACGAATAAATAACATATTTACAAAGTATAAAAATAATAATATTATAATGAATTCAATATATCTCTTTTAATATTTATCATACTTTTATTAAAATCAATGACAAGATCAAGATCATTCAAAGCAATACAAGAGCTAGTAATTGGATTATGTTTGGCGTAACTTGTACTATGATATGGAACATAAACGAGATTTCCATCTCTAGGTCGCAAAATACGGGAAGGTGCATAAATATAGTACATTGAAAGCAGCATCGAACAGTTAATATTTGAATTGATGATATCAAAAGCGAAAAGAGCAGAATATAGTTTCCTTCTGAGTACTAGGGACTTTAAATCAATAAAGGCACATCTGATCTCATAAGACGGAAGATTTGCATTTCTAAATGTTTTCCGCAAAGCAAATTTAGTAAACCTTTTCTGAATTTTTTTCAATACGAAGAATGCTTGTTTGAGTATATGGATTCCAAATAACACAACAATACTCTAGCAGAGGTCTAACAATAGATAAAAACAGAGTCTTAAGGGTATAAGGATCTTCAAAAGACTTTGAATTCCTCATTATGAAACCCAACATCGAATTTGCTTTGAAGATTACTTGGTCAATTTGAAGCGAAGAATTCATTTTAGAATCAAAGATAACTCCAAGGTCCTTTTGACTCGTTAATCTTTGTAGGTTTTGACCATCAAGTTTGTAATCGAAACAAATAGGATTGAGTAATCTTGCATAAGTTACAACACTACATTTATTATTATTGAAAAATAATCCATTTAGATTACACCAGTGAACAATATTATTAAGATCATTTTGAATTTTACACGCATCTAGTGGGGATTTAATGCAACTAAAAATCTTGAGGTCATCGGCATATAATAAGTACTTAGAATATGAAATAAAACTAGGCAAATCATTTATAAAAAGAATGAAAAGGAGCGGTCCAAGATGGCTGCCCTGTGGTACACCGGAAAAATTTATGATTTCATTTGACAGGACATTACCAATTTTGACATATTGTTTTCGTCCAACTAAATAACTATGTATCCATTTAAGAAGTGCGGAGTGAAATCCAAATAATTGAAGTTTTTTCACTAGAACATTGTGTTGTACCCGATCGAAAGCTTTCGAAAAATCAGTGTAAATAACGTCAACTTGATAACGGTTTTCTAAATTACAAAGACAGTAATTAGTGAATAAAGCTAAATTAGTTGTTGTCGACCGTCCACACATAAACCCATGTTGGTTTTCAGAAATATGATTTTTAATCAAATTATAGAGCTTGGTCTTTACTATTGCTTCAAATACTTTAGGTATCAGCTGAAGTTTAGCAATTGGTCTGTAATTTTCAACAGCCGATTTCGATCCCGACTTGTGCAGAGGAGTTATCAAGGAATGTTTCCAAGTATCCAAAAATACACCTTGTCTTAGAGACAAATTGAATATATAACAGAGTGGAGCAGCTAGATTCAATTTACAGTTCTTTAAAAGAAGCGGTGGTATATTATCTGGTGCAACAGAAAAACTGTTATCAAGAGATGATAGTGCTTCCAATACATCATCAATAGATAAATACAGACAACCAGTCTCAATACAAGAGTTATAGCTATTTACCATTTGAACATAATTAATGTTTAACTCAATAAAATTTGATTGAAAAAAAGACGCAAAGTTGTTACAGATTACATTTAGATTATCAGAAGAGACGCCAATATACGACACGTTCGCTGGAATCCCTAGAGATTTTCGTTTTGTATTTAGGAATGACCAAAAACATTTAGAATTATTTTTAATCTTCGACTCAAGAGACCAAATATATTGCTTATAAGTAAACTTTTTCAAAAATTCATACTCTTTTCGAGTTTGATAAAATTTTTCACGAAAAACATCCGAAATCTTACTTTTTTTATGAAGCTTATTCATAACATTTTTCAATCTCAATAGACTATTGTTAAACCAAACTGGCCTTTTCGAATTTTTTGAATAATTAATAGGAACGAAATTTAAAATAGCAGAATCTAAAATGTTCCGAAACATAGTAAAAGCTAGCTCTACATCATTACAGTTAAAAAGAAGTTGCCAGTCAACTGATTCTAAATAATTATTCATAGATATAAAATCAGAATTTTTAAAATTATGTTTCTGCTCTGTATTACAAGATTGTGATTCTATTAAAACAGACAAATTAAAAGTAATTTCAAGTGCCTTATGATGAATACTATTATCGAGCATTTAATTAAAACTAGCTTCATCTAAGCAAGCTTCAAGATTCTTATCAATAAAAACCAAATCTAAAATACGGCCAATGGAATTGCAAACGCTGTTTATCTGGTACATATTTAAGGCAGTTAAACCATCAATTAAATTATACTCGAAATCTTTGAATACATTATAAGGAAATATTTGATTGTCATCTTTTGAAAATAACCATTTAATATCAGGTAAATTAAATTCTCCAATGATAATAAAGTACGAATTTTCGTCAACATTTTTCACAATATTTTCTATATTTTTTATGTGAGCATTATATATAGAATATTCAGATGAAGGCGGAATATAAGAGTTCTTGAATCTGGGAAAATAGGTAATTCTACACACACACAAATTTGCTCAATAAAAGTATTACATAAAATAATTTCTTTACTTGAATAAATAGTGTGAATAGCAAATAAAACACCTCCTCCTCTACTGAATCCAGTCAGCTCACAAGATCGATCTCTCCGGAAAACATTAAAATCCGGTGTAAAGAATTCCGTTGACAGGAAGTTATTATTTAACCAGGTTTCAGTGAGAGCGATAATGTCATATGAACAATCAGCAGCAGCAATAAAAAATTCATTTGATTTTGTCCTCATGCCTCCGGCATTATGATAAAACATAGATAAGTGTCCATGTCGCTTTGAAAAGTCACCATCAAAAGTATTGTTTACGTTAAAACATTCTGTTGGGTTTGATGCAAATCCTTTTTTGAACGGCTTACGAATGGTTTAATTTGAACTCCAACTGGCCAGATGGATGTTTGAAGAGCAGCATTAAATGATGTAGTTGGGATACCCAGTTTGAAATTTATAAAATGTAGGGATGAAATATCTGCATCCTTTTTAACCAGTTTGTGGCAAACTAAGCTTGTCGTTGGCAAATTAAGTCTACCAGCAATGTAATTAATAACATTCACTTCGGTGACTGTTTTACTTATTCGAGAAATATGTAAAAAACGAAGCCGTGGTACAGATGGAAGAGCAGCATATACATCAGCATTAGCATCAATGCCAATCAGCTGTTTATGTTTTTTGTTTCGAACACCAGACCATGGAAGTTCATTAGCAACATTAGTTGGGCAGCCAACGACAACATTTTGATCAGGCACACAAATCTTATCACCAACGGCAGTGGCATCGGCATAGTCAACATTACCAGCCAGCGTTACCACTTTACTTCAATTGAAGTAGATCTACTTCTTTTGTTCAAATAAATTAAAAATCTACTTCCTACTTCGCACCATCATCAAAATATTGAAATCTACTTCATTTTTAAGATCTGTGTTTCTACCTACTTCAATTTTAATAAAAATAGACTGAATCTACTCCTTTTTTCTCCTTATCACTCTTGTATGTATGTAGTCTCAAAATTTTCTAGAGAATTAAAAATCGCTTGAGTATTTGCATTTGCGGTGAGGTTCCGTTTTATTTAATGTATTCTAGTTTAACCCTTTTGTCATTTTTACTTTCGACATATAAGACCTGTATGGCAAGTTTTGCATTCGTAAACAAATTTGAATTCGAGATTTTATCAAGACATTACGATGGCAGAGAAGTCGAAAAAAGTGGGTCCCCCGATTTTGTCGGTTTGTCTGTATGTCTTTCCTGTTTTTTCAAACTAAAAATAAAAGTAGTCCCAATACAAATTTGTACGGTCAAAAATCGATAATTCGAATTTTGTCAAAAACAAACCGATAGATCTTTTTTTATGTTTTGCTAAAATTTGTGTTCTCAATATAAAAAAATTGTTGTATTGCTCCAGAAGGGTATACCCCCCATAGAACCGTTATTTTGCTTTTAATTTTTCTCAAGAACTAAACTATTTTTTTTGCTGCAAAAGCTCTTATACTGTCTCAATAATATTTGATCACCAAAAATGTCATAGTTTTTACTTTTAATTTTAAAAAAATATAAATTTCTTTTCGAAATTCGATATAATAAGTTCAAAACTCCATACCAAAAATGTTTTTAAACTAAAATTCAAAAACGATTTTCAAATACAAATTTTAAAAAATTAAGGCTTTTTGAGAAATCAAATGGCATTTACATTTTCGAAAACAATCTTTTTTTGCAGGTAAAATACAGGAAATATGTAGTTTTAAACAGACTTTTTTGGATACATGAGCGAGTTCATGCGAACCAATCGTGCATTTAATTTCTTTTCTGTTTGTTAATGTTATTTGTGTTAAGTTGTGCTATAGTGTTATTTTGGATTTGATTTTTTGTTTTCAATATGAAAAGATATTTTCAAGTTGACCAAAGATACAAAGATAAAAGGTTTGTTGATGTACTGAAATTGTATTACGATTACAATAACTATTTCTTGTAGAACTCGTCCTTTGCAAACAAAACATCCTTAAGTCATTTTATTTGACCAACACGAACCCAATCTTTGCGTTTTCGTTGACAACAACCAAGAATTAATTTAAGAAATGTTACATTAACATATTGAATTATATGATATGAAGGCTTAAATAATTCTAGTTTTTTTTTTAATTTGTTTTTATTGAAATAATGTAATTTAAAAATATGTAGAATAATATGAAAAAGTTAATTTTTGAAATCTACTTCCATTTTTCTCAATCTACTTCACTTTTTTCCTAAAATCTACTTCCACATTTTTTTGAGAAGTGGTAACGCTGTTACCAGCTACAGCAACGTCAGCAACAGCAACATCAGCAACAGCAACATCAGCAACAGCAACATCAGCAAGAGCAACATCAGCAACAGCATCAACGGTATTGTCAACATTCAAAATTACAGCAGCAGCAACATCATACATCTCTGATGAAGGAAAAGGAGAAACAACCTCAACCTCAGTTTCATTAGAAGCATTGGCAGTGGCGGCAGCAGACTCAACGGTCGGAGAAGATGATTTTGTCTGAGTGGTAAGACAAACAGGGAGAGAGTCAGTTAAAGAAACTCTACGTTTTTTCAACGAGACGCGATGTTGAGGAGTAGATGATCCCGCAAGTGCAACTCTCCTATCAACTGAGGTAGAAAGACGTTTTTTATCATCACCAGTTATGGGGATTCTTTGTGCACGAGTAGAACCACGAATATTGCGACTTGCATTTAATTTCGATGTATTAAAGTTCGATGTTTTTGCTATTGTGCTCTGAGAAATTAAATTATTAGAAGAGCCTTCTATGAAGAATGTTGAGAGTTCTCTCATTTTTTTTAAACAGTTCAGTAGGGGAATATGTATGCACTTCTCACATTTATAAAATAAATTAATAATAAAGCAATTTAATTGTCAAAACCTTAAGTTCCTAGGTCTCTTCATTTCCAACAAATAATTATGAAGCTTTTCGTAATTTTCGTCTAAATGAAAGACAAAGGTCCCCTTCAAGAAATACAAAAAGAGAGTATTGTGTGCAATGTTTCACCTAATTTACTTTTTGCACAAACTCTGATAAACTACAACGACTTATTGAAATGCATCCAAACATTTGTTTCAACGAAAACTCTGGTTTTATTCTTTGGAGGTTAGAGTTCAAGGTATTAAAATTTAAAAGAATAAATTTCAAGTTCTTTAAAATTGTTTGAAAACATACACATATACAATGTCCTTACAGTAATCATGTGTTATAATCCTATACGTTATCCCTTTGCCCCTGGAAAAATGTAAACCTTTATTGTTATTTCAATAAGTATCTAAGCATCATCTATTTGCATTTTAAAGGTTAAAATAAATTCCCTGTTAGTGCGCATCGTTGACTTACGTATCCTTGGTAAGTTTTGTAATTAGCTTGATAGATCAAAATAAATGCCATTTTACCACCCCAGAGAGTTTCATGCGTTCTGCTACGAGTATTCTTTCAAACATTTCTGTAAGAACAGAATCCATTTTTACATTTTGCATTTTCAGATTATTGTGATCTCATGAGCCGCATGCGAACAAGCCATGATTTGTTTGCATCAGTTATATCTTTTATGAATTTATTGTTAATTTCTGTTTGTTTTTGATTCTCAAGAACTTTTTGAATTATTGGTTTCATGAAGTAAATAAGAAAACCATACGCATAACTTTTGTTTCTTAAATTGTAAACCTATGCAACAAAGACTAGAAAATAATTCTTCGTAGTTATTTTTAATGTATAACATAAATAAATAAGATTGCGCTGTTACAGGGTGTCCCGCACAAAACAATTTAGTACATTTTATAAATCTCCAACAGTCAGTTTTTTTTTTCATACAAATTTAACTTTACAATAAATATGTAGTACGAAAATTAGTAAAAATTGATGTTTGATTCCCCATATCTCGTGAATAAATAAAGGGATAAATAAAAAAAAAATAAAAAAAAAAATACTTGTAACCTCGAATATTTTACGAAAAATAATGTTAATAATCTGGTGAAATTTTGAGAGCAAAATCGAATTGACAGTTTTTTTTATAAAAAATAAAAGCCAAAAAAAAAAAAACATTACTAAGAGTTAGTAAACATTGATTTTCGACTCAAATATCTTTTCTTTTTTCTCACAGAAAATATTTTTTACGACATTCAGTAAATTTTTTGTAAAAATCCAACAGTCTGTTTTTTTTTCATAAAAAAATAAAATCTAATCAAATAAAAATTGGTAAAAA
Source organism: Eupeodes latifasciatus (assembly GCA_920104205.1). Lineage (NCBI taxonomy): Eukaryota > Metazoa > Arthropoda > Insecta > Diptera > Syrphidae > Eupeodes > Eupeodes latifasciatus. Next base: position 354,671,275 of record OV049924.1, on the reverse strand, counting down.
TTGATGTTCAATTCTCGATATCTCGTAAACAATAGAAGAAATTGACTTTAAATTAATTTCGTTCATTCAATTTTTATTTGTTTATATAAGAAATAAATATTTTTAAGAAATGCTACTAAAATTGGTAAAAATTGGTTTTCGACTAAAAATCTCGTTAAGAAAAATAGATTTCGAAATCAAACTATTTCATTATATGCAAAATATTGTTGGTAACTTTTAATTTTTTAACAATAATTCAACTGACAACTTTTTTAACAAAACACGACAACCTACAAAAATTTTAAGCAAGAAAAATCGAGTAAGTCAGTTGCTTTTAACTTTAAGATTTACAATTATATTTTATGATACTATGGACAAATTCAACATTTTTTTAAAAAGTTACAACAATAATGTACATATGTAGGTGTTGCCGTTGATGTCCAATCTTGGATTTTGTATGTCAACTCACTATTCTGAAAAAATAGCCCTCCCGCCTAGCAAGGGGACGTAGACCGCTCCATTCCATGCTATGTTTTTCCTTCTTTTGGCCCAATCTTCTCATTCCCTAGTTATGGTATACTTTATAGCAAATTGTCTATTTTTAACTTCCCATAGGAAGTTATAGTGTAATGGGTCCGATTTGTCAAATTGAAAATTTTGACATTTCTCGACGTCTAGAGTCGAAATAAAAGATTTTTAGAAAGATGTCTGTGCGTGCGTGTGTACGTACGGTCGTACGTCGTCCGTACGTCCGTACGTCTGTACGTTTGCGACGTTTTTTTTCGTCGTCCATAGCTCAAGAACCAGAAGAGATATCGACTTCAAATAAATGTTGTTACACAGATAATAAGGCAGAAAGATGCAGAAAAGGCTCTCAAGGAAATTGCTTGGGTGGTTTTTTACCATAGCAGTTTAAAAAAAGGTGAACATTTTTGGATAACCCTAAATATCTCATGAACCAATGACGCTAGAGACTTGAATTAAATTTTATATTATATATTGAATGATACGTGATATACGTGATACATAACAAGTAAATTTTTGGAAAAAAATCCAATTAACGGTTTTTTTATAAATCAAAAAAACTAAAAAAAAAAATTGTCACCTCGAAAATTTTACGACTAAAATATGATTTCATCTCCAAAACAATTTTGTGCAACGAAGAATGATTTGTTGTCATCTGATAAAATTTTGAGAAAAATCTAATCGACAGTTTTCTTTATAAAAAATAAAAACCTAAAAAAAACATTAATAAAAGTTGGTAAAAATTGATTTTCGACTCAAATATCTTTTCAAAACTTTGAGATATTGGCTACTACTTTTATTTTTCAAAATATATTGTTTTCAACATTCAGTAAAATTTTTAAAAAAATCGAATTGACAGTTTTTTTACAAAAAATTAAAAACCTAAAAAAAACAACAATTCTAAAAGTTTGGTAAAAATTTACTTTTGACTCAAATAGCTTTTCAAAAAATAAAAATATTGGCTTCAATCTTATTTTATTTCACAGAAAATATTATTTTCGATATTCAATAAAATAAAATCTACAAAAAATAGTATGCAAATTTGGTAAAAATTGATATATGTAGACAAACTTTTAAGCAAGACAAATCGACAGACGGGGTGGGAAGTTATCAGTGTAAGTCGCATCCCAGCCTCTTTTTAAGTATTTATTCGTCTATTTTTGTAAAAAAAAACATATTTAAGCTAATTTTTGAACAACTGTATTCTGAAAACCGTTACATCTACAGACATAACTTTAATACATTTTCACGGTTTTCCCGATTTTTTGACATCTTACTAATTAATAAGGCTAACATCATAAACAAGTAACCAAAAATCATAACTACAGGATTTAACGCATGGTCTGATGTATATAGTTACTGGACTTATAAAATGGGAACAAAATTTATTGTAAAAACCTTAAAAAAAATTTAAAAGAAGAAAATCACTGTTTTCTGGCTTTTCGTCAATTACTATTTATGACTCTGTTGTATTTAGAAACAACATATTTGATGGAAAATGACTATAACATTTTTTGTGACAGTTTTTTAGCTATCAACCAACTAACATAAATCAAATTCTTCTATTGTAATTGTCATTTAAAAAAAAGACACCTTAGGCTATTCCACCCCAGGATAATTTTACTAAAATTGACTATTGAACGTTTGGTGATGAAATTCAAGTCCACCTGCTCGGTGAACAATCAGACAACAACTACAAATTTCTACTGAAACTTAACGACCATACGTGGTGGTGCGTATTTGGATCTTGGAACAGTTGGAAGTTGATCTTTATTTTGGTCGAAAAACCGTCTTAAGCGATGATGTCCATTTTTTAGACATATATGTACATAGGTACGTAAATAATCAAAATTAACATGTTTGAAACGAAACCAATCCTTTCGAGGTTCACGAGGGGCCAATGCATCCAAATAATGTTACTGTTTGGATTTTAGGCTGGAGTCGTCATCGGTCCGTACTTCTACGAAAATGATGCTGGCCAGTCATCACCGTCAACGGCGATCGCTATAGTTCGATGATCAACAACTTCTTGTGGCCTGAGATGATGACGATGCCATCAGTCAAATTCAATCTAATTTATGCCCCAAGAAGTCATTGAAAAGTGGAATTCCTTTGGAATTCGCACCCCCAGCAAAACCTCTGCGGGCGGCCATTTAAACGATGGTATATAGGGTTTTTAAATTGGCACGGGTAGATTTTGGCGCCCCGTGGCGGCCATTTTTTTTTTTTTTGACATCTGTCACATCTTTTGTTTATTATTTAGTTGCTTATGCCAAATCATCATGGCAAGTAACACGATGGAACAGCACGTTCAAATGATAAAACTTTATTATCAAAATGAGTGTTCGTTAACGCAAACGTTGCGCTCATTTTACGGTAGACGTGGTGGCCCTTCACAGTCCATTCTTCAGAGTTTCGTGGCCAAATTTGAGACAACCGGTTCAGTGAACAATCAGCCAACGCCCGTACGTTCAAGGAACGCAAGATCGGCCGAGAACAGAGCCGCGGTCCGTGAAAGTGTACAGCAGAACCTGAGTCAGTCTATTCCTCGCCGTGCACAAGAACTCTACTACACCCATCTGACCCAGGAGCTCAAAGTTCATGATCATAGACAATGCCGTTTGTTCGCTGACTAGTCTTCGAATCGTTTGGAAGACGCCTAATTTTGGCCAAAAAATCATCTTTAGTGACAAGGCGCATTTTTGGATGAATGGCTCTGTTAAGAAGCGAAATTGCCGTATATGGGACTACACCAACCCACGCGTGGTTCACTAGGTGATAATGCATCCTTAAAAAGTTACCGTTTGGTGGGGATTTTGGGCCGACGGCGTAATTGATAAGTACTTATTTGAAAACGACGTTAGTGAGGCGGTCACCGTCAACAGCGAGCGCCACATAACGATGATAACCAAGGTTAGGATTTTGTTGACCTAAAAAATTAAAAAAGGCAAAACAAAACATTTAAAAAGGCAAAGAAAAGGCATTTATTAAAAAATACTAATAATTATAATATAATTATATAATTACATAGTACCATTGGACTACCAAAAGTTTTTTTTGAAAGTTCTCAATCTTCTTCGGTTGTTTCTTAGAAGGGCTGTGAAGGAGCTAAATGATCTCTCAACAGCTAAAACGAGTGGAGCACACTAAAACTTTCAACATTATTCACTTCAATGTTTCCTGGAGTTGGAAGTTTGGAATCCACGTGTGTTTCCATTGAAAACTGAAGTAAACTTCTTCAAGACTTCCTCTGCAATGGGCCCTTTTGCTTTTTTTATATTTTCTTCAATGTCTTTCAAAACAGGCAATACTTTTCCAATTGATGTTCCTTGATGAGAATATTGTTAGGTTAAATTATATACCTAAGTAGGTATACAGACTCTCAAATATACCTGTTTTTTGTAGGTCTTTAAAAATATATTTTTTTTCGGATCGACTAAAAACCCAAAATTGACTTAAATGTACGCCAGCTGCGCTTGAAGTTCTTCATCTTCAATCAATTTTTTTTTTTTTGAAAATACAACACAGCTTGCATCATCTTTGAGAGCGCTGACGATTTTTTTGATCCGAGCAAAATATTCCGCATAATATGCTGCCGCCTTTAACCAGTACCATAGCGATTTAAAACCTAATTTAAATGGAATTTCAAAAATACGACTTCAAATTCAGTTTCAAACGAACTTACAGGTTGAGGTGGCAGTGGCAATTCAGGTTCCATATCCTTAAAAATAGCAACCCGAGATGGAGTCTTCAGAAATACTTTTTTCAAGTTCGACACGGAGGCGTCAACTTTTGAGTAGTGACTGCGTATGCTTTCACAAACTCTGTTTACACCGTTAGAGACGCAAGTTACGTGAACCATTTTCAAGTACAACCCTTGCAGAGTTTTGCCACTCTACTTCATATACGGTGCAGCGTCTGTTACGAACAACAAAACCTTTTCTCTCTTAAGCTCATCGGGCCTCAACAATCGCATCGAATCGTCAAAAAACTGGGTTTTTAAATAAAGATTGTTAACGGTATGCAAAAATGTTCGCATTTCCTTTAATGCTAAACCAATAATTAGATATTTCTTAACAAAATTTAATAAAAAAGCAAGAAAAAGACAAGAATGGCGAAGAAAGGCAAAAAATGCAATTATGGTATAAAAAGACAAAATAAAATACATATATTTGCAAACACCAGGTCTTGAAACATGTTTTTCTAAAGTTGATTTGATCTTTCATTTAACTAAAAATAAGGCAAAGTTAGTAAAATCCTAACCCTGATGATAACTAATTTCTTATGGCCCAAATTGAACCATACGAGACGAGACGCAATGTGCCACACAGCAAACGCCATGACATCTACACACAACATCTACCCGCCCTTATATATTGAAAAACCTTATACTTCACACATAATGTCATTATGTCTCAAATTAGGATAAAACCTTTTTAATATCTCATACACAACTTGTTTTATTCAATTTTAAAACCCTTTATTAAGTATGTACAGTAATCCCCGCTTAGTTGTACCTCGCTTAATTGAACATCCCGCTTAATTGATCGAACAAATTAGCTTCGAAAATTTCCCGTATTAGTAACAAAGCTTTATAGACGGTTAATTGAACCCCGCTTAGTTGAATTACTCGCTTAATTGATCTTAAAAATATGCAGCAGAAAGACTAAATACATGGACATTTTTCGGATAATTGGGCGGGCAAAAAAATAATTGTGGTTGGAAAAACCGAAATGCCAAGGTGTTTTAAAAATAAGGTTGTACCTTTGCAATATTTCTCCAACAAAAAAGCACGGATGACCCAACATTTATGGGCCCAAATTTTATGTAAATTTGACGAAGAAATTATAAAGCAGAACAAACAAATAATTCTTTTTGTCGACAATGTTGCCTGTCATAAGAAGTTGGACGATTTAAAAAATATAAACGTGCAGTTTGTACCCACACATACAATGTCCATCATTCAGCCCCTTCACCAAGGTTTCAAAGCTTACTATCATCAAAATATAATAAGGAAACCAATTAGAGCCATCATAAGCAAACATTGTTTGTGGCTTCTACACAGAACGAAAAAAGTCATCCTATTGACTATTTTGGTAGTCAATATGACAATTTGGTAGTCAATTTTCAGCCGATAACCGCGATAGTCAATAGAACAATTTTCGGTTGTCAATTTTGGGATCCGAAATTTTTTTACAATTTGGTAGTCAATATGACAACTGTAGTAGTCAATATGACAACTTTGGTTGAAAGAAATTGAAACTACGGTTGTCGTATTGACTAATGTGGTAGTCAATACGACAACTGCGGTAGTCAATATGACAACTGCGGTAGTCAATATGACAACTGCGGTAGTCAATACGACAACTGCGGTTGTCAATATGACAACTGCGGTAGTTAATACGACAACTGCGGTAGTCAATATGACAACTCCGGTAGTCAATACGACAACTGCTGTAGTCAATATGACAACTGCGGTAGTCGATATGACAACTGCAGTAGTCAATATGACAACTGCGGTTGTCAATATGACAACTGCAGTAGTCAATATGACAACTGCGATAGTCAATATGACAACTGCGATAGTCAATATGACAACTGCGATAGTCAATATGACAACTGCGGTAGTCAATATGACAACTGCAGTAGTCAATATGACAACTGCGGTAGTCAATATGACAACTGCGATAGTCAATATGACAACTGCGATAGTCAATATGACAACTGCGGTAGTCAATATGACAACTGCAGTAGTCAATATGACAACTGCGGTAGTCAATATGACAACTGCGATAGTCAATATGACAACTGCGATAGTCAATATGACAACTGCGGTAGTCAATACGACAACTCAGGTAGTCAATGTGACAACTGCGGTAGTCAATATGACAACTGCAGTAGTCAATATGACAACTTCGGTAGTCAATATGACAACTACGATAGTCAATATGACAACTGCGATAGTCAATATGACAACTGCAGTAGTCAATATGACAACTGCGGTAGTCAATATGACAACTGCAGTAGTCAATATGACAACTTCGGTAGTCAATATGACAACTACGATCGTCAATATGACAACTGCGATAGTCAATATGACAACTGCAGTAGTCAATATGACAACTGCGGTAGTCAATATGACAACTGCAGTAGTCAATATGACAACTGCATTAGTCAATATGACAACTGCGGTAGTCAATATGACAGCTGCGGTAGTCAATATGACAACTGCGGTAGTCAATACGACAACTGCGGTAGTCAATATGACAACTGCGGTAGTCAATACGACAACTGCGGTAGTCAGTATGACAAAAAAATCCTAAAAAAAAACATGATAAGATACTAGAATCCAAATTTTGTGGTCATCTCACCCAGTTTGTTTCCAATCTGTAAAATCTTCAAAATTAAAATTTCATTAAAAACAAAATTAGTTTCTTAGTTATAAATACATTTATTTTAATCGCTTTTATGGGTATTTTTAATTAATATATTATTACATATATCTTAAATATAACTTGTTTGCAATAATATATAACTATATGCATTGTCTTAAAAAACTATAGCAACTTAATCTGTTCTTCTTATTTTTGTTGATTTATTTCTTAGGTTGAAATTATTTTTAACATCTTCTTTTTACTTAATGTGCTTACTATATATTTACATATTTTATTTTATAACTATACATTTTTTTAAACATAAAAAAACATTGCAACCCAAGAAATAATTCATCAAAAATAACAATAACACAATACAAATTCTTTTATTTTAATTAACTTCAAGCTCTTATTATTAAGAATGTAGTAAGTATATTTAGCAATGCAAAGATGTTATAAAACATTGCAATATGAGAAATAATACATCAAAAATAAAAACAACAAATTAAGTTGCTTATGTTTATAATTAAATTAAATTATGTACTTAACGTATGCAGCATTGTTGACAGTTTTGGATTCATCTTTTTGGTTTTATTTGTGTTTGTTTTCATGTAAAAATAAAGTTCTATGAAATCCCAGAAATTCTCGCACGCTGGTGGATATTTTAAGTTGAATAAAAAAAAGCATTTGAAGCAGATGTCCACAGCTCTTAAGACATTAGTTGTCTTTAGTTTGTAGTCATCTAACAAAATGAAGTACTCATTTTTTTCCCTTAACGCCAGTATTAGAGGTTGAATGGTTTCACCTCTGGATTTCAGGAATGTTACGTGGTCCTCTAATACTTGCGTCGTCTCTCCTTCAAAGATGAATGCCATCAGTGAATCTTTGATGGTGAACTTGCTTCTTGACTTGGCCCCGGTGTTAGATTTTCTTGAAACTGCTGCTGTTGGAAATAAGTAGAAGTGAATACTTTTAAGTATTTCAAGCACAAAATCATCTGAAAGGAATGAAAATAAAAAAGTATGACATTAGTAAAGCATTGTTTCACATTTATGTATTTATTATTTTCATACAGATAATAAGAACATTTATTTTACACCTCAATTACTATAATTGATTATGTAGACATAATTAAGATATAGGTTAAAATTTAATTTTATTTGTATGTATGTTAACCATCATAAAAGAAAAAAAAATATTTATAACTGTGCATACCTTCTCCAAAATTTGTGTCTTCCAAGTCTTTCAATGTTTCTGTAACCTTTTTGTCCTTAATGTTTTCCATCAGGAAGTTTTTTAATGTTTTCCAATGGTCTTGCCACAAGGAAAGTATTGATGTGCTGGTTGGATGGAGCGTTTGAAAGTCTTTATCGATCTGATAACGAAACAAAATACATATAAACATGGTTATCAATCAATTTGTGCTCACTTAAGAACTGTTTAAGAAAAACTTCATATCTTCAAAATAAAAAAAAAAAACTGTTTTTAATTTTTTAAAAACTAGGAGTCAAAAAGTTAAAAAAAAATAAATTGTTCATGAAAAAATAATATTTATCTAACTTCGCATATTGTGTACAAATACAAATAGAAAAAGTATGAAGTTTTTTTTGATTTTAAAACTTGAAACTAAAACCAAATTCAAGAATGAAATGTATCTAAGCCTTGGAAACAAAGGCCCAAAATTTTAAACGATTTAGTAAAATGTTAAGGCCATTTTAAACAAATGACTAAGCTTGAAAGATGATTTGCTAAAGTTAAAATCTTATGAGAGCAGTGGATGGAATGATCCAGGCAACAGTTGGGAATTCCAAATAACAGGTCCGTTTAAGCGTTTGCTTTTTTTATTTTCACCACCTGTCACTTTTTAGACATGTTTTGGTGCTCTTTTTTTAATAAAAGACAATTAACAATTAACTAGTTAGCAATACAAAGAGAAAGGTTAAACTTTTTGACGCACTAAGTAAATATTTAGTAAATCGCTAACTAGTAAATTTTTAAACCCTTAACAATAGGTTGTTTAAAATTTTGCGCCAAAGTTTTTAACATACATATATTTTATGTGATTTGATGGAAAACAGAAGTTTGGAAAACATAAACGTCTATTCTTATACAACTTACCAGTCTATATCCATTAGGTTTTTTATAAAAGGGCCATTTTTCAAATATTTCGGTTTGTTTGGTGGAGTTAAATATATCGTTCAGTCGAAATTGGCTACATGACGCCCACAAACTATCAAATTCTTCGACCGATAAATTATCATACTTCAGGCTATTCAAACAAGTTTCGGCATCTGTCTCTGGATCTAAAATTGTAAGTTTAATCTGTTAATAAAGTGCGTTTTTAATACTGAATTATTAAATCCTAAATGTTTAGTATTAAAATCAAACAGTTCTTAATCAAAGTTAAAACCTATATTTGTTTTTTAATTTGAAAGCATTTGTAAACTCAAGTATATCACGAAAGGCTACTTCGTTATTTTTTGTACTTACGGAATGATTTGTTGGTTTTTTTTTGTGGAGAAATAAGTTTTCTTTTTGCAGGTTGCAATTTCCGTGATTGTCTTCTTAAATTGAAGTATTTGAAATAAATTTTTCCTCTTTTTCCCATTCGATAAAACTCAGTTTTTTCAGAAGGAAACATCTGAGTTATTTCCTCTTCTAATTTTTGACTTGAACAAAGCGACAGATGGATGTTATTTTCGTCGAAATAGGTGGCAATCAGATTAATTAGTAAGTCACGTTGTTGTTGTTGAAAGCAATTATTTCTTTTGTAAAACTCCATCAACTGCTTTCCTCTATTTTTTTCTTCGAGGATTGTGGACAAGCTGATGTAGCTTTCATTTGGCTCTGGTGATTGAGATGGCGATGATGGTAAAAGGGTATGAATTGACGACATTGAGGAAGAATGTGTTGGACTAAATGCATAATCTGACACTGGAAATGAAATAATTAAAGGCGCACCAATATCTTTGCGCCATTGCTCAATATTACGTTCAAAAACGATTTGGTCACTTATCATGAAATTCTTTAATACTGCTTGGATATGATACCACTTTATAATTTTCAGAATTTCTACGTCGATGCCCGTATCTGTATAAAAAAAATAATAAGGGCAATCGTTTAAATGAGCAAACATTAACACATGTTGTTCGTTTTTCGTCTCCAAGTGTTTACTTTTAATAAAAGATAAACAAAATAATTATATATTAGAATGTTAACACAATTTTTGATTTTTTTTAAATAGTGACTTAAGTAACATCTTCTTGCTCTAACAACTATGTCACTCTTATCTCACAGTTTTAGGAGCCTGAAGATGGAACTTTTATCTGAAACGCGTCACTATTTAAGCCAAAAAAAACAAAGTTATGTTGGTTTAAGGTTATTAATAATTAACATTCTAATAAATAATTGATTATTTATCTTTTATTTTATTTTATTTATTTATCTTTTATTTAATATTAATAATTAATGTATTTAAAATGGTTGAATTATTTCTTCGAGTTTGAAAAAATAACACAGTGTTTTTTTAGTCTTGACATCTTACATTATTCTAAAAATCAACAGGAAGCTAAAATCATATTCAATTTTTTTAAAACAAAGCACTGAGTTGTTTTAAGGATAAAGAAAAGTTAACTTGACTTATCTGAAATCTGGCATTTGTAGTTAGTTTTGTAAAAAACATAGTCTTGTTTATTTCGCCAAAAATATGGCGAAAATTATGTTTTTCGCAAGTTCTAAATTCAATTTTTCAAAAACGTTATAACATAGAAAAGTTAACATAAATCCCGAAGAATAACAAAACCTTATGTAGACATCTACGACAAACTTGTTTTGAAAAAGTACCTTTAATACACATACAAACTTACCGTTTAAAACGTCGTACAAATGTTCTTGATTCCAGCTTTTCAAGAGGTTTCTTAAGGGTATGTCTTCGGCATGTTTTGTAGGGCCAGGTAAGTTGATTAAAGAAGATAATTCAAGACATTCTTGTCCACTCAATGTAAATAAGTGTACGTCTTGAGAATCATTTAAAAGCTCAATACTTGTAGTGTTAGTCGGTGACTCAGTTTCGTTTGATATAATATTTTGAATTTCAAGTTCTTCCGCTTCTCTATTATTTTGAGAATCGGACTCTTCTTCTAACTGTTCGTAATTTTGAGCTTCAGTATCTTCCATTTTTTAATTGTATAAAAAAAATTCTTTAATTTTTATAAATTTTTTTCCTTTATGTGAATGGATTATAGTAAAAGGAGGTCCGAGTATTTCCGAGAATTTTATTATGTGATACTCTCCAAAAATTTCTGAATCTATTTCAAAAGCTGAAAAATGAAAGTTAAATTTTAACTCTAGTAGCTGCTGGCAGAACAGGTGAATACTATGTTCAACTTGAACTATTGTTTTAATTAAAAAAAAATTATAATCGCCAAAACATGTGGCAACGTAGAGACCAGAACTGTATTTAATTCCTTTAAAAGTTATATGATTATAACAACTTAACCTTGCATCTTCCTTAAGATTAAGTTTCTTGTGGATAATGTTCATAAACACGGTTTCACATTTATGTTTTGTATCAATTTCATATTCGATACGATTGTTTTTCAAATGAAGGATATCGCTTGCGAATTTTAGCTGAAATTTTTTAGCAATAGTTAAGCATATGTTTTTCCGTGATGTGATAGAGTGGGCATATATTTTAAACGCCTTGTGCTTAGCTTCGAATTTGAAACACCAGAAATTTCTAACAGGCCCTGAATTTCTTAAAATTGTGGGGTAGTGTGTCAAAAAGTGAAATTTGGGTTTTAAATTGTCTTTAAAAAGTTTAACATATTGATCATTGTGTATTTTTATTTTTTGTTCCAATGTTTCCACCATATTATTTGTTACTTCGAAACAAAGTATTAAATCAATTATATCGTTGAGTAATATAAGGAATTTCCAGACTTCATCTTCACTTGGGATTAAGTCTCCTATCATCAAGGGCAGATACATTGCAAAAGTTAACATTTCCCTTGCTGTCATTTTCAAATGTTTCTTCTTTAAATGATGAATTTTAATTTCTCCAGAAAAATTACCAATTTCTGTTGATCCATAATCAAAAGTTTGTTTCCTTTGATTCATAATTGACAACGATGGTAAGTAGTGTTTATCTTGCAATAAATACAAAATTATTTGACATATATCATAATGAAGAATACCTTCGCATATGTCATGCATTGCGTCTACGCAAAAATTGTCTACCACATGGAAAGAAGGTATTTTGTTGAAACAGCTTTCTTTCATTATTCCAGTCTTTTGAGGATCCTGAGAAATTATGTCACTTGTATAATTCTGCACATTTCGCATTTTAGATTTGTGTTCTATGCTAAGTGTATTGCAATCATTTCTGTCTGCTTTACAAAATCTACAAAATGATCCACTTGAAAAAGATTTGCTGAAATCTAGAAGTGTATTGACACCCAAGTTGTCACCAAGAAATAGACCCAGTAAGAAATACACTTGTTGTTTTGTCCCATCATTTAAATATATTTCAACTCCTTCCTCTTCAAGAAATCTAAGTTCTGCTATTAAATATTCTAAACAATGAGCATTTCCAATCTCTTTTAAGTCTTTAGATTTAATAACAGCAGCTAGAAAAACACTATCCAGTTTCGAATTCTGGATTGGCACACATGGATAGGAATAGTAAAAATTGCAAACAGAATGAGTTGTTGCATTAGAACCGAGAGGATTATTTACACAAAAATCATCAGCATATAAAAAGTATGGAATGAGTGTTTTTGACTCATATTTTTCGCATTTTTTTTTCCAAACCGGCCCTTGAACAAAGTTTGTATATCTAACACTAGACTTAAGTTCGTCCATATGTTTTAACATATCTGCTAAATTATTTGCTTGCTCAAAATATATTTTGAACTGGGAACGTAAAGGCAAAACGCTTCCTTTGACCTTTTTTTCCCCGTAAACTAATTCTGATCTGGAAAAAGATGGTTGGAGATCACTTGTGATTGTGAACTCTTTTATGTCATCCATATATCCCATCTTTTTTAGTTTTTGTGATAACGTGTAGTCCGTCCCACAATTTTTAAATACGTCTTGACAATTCACAACTATGCTGATCATTTGGTTTTGTAGATCTGTATCTAAGTCACTATTAAGTTTGGTCTGAGCAAACTGCTTAAACATGTTTAATATTGGGCTAATTAAACAAATTGTTACACTTTCTTGTATATCAATAACATCCTTCCGTGCAAAGTTATTTTTACTGTGCAGAAATGTTGAAAATTTCAAAGCGTTCTCAAAAATATTTTTTAAATTTTCCTTGAGATCAAAATTTGGTTTCTCATTCTCTACTACGGACTCAACTGCTTTAGAACCTGAAGCAACGTTAGTAATGTTATCAATTTTCTCCTGTAGTGTTGATGTATCCAAAGTGATTTTGTTTGTTATAATATTATTATTACGTTCAATGTTATCAATTTTAGTATGGTGCCTACGTAAAATGTGTCGCTTATAACTATCCATATTTGTAAAAAACTGAGCGCAAGTCTTTTCAAAGCACATAAATGTGCTAGTAGTACCCAATTCATGTTTTCTTCTTAAATGTTTTGTTAGATCGTTTATAACAGTTAATTTCAAGTGGCATATGAAGCACTTCATGTCTAATAAAAAAAAACAATGTTCTATAATTTTCCTTTTTTATATTGTGTAATTTTTTAAATTTATTTCTAGTTTTTTCCCTATTTCACATTGTCGTATGTTCTTTTGTTGATTTTAATGAGATTTTTTTTCCTTTTAGGTAGGTGTGTTTTAGTGATCGGGAAAAATTGAAACGTGAAGAATCTGAATTTGTTTCTTTATGAGTTTTTATAAAGATCAGGAAATGTACGTCATTGAAATCAATAATAATTGAAAAGCAGCCTAATACATTTTTCTGACAAAACTCTGTTATTGGAAAAGCAAAAACAATTAGAACAATTTAATTTTTTGACATATTCGAAAAGAAAATGATTTTCCGTACTAGAAATTCATAGACATTGTGGTCACTTCACTTTGATACCAAATTTCTAAAAAGGAACTTGTGAAACTGGAAATATTGATATTCATAATGTTTATATTTTTTTAGCCCTAGAAAACAATTATTATTTTTGTTTAGGCTTTTGTGGCTGATCATGCTGTTGCAATAAGCGTTTTAATTATATAGTTACATTACTGTTTCAAAATGCATTAATTACGCTTTTTACATTTTTTAAACAAATTTAATAATTGAAAGTTAATTTTGATAACTCAAGAAAAAACGAAGATTTTTGGCAAATAATTAAAAGCTAAATAGTTCACAGTATGATCGCGGTAGTCAATATGACAACCGGGGTATTCAATTTGATGCAAATAAATTTCACTAAATGTTTTTTTTTCTGGCTTAGCAAATTGTTTTTTTTTTTTTCTGTAGAATTGATACCCACGAATATTATTTTTTATAATTTAATAGATTTATTCTCTACTTCATTCAATTAATTTTGTACGTATATATTTAAAAATGCACTAATGATATTGTTGAACAATATTAGTTGACTTGATATTTCCAATAAATGACTTTGAAAATATTAAGTTCGCAGAGGACGCCATTACTTTGTATCGCAGATTATTTTTCTTATTTATAAATTGGTTTACCTTGTAATTTGTTTTAATTGAAGTCCTTGGGTGTATAAAAATGCACTAACGACACTAGTTAAAACTAATATTTTTCTTAAAATTGAGAATCTACGAAATTTGAAAATATTAAATTTTAGAGGAGACATTTTTTTGCGAATCGAAGCAAGAGCTTAAAAAAGAATTATAATTTTTGGAAAACACTGGAAACTAAATAAAAAATTCTAAAGTTGTCATATTGACTACCGAGTTGTCATATTGACTATCGCAATAGTCAATAGGATGATTGCGGTAATCAATGGTTTTTACAATTTTTTTTTTGGCATTTCAAATTAGCATTTTTTTAGAATTGATATACCTTAGACTATTTGTTTTTAATTATATGATTTGATTTATCTTACACTCCGTTCAATAGATTTAAAATGCACCAATTGAATAATATAAGTTGACTTGATATGTGAATTTAACGACTTTGAAAAAAAATTAAGATAAATAAGGACGCCATAACCTAATATCTCAGAATATTTTTCTTATTAATACATTGTTTTACCTTGTAATTTTTTTTTCTGTTGAAGTTCTTATGTGTTTTTAAAAATGCACAAACAAGACTCGTTAAAACTTATACTTTCGAGGAATTTTTAATTTAAGAACTTTAAAAAATACTTTATTTCAGTAGAGAAATTGTTCCGCGACCAGAGCTCAAGAGAGAATAATGATTTTGGGAAAAAACTGAAAACTGAATGAAAATTCTAAAGTTGTCATATTGACTACCGAGTTGTCACATTGACTACCGAGTTGTCACATTGACTATCGCAATAGTCAATATAACAACTTTAGTTTCAACGTAACTGTGATTTACCGTTTTTGTCTGGAAATTAAGAGGGTTTGATTTTTGCACACTGAAAAAAATAAATTTTAAATATACATTTATTCTGGAAAAAAATAGTTATGTGTTTAAAAAATATCACGTTTTTTACATACATACCTTGTTATCACTTTCTAAATATTATGCTAATACAAGTACATGCACTTAAAACACTTTAAAATCGAGGTTGAATACAGAAAAACTTTCGCGACCGTATAGAAAAATGATTGAAAAACTTACTTCAATTACAAGTACACTGAACGCAATCTATAAATATTTTCAGATTTTTATTTGTTTATGTCATGTATAGGTGTCTGGCAAAGAAAAGCTTGTGGGGTTTGGTTTTTGTTAATAGGGAAAACGGAAAAATTAACAATATACATACTTTACTATTTTAAATTATTTCACTATTTTGGGCATATGCATTTGAAATCGTTAAAAATATGTATCTTATTTCTCGAATATTGAATTCAAGTTTTTAGGCTTTGTCTATGGACATTGTATTAAAAATGATAAAGTGCAACAGTGAACGATGGAAAACTTGCAAAAATGATACCGGAAGCTCAGAAACTACAATAAAAAGACGCATTAGAAACTGATTTCGTTATGTAAAATCTGTACAATTACAGCGCCATACAAATGTTTAAAAATTATTTTAAGCTGTAACTTCTAACTCTTTAAAGTAAAAGTTATTAAGTTATTAAATTTTATGAACGTATTTCAAACAGTAAGCTGATTCTTATTTGTAAAACCTGTAAAATTAAAGTGCCGTCAATATGTTTGAAAAGTATTTGCAAAAGTCAAGTAGCTATACTTTTCAAACACTGATGGATCACAATATATGAAAACCATGAGAATTTGAATACGTTTGCTACGCTTGCACTAAACGTTATTTGTCAAAAGCTAACGTTTATTTATAAGACAACTATTAAATATTTACTTTGGTTTTCTAATTAATTATTATTAACTTCCCATATGAATACGATTATAATAATCGGTCCGTTTTTTTTTGAAAAAAAAAAAATCAAAAAACTGTAAAAAATGTTTGTCACGAATATTTTACAAACACAAAATTGATTTACATTTTAAAAACTATGGTTTTCAACATTCTGTCAAACTTTGAAAAAGATTTAATTGAAAGTTTTAAAAAAAAATTAAAAAATATTAGTAAAATTTGGTAAAAATTGATTATCAACTCAATTATCTTTCCAAAAATTTAAGATATTGGCTTGGAACTATTCATTCATGTGATCGAAATTTAGTTTAATTTTTATAAAAATGCAACCATCAGTTTTTTTCATAAAAATTAAAATTTACAAACAAAAATATGCAAATTAATAACATTTATATTCTATTCTCGATATCTCGTGAATATTATAAAGGTATTGACTTAATGATTTTTTTTTTGTGCTAAAATTTTAACGTAAAATATAATTCTAAGAAAACTCCAATCTGTATTTGTTTACATAAGAAATACAAATTTTCAAGAAATGATCCTAAAATTTGTAAAAAATGGTTTTTGACTAAAGATCTCGTCAGCAAAAACAGATTTTAAAATCAAACTATTTCATCACATTCAAAATATTGTTGCAAGTTTTCAGCAAATTTTTTCGAAAAATTTAACTAACAACTTTTTTCAGAAAACACAAAAACCTGCAAAAAACAAAAGAACTAATAAGGAATGGTTTTTGAATCAAGTGTTAGGAGACCAAATAAATATTGACTCCAAAATAATTATCTCAAACAAAATATTGTTCTGAATATTTTATGAAAGTTTTAAGCAAGATAAATTGACAGAAGGGATGGGAAATTATCAGTGTGGGTTGCATCCCAGAATCTTTTTTAGGATTTCAGTTATACAATCGTGGTAGTCAAAATGACAACAGCGGTAGTCAATATGACAACTGGGGTAGTCAATACGACAATTTTTGTTGAAAACCGAAATCTAATTTGACTACCGGGTAGTCAATGTAACAATTCTCGATAGTCAATTTTGGTAGTCAATATGACAACTGCGGTAGTCAATATGACAATTGCGGTAGTCAATAGGACAACTACGGTAGTCAATATGACAACTGCGGTAGTCAATAGGACAACTGCGGTAGTCAATAGGACAACTGCGGTAGTCAATAGGGCGACTGCGGTAGTCAATGTAACAATTCTCGATAGTCAATTTTGATAGTCAGTATGACAACCACGGTAGTCAATATGACAACTGCGGTAGTCAATATGACAACTGCGGTAGTCAATATAACAATTCTCGATAGTCAATTTTGGTAGTCAATATGACAACTGCGGTAGTCAATATGACAACTGCGGTAGTCAATAGGACAATTGGGGTAGTCAATATGACAACTGCGGTAGTCAATAGGACAACTGAGGTAGTCAATGTAACAATTCTCGATAGTCAATTTTGATAGTCAGTATGACAACCACGGTAGTCAATATGACAACTGCGGTAGTCAATATGACAACTGCGGTAGTCAATATAACAATTCTCGATAGTCAATTTTGGTAGTCAATATGACAACTGCGGTAGTCAATATGACAACTGCGGTAGTCAATAGGACAATTGGGGTAGTCAATATGACAACTGCGGTAGTCAATAGGACAACTGAGGTAGTCAATGTAACAATTCCCGATAGTCAATTTTGGTAGTCAGTATGACAACCACGGTAGTCAATATGACAACTGCGGTAGTCAATATGACAACTGCGGTAGTCAATATAACAATTCTCGATAGTCAATTTTGGTAGTCAATATGACAACTGCGGTAGTCAATAGGACAACTGAGGTAGTCAATGTAACAATTCTCGATAGTCAATTTTGGTAGTCAGTATGACTACCACGGTAGTCAATATGACAACTGCGGTAGTCAATATGACAACTGCGGTAGTCAATAGGGCAACTGTGGTAGTCAATATAACAGTTCCTGATAGTAAATTTTGGTAGTCAATATGAAAACCACGGTAGTCAATAGGACAATTGCGGTAGTCAATATGACAACTGCGGTAGTCAATATGACAACTGCGGTAGTCAATATGAACACCGCGGTAGTCAATAGGACAATTGCGGTAGTCAATATGACAACTGCGGTAGTCAGTAGGACAACTGCTGTAGTCAATATGCAATTTTTTTTTGAAAACCGAAATCTAATTTGAATACCAGGTAGTCAATGTAACAATTCTCGATAGTAAATTTTGGTAGTCAATATGACAACCACAGTAGTCAATATGACAACTGCGATAGTCAATATGACAACTGCGGTAGTCAATAGGACAACTGCGGTAGTCAATATAACAACTCTCGATAGTCAATTTTGGTAGTCAATATGACAACCACGGTAGTCAATATGACAACTGCGGTAGTCAATAGGACAATTGCGGTAGTCAATATGACAACTGCGGTAGTCAATAGGACAACTGTGGTAGTCAATATAACAATTCTCGATAGTCAATTTTGGTAGTCAATATGACAACCACGGTAGTCAATATGACAACTGCGGTAGTCAATAGGACAATTGCGGTAGTCAATAGGACGACTGCGGTAGTCAATATAACAATTCTTAATAGTCAATTTTGGTAGTCAATATGACAACCACGGTAGTCAATATGACAACTGCGGTAGTCAATAGGACAACTGCGGTAGTCAATAGGACAACTGCGGTAGTCAATAGGACAACTGCGGTAGTCAATATAACAATTCTCAATTGTCAATTTTGGTAGTCAATATTACAACCACGGTAGTCAATATGACAACTGCAATAGTCAATAAGACAACTGCGGTAGTCAATATGACAATTTTTGTTGAAAACCGAAATATAATTTGACTACCGGGTAGTCAATGTAACAATTCTCGATAGTCAATTTTGGTAGTCAATATGACAACCAAATTGTCATATTGACTACCGAAGTTGTTATATTGACTATTTCTGTTGTCATATTGACTACCGAAAATTGACAATCGAAAATTGTTCTATTGACTATCCAGTAGTCAATTTTAAAAAATTAGGTTGTCATATTGACTATTTTGGTAGTCAATGCGACAATTTGGCCAAATTTCAGGTTGACTATCGACGATTGTTAATATGACAACTTTTTTTTTTTCTGTGTAACGCCTTCTACTATAAGAAATTGTTTTAGAAAGGTAATATTGGAAATATTTTACTACTAAACCTACAAGTTCTTTTTTTAAAGGCAGGCTTCATCCAATAAGAACAGCCGGAAAATGATCTCGTGGTAATAGACAACGTTCTTGAGGACAATGCAGATTTCAATCCTTATTTGGCATGTGATGACATGACATATCATGTTATGGCGAACTAACAGACGCCGAAATTAAGTTGACACTGAAATGTTTATAGAGTAAATTTCTGGGATGAATATTTCATTTTTTAGTTGACCTACTCGTGCAATTATACGGGTTTCGCTTAATTGAACAGATATGTCAATTAAGCGGGGTTTTACTAATTGAACCACCCGGATAATTGACCGAAAAATCTGACAAAATGTTCAGTGCAATTATGCGGGGAATACTGTATTTATTTTTCATTTTCTTGATCGTGGTTTTAAGTCAAAATATTTGGTTGATTATCAAAGTGGACAACAATAATAAGTTTTCAATCTAGAAAAACTTATTTTAAATTTACAGGTCAAAACAGAATTTTAGAAATTATAAATATGGTTTCACATTTGCTAGGGTCGGTTGCACTTTTCAAACTCACTCAGGATAAAATTATAACTAATTAAATTTCGCACTGTAATTCATATTAAATTTGAAAAAATTTAAAAATTCACGCTCCCGATTCAGCTCCACTCCTGCAGTTTTCAAAAACTTATATTTTTCGTAAACATCCAGAAATACAAAATATATACGACTATCTATTTAACTTATGCATGCGAGATGTATTGTGTGTTGTGTGTTTCGTGCATGATGTATGATGTGTGTAGTCAGTCTGCAGTGAATAATATGATGTCTGTAAATCAAGTGTATATTTACGAGTATCTACCTTAGATTCGAGGCAGGGTTTGAAATAAAAATAAAAATATTTATGTAAATAAAAATCCCACATAAAGTTTGCTGGAGCAAAGCATAAATTCATCATCAAGCATTATAATATGAAGAACGACTATGGTATAGGTAGGTTAGGTACATAGATGTTAATGTTGATGGTAATGCTGCTGTGAGGATGATGATGTTGACGATGATGATGATGAGGATGATAGCAAGGATATGGTGCATTTTGTTCGAGAGCTATTGTGCAATGCTAATGAGAAAAGTTTCAACCGATTCTATCTATAGTTTTCATGTTTTAAGGACATGTACATATGTAATTAGAATTCATGATAGAGAGTGCACTCCTGTTGTCGTTTATGTGATGTTGAACATGATGAGGAACATGTGTGTAAACAATTACGCTTTGACATGAGTATTGTTTCAAACAAAAACGTCAACAAGGTCCTGTAGTTAGAGCTTGAACTTATAGTTCTGCAAGCGGTATTATAACACATTCGCATGCTATAAATAGGAGCAACATTTTTATCCCTCCTTTTCAATTGCTTATGCAGCTTATGGTAGATTTAAATACAAAAATAAATTTTAGCTGGAAACTGATGGTTGTGTTAACTGGATTAAAAAAAAAAGAGCGGAAATTTAAACTAACTTATATAAAAATTTACATAAACTATAAATTCCCTTGGAGGTTCGTTTTATAAAGTTTTGTTTCATTTAATTCCATAGAATTTTTTCTATCTATAAATCTGTTACATTGTTTTTAGTTTAAAAAAATATTTAAAATGGTTATTCAATAGTTATTTAATGGAATATTGCCACAATGGTTGATTTATACAGTGTAGTGATATCAGACGAAAAGAAGAGGGGCAACAGGCCGGAGCTTGGATTTGGGATTATTATGGAAACGCCCAACATTAAGCTGCTTTTTGTTTGTGATTGATCTTAGTTCAGGTTCTGCTTTAAACAAAATTATGTCGGTAAAATTTACCAAACTTTGTTTAACTCTTTTGACTTAAACAAAACACAACACTCATTTTGTTACTTCTTTTATTATTTCATTTGAGGATACGAATTTTTATTTCGAAAAATCTAAGATTTTAAGCACAACTACCTTAAGTTAATTCTTAATTAAAGCTTCACAAAAAAAGATTAGGCACACTTTTTTAAAATATTAATGTATCTTAAAATTTGTACTTAAAGTTAAGACAAAGTTTAGAATTTTATTTAAGGCTTTTGACCATTGTATAAGAAAAAGACTGTAAGCAATAGGAAAATATATAATACGATGATATTAGGATATTAAGTAAAATGAGTTGGCTCTTTATGTAATTATTGTAATTTGCAGTATGGTAGCGCTAAACAGTCTTGTCTCACCTAACAAACTTCTCTAAAAAGCTCGATTACTAGCTAGATGTATCCAGATGCACATTTGAAGTTGGGTAAAGTGACTTCCCACTTGTGCGCGCCACCTGATCAGCGGCCTTCGTCTACTACGCTATCCTGTGCGCGTTGATTCCAAGACTTTCCGGGCTGGAGCAATGGTTTTCATGCCCTCTACGTGACCCAGTCATCTCAGGTATTGGACTTTTGTCCTTTTGGCTAAGTCTACGTAGCTCTACAGCCCTTACAGCTTATCCTTTCGTCTTCTGCTCCACTCACCTTCTATGCATACGGGACAGTAGATCACGCAAAGAACTTTTCTCTCGAAACCACCCAAGGTAATCTTCTTTTGTCATAGGCCATGCTTCTTTACCGTATAGCAGAACGAGAACGGGGATGATGAGGGTCTTTCATAGCGACACTTTGGTTCCTCGAGAGAGGGCTTTGCTACTCAATTGCTTTTTTAGCCCAAGAAACAGCGGTTAGCACAAATAATTCTTCGTTTGATCTCAGCGCTGGTGTTGTTTTCTGCATTCATAGTGAAACCAACGATGATTGACAGAGAAGTCGGTGTTGTAAGTCCTTTCTTGACGACAGCATGTACTTTGTTTTACCCTCATTAACCGTTAAACCCATTTTTGCCGCCTCTATACCTCAATACTCAATAAAGCCCCATTGACATCACGCTGAGTTCTTTCGATTATGTCAATGGTCATCAGCATACGCTAGTAATTGGACAGACTTTTGAAAAAAAGTTGACGTGGGAGCTCTGCACTATTATTTAAAGTACGATGTTAAAGAAATCGCATGACAGCGCATCATCTTGTCTAAAGCCTTTTTTGACATCGAAAGGTTTTGTTTAGTTGTTTCCAACCTTTATCGAGCAGCGTGAATTCTCCATGGTCATCCTGCACAAACGGACTAGTTTGGCAGGGATTCCAAAACTATAGAAATAACTCTATGCAGCTCGTCCCTGTAGATGCTGCCATATGCGGCCTTTAAATCGATGAAAAGATGGTGGGTGTCGATATGATATGTTCTTGGGTTTTTTTCAGGATCTGCCGTAACGCGAATATTTGATCGCCTGTAGACTTTCCTGGTCTAAAACTACACTGATAAGCACCTATCAGGTTCTTGACGATGGTCTCGGCACTCAAGTCATCTGGTCCAGCAGCTTTATTAGACTTAATGAAAATCGGACTATTTTTTAAATATATTTCTAACGTT
Source organism: Eupeodes latifasciatus (assembly GCA_920104205.1). NCBI lineage: Eukaryota > Metazoa > Arthropoda > Insecta > Diptera > Syrphidae > Eupeodes > Eupeodes latifasciatus. The sequence continues at coordinate 354,648,265 of OV049924.1, read as the reverse complement.
TTCTGAATGCTACAAAAATAAACCTAAGATTTTAATGCCATTTAAAAAAATTGATTAAGCTTAAAAAATAAATTTTCTGTTTCAGATTTTTGCAATTTAGGGGCCAATCTGGTTTTCATTGAATCCAATTATTGGAATTGTTTTGACAGGTTGGTTATAGCAATCATTGAACATTTCCATTTTGAATAAAATAATTAACTTATCGAAATCAAGCATTTTAGGTAAGAGTTGATCATTAATAAAGCAAATCTGACAAATGGGTTAGAAACGCCTTCAGTGGAACGATTTTTTCCAATCCATAAAGTTAAAAATTTACTTTTGTTTAAAAACGATTTCACCACTAAAAAGGACAAAGTTAACTAAATTTAAAGTTCTGGATTAAATAAACTGATTTTTTAAAACAAGAATTTATGTATGACTCTTCAGCTTAGTTTTGATATCATCATTTACGTAATGCTGAAAACCAATGAAAGCTAAAACTGGTCTCTTACTATTTCAATTATAAAATTCCAACTTTAACTTTCAGTTAGTAGAAAAGCCCATATTTTTCTTGAGTTTCCAACTTCTCAAATGAAAAAGAAATGTAAGTTTGTTTTTTGTTCAAGAACTGACACTTTTTAAACTTGTTCAAAGGTGAGTTTACAACTAAAGAGAGCAAATATTTTACTAGTTTGCAGAACGATTTAAGCTTTTAAAAGTAGAGGTGAAATTATTAAATATTTAAAAATTATACTGAAAAGTCAAAACTTGAGTCCTTTATGATAGATTGTTTAACATTTCCAGCCAATATTGAAATGATGTGTGAGTTGAGGTGTTAATAAACTTAACAAATAATATTACTTGTCAGAATCTTCAATCTTCAGTTGAAGGCGGGGAGATAAGACTAGAAGTTGATAGACAGAGGTGGGTTTGGGTTTTGAGAAAAACCTGTGGACGCTTGTGTCCTCTTGATTGCACGTGTCTACCATTTGAACATTTTAAATAATTTACTTCATAAAATACAGAATAGCTTGGTATTTATACACTAAGACCCATTTTATTTACTCGACATTAAATTTAAAACCGCCATTAAAAAATTAAACTTCATAAAATAGTAGGTACACAAAATTGAAAATTTAATAGTGATTTTAAATGTTTGTAAATTTGTGAATAATTAAAGGCTTAGTCATAAAAAAACTAAAAGCTAGGCGGCCAATTGACCGGTCCCGAACGTGATATAAAATGTTCACCGAACTCGCCTTTCAATAAGTCCATTGTTGCGCGTGCTGTGTGGCATGTGGAAACTACATGTCATGCAAGTCAAGCTCTTGCATTTTGGGCCAAAAAAGTTGGATATCATCTCACGGTAGCGCTCACCATTCACAGTTACGTTACGATTCGCATCATCTTGAAAAAGTACGGTCCACGGTCCAATGATGCCACCAGCCCATAAGCCGCACCTAAATGTGACTTTTTCTGGATGCATTAGTAGCTCTTGGCCTCTTGCTGATATTCATTCCAAAATCGACAATTCTGCTTATTTACATACCCATTGAGCCAAAAATGAGCTTCGTTGCTCGCTGGAAGAAGCGCGCGATGAACTTTCTTAACAGAGCACGCATTTTGGTAATAAAATTCAATAATTTACAAGCGTTGTTCGTTTGTAAGACGATATTCATGGTTAAATTATAGACCAAACTAAAGATGTTTGACAGTGAAAAAAAAAAAAAAACGAAACGTGCGTCAGCTGTTTAAACCAGTGTTGCCAAAAAGATAATAGCTAAAAAAGCACCCTTTAAAAATATAGTATAAATTAGGTAGCACAGTAAACCAAAAACTTCAAAGTTCTCTATTAACACTTCGAATGGTAATCCATTCATAGTAAGAGAAAGATCGAAAGCAAACCACCATAGAAAGTCGAATTACAAAAAAACTATATCCCATTCAAAACTAATTTGGTTGAATTCTTTGAGATAAACTTAATTTTATGAAAGCAGCGCATAATAAAAACTTTGTCTTCCTCTAAGATGATAGATAATATGATCTCATTTTTCTGTATGTCGATGTCTTTATATTTAACTTTCAGGAATTGTGTTTAAAGTATAAACTATATTCAAATTTATATGAACGTAGGATTAGCAAAAAGTTATGGAATCTATTGTTTTTGTTGGAAATAAATTAATGATACAAAAATAAAACTACAAACAATATTTTATCTTATTTGTAGTAATTATTGATTTATGATTTATTTTCCTATTTCCTAAAAAGTTCTGATTTTCTTTTTCATCAAATTGAATGTATGAATTGAAGTTAAATAAAACATATAATGAAATATTATAAATTCATATAAGAAAAAAAAGTTAAATGGTTTTCATTTCTACTATAGCTATTTTTAAAATATTACAAAATTTGGTAGAACAAGTCAATTTAATGATTAAAAACTATACAAAACATAATTAAAAACTTGTAAAAGATGATTTTCAACTTGAATAACTCAAAAACAAATGAAAGTATTGCCTTTAAGAATATTTCATTCTAGACAAAATGTTGTTGTTAACATAGATAACAGGGTATCCCTTTCTACACCGACGGTTCAAAAATGGAATCAGGAACAGGTGCTGGAGTGTTTTGCCAATCTCTCAACATCAGAGCATCATATAAACTCCCAGCTGGCTGTAGTGTCTTTCAGGCCGAGATCTTTGCCATTGGAAAAGCAGCTGAATTGGCACATCACGAAAAGCCAATCTCTTCGGAGATTACTTTTTTCGTGGACAGCCAGGCTGCTATCAAAGCCTTAGCCAGTGATACCATAAGATCAAAAGCAGTTTTAAACTGTAGAAAGGAATTAAATAAAATCTGCCACACTAACCAGGTAAAGCTCTGCTGGGTTCCTGGAGATAGCAATATAGAAGGGAATGATATAGTAGATGAACTAGCCAGGAAAGGGTCAGAAGCAGACACAAGTAGTAGCGACCATTCAGTTAGGGGACCACTCGTCCCGATTGGGGTACTCAAGAGGAAGATAGACCTTAAACTAAAAAAGAAAATCAATAACTCCTGGAAATCCAGGGACGATTGCGTTTATGGCCTAACACAAATGAAAAGGAAACTCGGTATATTCTATCGCTGAGTAAAAAGAACATTAAAATCTTGATTAACAGGGTAGGGGCATTAGCACCCGATTTTTGTAGGAGCTGTCAGGATTAGGAGGATATAGAAACCATTAAACACCTGCTCTGTGACTGTCCGAACCTCCAAACCACCCGACTCCGTCATTTCGGAAACAGGTTTGTTGGAGAACTGGATGACCTAGCACAGGTCTCAATGGCAAACATGAAGAAATTTATAGATAGCACAGGCTGGTTCGTTAACGAGCCAGTCTACGTTAATCGGCAAAATTGAGGAGCATCGATGCTAACTTTTACTTTTTACAGGGGATCACAATGGACCAGTAGGCCCCCGTGTACGCAACAGCTTCATTCTGTGCACACCCCTTATCACCTAAC